>JABSTQ010011007.1:22500-339354 GCA_013358835.2 Ixodes persulcatus | reverse complement strand
ACGCAATAATCTTGGAGAAACTTCATTTTTTGTGAGTTGCAGACATGTTTGCAGGCATTTTTTACTCTTTCGCGTCAAATATATTCTATAGCCACTTTGAAAAGGAGCCTACAGCAAGCGTCAGTGTGATAGTGTTTTGTTTGCCGTGCTGTTACCGCGCTTTTGGGAGGTATTTGCGCAAGTGTGAATTTTAATTTATTTCTTCTGATGCTTATTTAGAGAGCAAGGGGTTCCTTGTTCAATGGAAAGGACATGCCAATGGCAGTGTACCTGGAGCCTGAACGTAACCTCAATGCGGCTTGCTTGAAAGAATTTCTCAGGCCCACGGAACCAAGCGCTGCCGCCTTGATGAAGCCATCAACTATCTTCTCTACGGAATTCAAGCAAAGCTCGCAAGTAGGAGGTCAAACGGACTGCTGCGGGTTGAGTTTGACCTTGACCTGTTCCGATGGGCATTCGACGGAAAGGGCCAACAGATTGACGCCGGATGGCTGCTTTGTGACGAAAGTGATTTTGATCGCCCTCCGTTTGCCGGAGAACTGGCACACGCGTCCCAACAAGCTGCAGGGCGCTGTTACCATCGAGTTTCCAGTCCGTATTAAGGGCGTCTTGCGACTTCAAAGGGCATCCAGCACATTTGTAAACGGCTTTCCCAGGGAGTTGTTGCACATCTTCCTTGTTACCAAAGGGTTTCCTCTAAGTAAGAATGGCGGCCAACGTGACCGACACTGTCAAAATGACAATAAATGAAAATCAATTCAACTAACCATGTCTAATAGAATGGTTAGGAAACTAGAACACGAAAGGCAAACGTTACGAAAGACCTACGTTGAAACTCTCCGACAACACCTGCCGAAACTCGTGGAGCACTATCTCATGTGAAGTCCTTGAGGAAAGGCTAAGGTCGCTCTGCACTTCCACTGAATCCTGTTACAAAAAACAAACGGGGCGCGCCAAAAGCAGGTTTCTTGAGAAAGAACATACCCTAAAATGTAACTGTAGAGTGCGAAACTTCCGAGCTTTCTACTGAAACCTCTCCAGAAAACATCGATACGGCTTCAGATGCATTAATCAACGCTCTGCAAAGCAAGCTCCACGAGAGCACAAGGAAGAAAACAGAGCTTGAGGGTGCCGTTGCCACGTTGACAGGACAAATAGAAAGCCTTCAAAGTAGGTGCAAAGACCTTGAAGGACAGAACAGTAGCCTTTCGGTCTCACTTTGTCAGTACCAGGCATCCTTCAACAGATCTAAGAAGGTCGGCGAAGGATCTAAAAAGACTGACACGCGAAGTTGAAGCTGGCGGCTGAGGGGATCGAGACAACGCTAGAAAACTTTCTTCCTAGCTTCGGTCTAAAGCTAGAGGAGATGGTGGTAAGCGACTTGAAAGGAATATTGCACAAAATTGTGTTTCCGGACTCTGGCTGTCCAGTAGTGCAGCATAGCGTGACTAAATCATTTCAAGGTCGTGGTATAACTTCGTACAATGACTTATCTGAGAGCGACGAGCGCGTTGTACACGAAGTAGCTGCACTGCTGGACGAGCATTCTTGCAGCAATTCGTTCTATCAGGAGCTATCGCGACGGATAAAGGGTCTTCCTTCGGTTGGACTTATTAACAGCTTCCGGGAAATCGTTGATGGTGAAGTACACATAACTAAAACGCCAGGAAAAGCAATGGGGGCTCAGGTTTCTTTTCGTGCAGATTTAGAGCACGTTATTATTGAAATTGCCAAAGAACAAGGGAAAACCCTGCGCGAACTGAGCACTGAGCCGATAGTGGTCAAAATTGAAGGAGACGGCTGCACGGATTAGCCACCGGTCAACATGGACTACCCTTTGCTTTGTAGTGATCCTACCTAGAAAATCACTACAAAACCACAAGCTGCACCGCTTGCTCGCCGTAGTAGCCACCGCAGAAAATTATTTTTCCATGAGGGAATCCTTTCAATACCTCTTTGCTGAAATTAATGTCGTTATTGAGAAAAAGAGCATTGTTATTGATGGTATTACTTTTCCTCTGTCAGTATGCTTTGGATCGGACCTCAAATTTGTATTGATTGTGTTGAGTTTGCAGTCCGCATCATCGAAGTTTCCTTGCCCCTTCTGTTATGCGGATAGAAATGACAGGGCTAACCCAAGCTTGTCTCTGTCCCATTTCAACACGCCCCCTCTAGTGAGGACATTGTCAAATCTCGCCTCAAACTGCGACTCCCTTGAAAACGGAGTTCAGGATGCAGCTCTCCTTAAAGTTGACCCTGCACAAGTTATTCCTGGCACACTGCACATGCGCATTCGCATCTTTAACCGTCTTTTAGACAACTTGCTTATTGAAGTGGAAGACTTGGATTGTCAGACAAATGTTCGCGATCCTCGCGCAAAGAAGGACCACCTGAACGGCTTCGTAGACCTGATCAACGATAGCGGAGTCCAGTTTAAAGTCTGGGAAGACGAAAAAAAAGGCCGTGCGTTTACCTCTCTTTCAGGAGACGAATGCAAGGCGCTGATGCATTACCTTCCTGGCAAACTGAAAGGTAATCTTCACTCGGACACTGAGTCTGCAGTTATTTTCCTCTGGAATACGTTTTCTAGTATCATGGTGCATCTTGAAACGAACACTCGTGGAGAGAGCATTCAAGAGAATGCTCATGCGTTTCTCGAAACGTTCATAAGTCTAGGCTCTTCAGCAAGGAAAGGCTATGGAAAGGATCGTGTCACTCCATATATTCATATCCTAGCCCACCACGCGTCAAAAAAACATGAGAGCGTCGGTTGTCTGGGCTGGTACTCTAACCAAGGCATTGAGAAAAAAAATGACATCCTGAAAAACTTCCATCACAAAAAATCTAACAAATGGAATGCGAACAGTGCGCGTCCATACTGCAAAAGAGATTTAGAGTACTGGAAAGGAGAGATTCGAGAAAGCCGGAAGAAACGGCAACGAGCTGCTGAGGAGCCCTCCTCTGTGCCATTGGTGAAGGACACTAGTGATATGACTGCAGGAGAGCTACGAACCGAGCTGCGTGCAATGGGCATTGCGACAGCAATTAAATGCCAAAAGAAGCTTTGCGTAATGCTTGTGAATGCAAGAAACAACCTGCGGTCCTGAGCTTTTATGATTTTTTTTTATCAGATTTAAACTACCGGGCGGTCTACATGATAACAACCACTTTAAATAAACTGCAAAAGCCAGTTTCGCAAGCTGCAAAACTGTAATTGACCGTATAAGCAGGGCCAGGTAATGCATTCTATTTGTGAAAAGAGTTGTCCCAGTCAAAAGTAACTAATGAAAACAAGAAAAGTTATATGAACGGACGCCTACTTCATATTAAAGTTAAGAAACGTCGTCGTGAACTATTGGGATATTTGACTTAACAAAACATGCAAGCGAGGAGAGGAAGTTTTCACTTTGCTTTTGTTTCTTGTTTTTGTTTAGTCAAACGTCCAAATCGCCTCAAACTCGTTTTCTAGCTTTGACAGGAGATAAGCTTAACTGCTAGTCGGACCGTGGAGCTTTTCTTGTTTTGATTTTAACTTTTGACTGGGCCAAGTCTCTTTTTATAGTTTCACAAATTGAATGTATTGTCTACCCGGACTAAAGTGGTAAATTACAGTATCGCAGGTTGCAAAACTGATTGTGGCAATTTATTAAAAGTGGGATGTTGCCATCTGGACCACCCGGTATACACCTTCGCAATTTTTACAAATCCACAGCCCAGCTTTCCACAGCCCAGCACGCATATATTCATATATACGCATATGTTCGTGGCTAGAAAAAGCGAGAAAAGCACGCGCCAAACGCGCGGACTCTGAAAATAGCAGCGGCCCGAAGCAGTTTATTCAATCGTGTGAGGGCGCGTTCATTGCTGTGCTTGTGTGCCTGGTACGAAGATTTTATGGCTCGTCACAGTTGCGAGCGCGCGCTGACTAGACTGCTATTTTTGTAAACGGTGGAATCATCGATAGTGAGATCCGAGTTACGAATCCACCAGAGGCTCCTTCAACGCCGGCTTTCTACCTTCAAAAGCAGTTCGGCATTCCGTGACTGAAAATGTGACGGAAGGCAACGAGCGTGCGCTACAGGCGGAGCTTAGACGAATTGTTAACTTCTAAACAGATCCCGTATTTGTACAGATTTTTTATGTGATTTTGATTATAGGCGTACCATAAATTTAGCCTGGTTGTAGTACTTATATGTTACTCGAAAAGTTGAGACATGCTTTTGTGAAAGCTCTTGGGTAACTGTAAAATATGTTACGTCTCTCTTTGTACATAGCTCCGTGCACGAGTGTTCGTTATAACTTTGTAAATATTATTTTTGTTTTATGGTCGATGTAGAATCGGTTGTGAATAATACCGTTGGAGGAGAAAAAAGACCGGGCAGGTCTTCGTTATAAACTTCGTAAACATTTCTTTTTTTTTTATGGTTGATGTCGAAATTGTTTCTGTAAATAATACCAGTGATGGGCAATGAAATAGTTTTGTTTTGAATGTACATGTTGAAACATTCCCATGCTTCTGTCTTCACCCACCTACATAACGGACGTCCGTTAAGATTTCGGGCGTCTTAATAAATAAACTGGGTTAACGCGCGCTACGGCAGCATTTCCCCCCGTTATTCTTTCTATTGTCACCTTGAGTGCCGTCGGTATCGGGTATTATATTTTGTTCCTTGCTCCTTCTTCGTATTTGCCCCGTGAGTGCGCGCTGTAGGCATCGGGTCCCACAAAAATGAACTTTGATGCTTTGAAACGTGTTCGCCCCATAGCTCGGTCTGTATATAGCATTGGGCTACGGATCATTAGTTCCCAAGTTCAATCCCACCCGATCGCTTCTGCTGTTTTCTTTTTTTATATAACATTGTAACAAATGTAGCGGTAAAACATAAGGGCTTAACCTGACGGTTTTTCATAGAAACTGGCGTACCAACATATTTTGTGTTAATAAACTGGGTTAAGGACTGAGACAGCATGCAACAATTACTAGGCCTCGGCGGGGGAGCAGGAAGAGTATGCGCCGGTTTCCGTGATGAATTTGTGAAGCCTCTAAACCCCTTCTTGCATCTATATGTTGAATAAAGCAAATGCTTCTGTCAACTCTCCCAGACACTTGACTTTTGTGAGTCCTTAAGGTGGAGTCGCACTTCTTATCATTATGCTGTTTCACGCACTACCGTTGCAAAGATAGTGGTAAGACAGACTGCATGATTTGGGGCACCTTTCGTTAGCTTGTTGGAAACAGCGCCTTCGAGCAAAGGAAACAAAACCCAGCCGAAAGTAACGCGTGAGCGTAAGTGGAAGGCATACGTCGCGTCTCTTGCGGTAGCACAGTTGTTTCACACCAGCATATTGCGTCTGTTGGTTTTCTCCGAAGCATGTGAGCGTAATCCTTGTCCTGGCCTCCTACACTTTCACTTATGATATGAGCGCGATCGTGCCCCCTGCCCGATGCCACAAGGCGAGATTTCAAGCTCGCAATCCCGCATGCAATTTTAGCTAAGTGCAATAAGCAAAAATAGCTGAGTGGTTTTAATGTCGGAAGCACAATCAGAGGCACGCAGTATCCAAACCGAGTGTCCGAGCGTCTACGCTTTCTCCAGTACTTTTTATTTTTTCGGACTCCTGCATGACGTATATACCTTCCTTACCGAATGTTTGCAAGAAAAGCTCGGGTCCAGCACATTTTATGTTAAAGTATTTAGGATTCAAGTGGACATAAGCATAAAATGATTTGAAGGCGCGCAGGCGCTGTTCTCGGGAACCACCCTGTCTGGGACCGCCGTGTCACCGTATTGTCCTCCTTTTCTGGTCTTCCTGGTTCTACCAAGTCGGCCCAACATCTTGCCTGCTTTGTTTTCATAAATAAAGGATCGAATGGTCGCACCGCAGAGCCTATGGATTCAAGGGTTCAATCCCCACCCCTGTCCGTTTCGATGTGGATGGACATTGTACCGGCGCGAAGTCCGTCTATTACCACTGCGTGGTGCACGTTAAATACCCCAGGCTAGCGGTCATATCCCACTTGGCAAATTTCTCATTTACAGCGTCCACAAGGTCGCTACACAACGGCAAACTGAAATCATGCTCGCTAAACGCTCGGTAAACATTTGTTTGTTTCTCTCTCATAGAATCGTGGTGCTTTTAGAATCTCTCGGAAAAGCACGTTGTTTATGGCGTTTGATAGACACAAGAGTCCGTTCGAGCTTGTTTAACTTCGAGAAAGCAGAGTACTGAAGCAAAAGGAAAATAATAAGTAAAATATAAACTTCAAAATACAATCTAGTAGTGCACACAAGACAGCCCACCATATCAAGGTGGATGAAAAACAGGAGACCCTGTAGAATTGTTTAATCATAGAACATCGCCCGCTGTCGCCAATTGCGTTTTCTTTTAACTACATACTTCAAAAGAGTCCTGTTTAACAAATATGTGGCCTCGCAGCTTTCCAAAAGATTAAACCAGGTCCTACATTCGTCGTGAGCGTTTCCGCATGAGCTAGATCTGCATGCCGTTTGAGAGGTGGTGATACTGGCTCACGCTGTACCTGAGAAATTCAGCCTGTGCAACTCAAACATGTGCCGGTACGATGCTCATCCTGATTGGTGGGGACGAATCCAGGATCCCCGGATTTTTGTAGCCTGATCTTTCTGCTCTCCACATGCCCCGAGCTACCATGCGCTAGCACACTCGGTTAGGGACTCTCAGAAAACCAGGACTCAAACAGGAAATGTTGCGGGTCCCTCGCCTTCGCTGAAGGTATAAAATATATGGGCGAACTAGCATATAATTATTTCTTTATTTGCACCATATAGTATCTCTCTTTCTCTCCCTTGCACAATATTACCAGACCTTACAAATGTTTCTGTGACTATCAGACAACTTACTCAAATTTCGACACGGGCTTAAAATCATGTGGGCAGACTTGGACGTAGTTCAACTACTCTGCTCAAACTACTGTAGTTTAACTACTTTTCCGTGTTGAAAAACAGCGCGACAATCACACGGACAAGGAGAACAGAACACACAGGACGAGGCGCTGACTATCAACTATATATTCAGAAGACATACAGAAACATTCACGCGAGGACTGCTTCTTCTCTTCCTCTTCCAACAGTCATTCGCCATTAAGCGCGCAACCTTTTAAATCATATCACATTAAAACACACCGGAACATTAAAACACACCAGCACAGGTATAAGTCATCGCGTCTTCTTCCTCCTTCTTTCTTCGATCTTCAATCTCGATCTTCAAATCTCTGGTCAACCCATGTCCAAAAAAACCCTCTCACTGTCCACTAGGTTGATGGATGGTTGGCTCACGCACCCGGGTTTTCGTTTTTCTATATGATAAGCTTCTACTAACTCCCTCGCTAGCTGATCTTTGTGTTTAAACAGCACTTTAGTGTCACTAAACCGTGGCTCACATCCACAATCACGGCAGTGGACAGCTAAATGAGAGTACGCGCTACCTTTTAATGAACTGTGGTGTTCGCGTAGACGGATGTTTAGGCAACGCCCCGTCTGACCTATATAGGAATGACCGCATGAGAATGGTATTTCATAAACGATCCCCTGTGCACATGACACGAACTTCATGCCATGCTTGACGCGACATCCAAAAATTTCTGGCTTACTTTTCCTGTCAGCACGCTTCTTAACCACGTTTATAATCCTGCTCAGTTTGTTACGAGCTGAAAAAATTACATTGACCCCATACCTCGAAGCGACTCCCTTTAACCCGTGTGAAAGACGATGGATATAAGGAATGACGGCGACGTTCTTTTTGTCGATCTTGGCTTTTTCTTTGTCAGGTTTTCTGGATTCAACCTTGATGTACCGAATCGCCTTGTCACAAGCTGAAGTAATAACTGAGTCAGGAAAATTAGAGTTTCTGAGCCTAGCAACCTGTGCTGAGAAGCTTTCTTTTATCTTATGAAAACAGGTTTTAGTCAACGCTGACTGTAAGCAAGAATACGCAATACCATTTTTTACGAGCTTTGAGTGTGCCGAACGATAGTCTAGTAATTTCTTTGTGGATCTGGGGTGGTGCATCCAGCACACATGATCTTCTTTCACGTCGACTAGGATATCTAAAAACTGGATTTTGTACTCCTTAGGAGTCTCGGAGGTGAAGCGAAGTCCTAACCCTTCCTCCGCAAACGTCCTTAACACTTCACTCATTGTTCTATTAAAATCCTTTTTCTCTACAAAAACCAAGTAATCATCTACATACCTGACAACTTTTTTAGTGTTTTTCGCCAGCCTGTGCGCAAGGGCCCTATCAACTTTACCTAGAAAAATACTGCTCAGCATAGGTGCCACCCTTGAACCTATACATACACCTGACTTTTGTACATATACGTTATCCTGCCAATCGATAAACGTGGATTTAAGATACATAGACAAAAGCTCTAGGAACCCTTCTACTGAGGCTCCGCTTTTGGTCCGAAACCTCGTTTCATCGTTGTGTTCAAAAATACATTCTTTTACGCTCTTCATGAGCTCATCATGGGGCATAGAGTAATACAAATCTTCCACATCTATGCTAAATGCGCTACATCCCTCTGGATGGTTGTCTTTTAAGAATTTTATAACAGACAATGAGTTTGGAATGTTAAATGGGTCATCAATTTGCAGTGAGTTGAGGTGGGCTTGCAAATATCCTGAAACTGCCCTGAGCCAGGAATCTCGCTCCGACACTACTGTGCGAAATGGTATCTCTGGTTTTATGCGTCTTCGCGGTAAAAAATACCTCTAACATAAGGTTTTTCCCTTTCTTGGCTTCAGCTAAGACCTTTCCCAGGTTCAAAAAAACGTCGCCGTCATTCCTTATATCCATCGTCTTTCACATGGGTTAAAGGGAGTCGCTTCGAGGTATGGGGTCAATGTAATTTTTTCAGCTCGTAACAAACTGAGCAGGATTATAAACGTGGTTAAGAAGCGTGCTGACAGGAAAAGTAAGCCAGAAATTTTTGGATGTCGCGTCAAGCATGGCATGAAGTTCGTGTCATGTGCACAGAGGATCGTTTATGAAATACCATTCTCATGCGGTCATTCCTATATAGGTCAGACGGGGCGTTGCCTAAACATCCGTCTACGCGAACACCACAGTTCATTAAAAGGTAGCGCGTACTCTCATTTAGCTGTCCACTGCCGTGATTGTGGATGTGAGCCACGGTTTAGTGACACTAAAGTGCTGTTTAAACACAAAGATCAGCTAGCGAGGGAGTTAGTAGAAGCTTATCATATAGAAAAACGAAAACCCGGGTGCGTGAGCCAACCATCCATCAACCTAGTGGACAGTGAGAGGGTTTTTTTGGACATGGGTTTACCAGAGATTTGAAGATCGAGATTGAAGATCGAAGAAAGAAGGAGGAAGAAGACGCGATGACTTATACCTGTGCTGGTGTGTTTTAATGTTCCGGTGTGTTTTAATGTGATATGATTTAAAAGGTTGCGCGCTTAATGGCGAATGACTGTTGGAAGAGGAAGAGAAGAAGCAGTCCGCGCGTGAATGTTTCTGTATGTCTTCTGAATATATAGTTGATAGTCAGCGCCTCGTCCTGTGTGTTCTGTTCTCCTTGTCCGTGTGATTTTCGCGCTGTTTTTCAACATGGATTCTTACCAACTCGCCCAACTTTCCATTCTAGTAAGCTTTATTTCTACTACAAAGGGCTCTTTTCTATGTTCTCCTCACCTTCTTTCGGACCCTTCATGGTTATCTGCGTTAATTGCCGTGTACGTGTGCAAGGCCAGGGCGGCATCGTGGTATGCAAAAATATCTATGTGCCCACCAGAATTACAAACTGTCTCCGGTTGGTTGGTTCCGTCGCCGGGTCATTCGAGGAGAATGTGCCGAGTTTTAAGATCCGAGTGGTGGCATCAAGTTCGCTTCTTCAAGGACTGTCTTCGGGTGGCATGTACCAACGCAATGCATCCTCGAGATGTCCGCCTGTATCAAGAATGGACTAAGATCTCCGTCCAGACCACTGAGTTTCTTTGGCATACAGTCCGCCTCACGCTACCTTCAAAGAAGAAGGCGTCCAGTAAAGAAGGCAAGATATTGATCCTTGGAGAGCATTCGGTTCCAGAGGTGCACCAGGATCTCTTAAAAAAAGGACCAAAGTTTTGCTTTGAGCCGGGGTTGGACCGGGTGGATAAACTAGTTTTATCACGGTCAGTGTCAGGGCGGGTAGCGGAGGAACAAAGGCCTAGATGCATCGGGGAGTGCGTGGGGATTTTGTCAAAAAACGAAGGGAAGCCCCCTAGAAGCAGAAATTTAGAGCCGGTTATCGGTTATCTCACAAGTAATGGGTTACGTATTCTGTTATCCGACAAAGAGGTTTTTTTTTGTTATTCTGCCGGAAGGTAATTTTGATGAGAAGGCTAACGCAGCTGTACAAAAGAACTTTAGGCAGATCACGGAACAGCCAGCAAAGGTTAAAGCTCAAGCCTTGAAGCTTCTGAGTACCTTGAACCTGGGAAAGGTCTTAGCTGAAGCCAAGAAAGGGAAAAACCTTATGTTAGAGGTATTTTTTACCGCGAAGACGCATAAAACCAGAGATACCATTTCGCACAGTAGTGTCGGAGCGAGATTCCTGGCTCAGGGCAGTTTCAGGATATTTGCAAGCCCACCTCAACTCACTGCAAATTGATGACCCATTTAACATTCCAAACTCATTGTCTGTTATAAAATTCTTAAAAGACAACCATCCAGAGGGATGTAGCGCATTTAGCATAGATGTGGAAGATTTGTATTACTCTATGCCCCATGATGAGCTCATGAAGAGCGTAAAAGAATGTATTTTTGAACACAACGATGAAACGAGGTTTCGGACCAAAAGCGGAGTCTCAGTAGAAGGGTTCCTAGAGCTTTTGTCTATGTATCTTAAATCCACGTTTATCGATTGGCAGGATAACGTATATGTACAAAAGTCAGGTGTATGTATAGGTTCAAGGGTGGCACCTATGCTGAGCAGTATTTTTCTAGGTAAAGTTGATAGGGCCCTTGCGCACAGGCTGGCGAAAAACACTAAAAAAGTTGTCAGGTATGTAGATGATTACTTGGTTTTTGTAGAGAAAAAGGATTTTAATAGAACAATGAGTGAAGTGTTAAGGACGTTTGCGGAGGAAGGGTTAGGACTTCGCTTCACCTCCGAGACTCCTAAGGAGTACAAAATCCAGTTTTTAGATATCCTAGTCGACGTGAAAGAAGATCATGTGTGCTGGATGCACCACCCCAGATCCACAAAGAAATTACTAGACTATCGTTCGGCACACTCAAAGCTCGTAAAAAATGGTATTGCGTATTCTTGCTTACAGTCAGCGTTGACTAAAACCTGTTTTCATAAGATAAAAGAAAGCTTCTCAGCACAGGTTGCTAGGCTCAGAAACTCTAATTTTCCTGACTCAGTTATTACTTCAGCTTGTGACAAGGCGATTCGGTACATCAAGGTTGAATCCAGAAAACCTGACAAAGAAAAAGCCAAGATCGACAAAAAGAACGTCGCCGTCATTCCTTATATCCATCGTCTTTCACACGGGTTAAAGGGAGTCGCTTCGAGGTATGGGGTCAATGTAATTTTTTCAGCTCGTAACAAACTGAGCAGGATTATAAACGTGGTTAAGAAGCGTGCTGACAGGAAAAGTAAGCCAGAAATTTTTGGATGTCGCGTCAAGCATGGCATGAAGTTCGTGTCATGTGCACAGGGGATCGTTTATGAAATACCATTCTCATGCGGTCATTCCTATATAGGTCAGACGGGGCGTTGCCTAAACATCCGTCTACGCGAACACCACAGTTCATTAAAAGGTAGCCCGTACTCTCATTTAGCTGTCCACTGCCGTGGTTGTGGATGTGAGCCACGGTTTAGTGACACTAAAGTGCTGTTTAAACACAAAGATCAGCTAGCGAGGGAGTTAGTAGAAGCTTATCATATAGAAAAACGAAAACCCGGGTGCGTGAGCCAACCATCCATCAACCTAGTGGACAGTGAGAGGGTTTTTTTGGACATGGGTTGACCAGAGATTTGAAGATCGAGATTGAAGATTGAAGAAAGAAGGAGGAAGAAGACGCGATGACTTATACCTGTGCTGGTGTGTTTTAATGTTCCGGTGTGTTTAAAGGCCTGTTCACACATGCAGCGGAGCGCTACAAGCATAGCGCTGACCTCGTGCTAAGCGCGTGCTGACGGGAGCATTCACCAGCTTTGTATCGCACCGTTAAAACTGTTGCTCATGGCAGACAATAAGTAGCTGACGGCACGTGAGAAGCGCTACATCAGCGCTTCGCTGCATGTGAGAACCGGCCTTTAATGTGATATGATTTAAAAGGTTGCGCGCTTAATGGCGAATGACTGTTGGAAGAGGAAGAGAAGAAGCAGTCCTCGCGTGAATGTTTCTGTATGTCTTCTGAATATATAGTTGATAGTCAGCGCCTCGTCCTGTGTGTTCTGTTCTCCTTGTCCGTGTGATTTTCGCGCTGTTTTTCAACATGGATTCTTACCAACTCGCCCAACTTTCCATTCTACTTTTCCGAGTAACTTGGTAACTTTCAATTACAAATTTATTTGGGTAATTAGTAGTTTACTTTAACTACATTTTTCAGGTAACTTCTACTCAAATTACTAACTATTTTCGAAATCGCCGGCAGATGAAGCGGCCTTCCCGAACAAGGGGCCCCCTCGCAGCCGTAGAAAATGGATCACAGGCGTCCTTGGGCCAAGGTGGCGATGAGCAGCCAAAACATAACACCGACACGCACGAACGCAGGAAGAGATGCTTAACAGGCCTTGGTCGGGTATTGACCTAATCCGGTAATGCACGCAGGCGCCGCGCCTTCAGCTGCAACCGTGCAAGCAAAGACGGGGGCACTCCGAAGGTTGTTTTCATGTTGCCTGCCCTTTGTGAGTTCTGACTCAGGCGGTTTGGGGGTTCTACAGAAGGCGCTACTGGCATTACCTCGCAGCTGGGCGCCTGTTCCCATCGTCGCCTCGTCGTCAGCGAATACTCGCTTGCATAGCCGAACTCCTCCGCACAGAAACGCAGACACGGATAATCCGTTCATGGGAGCACATTCCCGCTTCCAGCTGCAACTGTACGAGCGTCAATGCTTGTTCACGTAATCCTTCGAGCCCTTCCGACCTTTCACGACAGGGAGACCTCCTCTTTGTTGAAAACGATTTACTTGTCAGGCGCGTCAGGATACCGTAGTCACCGGCGAGGGTTGCGAGTCACCCTTGGGAGTTTTTTTTATTGGACCCGGCGTCAGCGGCGAAGCATACTTCGTTTTATCTTCTGTTAAATAAAAAAAAAAAAACCTTTTTTTTTTTTCGGTAGCGTAGCACTAGCACTGCAACGATACGCGCAGTCGTCCGGATGATCTCATCGTCGTGGCGTGAGACTTGAACCCTTGACGGGCAGGTGCACTCGCTCAGCGTACTCTCCGAACGTCGTGGGAATAAAGAGGGGCCAGTCATAACAATCTCAACTTGCCGAAGAAAAAGACAAAAGGAGGAGAGTTTGTTATACAACCCCCCAAACGAGGCAAACCTCACATGTTTCGTCATGGACATCTAAGATGCCAACACTCGCTTACCCGACCGTGCACAGCCGGTTTCTCAAACTCAACGCTGCCGTTCCATCCAGCGCGTCGGTGGAACGTCTTTTTAGCTGAGCTGGGGACGTCGTTAGGAGGAAAAGGCGAAAACTCTCCTATCAATAACTTTGAAAGTAAATTGTTTCTGCGAGCGAATAAACTATTTTGGTGAAAACGCAAGTCATAAAATGACTGCATTTATTTCAGGCTCGCAGGGTTTTTCACGAATCAAAACTGCTGTTCATTTTGCTACAACAAAAATATAAAAAAGTAACTTCGAAAGTAACTTCAAAGTAACTCGCTACTTTTTTACAGTAGTTAGTAGTTTACTCAATTACTATTACAAATTCGTAATTTCTACTCTACTCCAATTACTTTTGGCGTCGATACTCAATAACTTAACTACCTTTTTTGAGTAATTTGTACATGTCTGCATGTGGGTTACCACAATGAACCTGGAAACACGACTTGCAAAAACTTGCATATTATACAGTTTGTTACAATATATGGTCAGCAGGGGAAGTTTCAACTCCGGCTCGAGCTCTCTAGGTTTGGTAACGCTTCAACTTACGAAGAATGACAAGCGCGAGGTGGAGACGGAGCTTCTCCTGCTGACCTTCTCGGTGTGGTCCAACCATTCGTAGGTACCGTCTCTATCTGTACCACCTAACGACGGCTATTCATCGCGCTCGGCGTGAGTTAATATTACAAGGGCGCCAGGGTGGTTCGTGCCCCAGTAGACTTCTGGTAATCCGCTTATTTGTCCATCTCTAATGCAAAGCGTGCTTTGTGTTCCGAGTTATACCTTTATATGAACGTGCGTACAAGGGTCGTTTGATGAGTTTGGTAAAAAAAGCTGGTTAAACGCTTTGTTAGAAGAAAAGGTTGATGTCGTTTCTCAACATAGTCCCCATTGAGGACTATCCACTTGGTCCATCGAGTTTCTAAATTTTCTTTCTCTCAAAAAAAGAGGTTTCCTTAAAGGCTAGAAAATATGAACTGACGGGAGTAATGACATTCTCATTTGATGATAACTTTTTCCGACAGAGTCAGATTTCTCAAGTTCGGGAACACGGATAAAACACACGACGCCATATCAGAAGAATGGGGTGGATGAAGAATCAACTCGAAGCCCAATTCTTCCAATTTTGCCATTGTCACGGTCAATTCGTGGGAGAGCGCGTTGTCTTGGTGAATGAACAGTCTGGTACCAACACCTCCTAGATCATAAGGCCGTAGTGCTGATAATTTTTCGTCACAAAAGAAGGCCGATAGCGGGCGGTGATTGAATACGAGCGCTGCGTCCGTCTCTCTGATTAGACACGAGACGCTGACGCAGCCCTCGCGTCCAATCACCTCCCGCGATCGGCCTTCTGTGGCGAACAATTATCAGCACTACGGCCTTGTTATCTAGGAGGTGGTGCTGGTACCCATTGCGCACACAGCGTTTTGTAGAGGGTTTTGTGCACACGTTATTTTGAGATGCCTATGGTCTCAGCAGTCTTGTGCACATTCGCTCGACTGTCCTCCAATTAATATATTATGAATTTATTCAACAATATCCGTCGTGGTGACCTCAACTCGGCGTCCGGAGCGCGCTTCATCTTCAGGGAGCGTTCTGCCACGTTTAATCCAATGAACCCAGAACGAAACAGCCTTCAACGTTGAATAAGGGTCCCCATGAACTTCATGCCACTCGGTTTTGATACGTGGACGTTAACATTTTTAAAACAAACGTGCTTGATCATTGCACAGGGCTGTTTTCTTTTCCATTGTTGTGGCAAGCGCTACAGTGTTCGCTTCAACCGACTGTCAAACATGAACAGCGCTTCGCTAACGTCTGGAAGCTAGCCTGGGTTAGTTTGAAGAATGACACTTGCCAGCCATGGCGTCATCCATTGAATTGTTCATCGTATAAATTTACCAAACTTATCAAACGACCCTTGTACTTGCGAGCTGTACAGGAAGCAAAATGACGTGGAACAAAACGGAAAGAAGTTCGAATCCGGAAGCGCGCAGGGGTTCGCCAATAGTGGACTCTATAGTCTGTGACAGCTCAAGAGTGCAGTGGAAGCTCCGCTTCCAGCACGAGCTTTGTGGCCTTGATAGCACAAGTGTGCAAGCGCAACCAAAGCGCGGCGGAAGGCACGGAGCGCGCGCTGAAGGCGGAGCTTCCACTGCACTCTTGAGCTGTCACCCACCATAGTGAGCTTGTTTACAAACAGACAAATAAATAGCTGACGTGCATATTCCACCGTATCACGCAACCACGCGCAATAAAAGCCCGGGGTAATCGCTTTGGATGACGCCTCGGCAGCTGCGCGAGCACTCGTGCTGCGAGGATGCCAATCTACGCAGTCAGGGCTGCCGTCTCACGCTAGCGCAGCCTCCGTGGTTAGTCCATGTTAGCGTGAGACTGCGAAGTACTACTGAAAAGGTTGTGCAAGCGCGAGCGGCTAGCCTTGACAAACTCGACTGAAGTACTCTCTGCCCGAGCGCTCGCACAGCCACCGAGGAGTGATACTAAGGAAACGGATCGCGCCTGTAGCATGCATGGCTAACAATAGTGCATGCAGAGGTGAGACAAAGTTTAGCCTGAGCCAAGGCGCCCTAAGCCAGAAGACCCTCTCTAACAGGCTCCAGTGATAAGAGAAAGCCCAGCCTGAAACAGAGCACTTTTAGCATCGTTTTACCTTATGTCCGATGCACTACCGCCGGTGCGAGGTAGGAAAACGCAGCGGATTCGGCTCGCGCTTCAATACTTCGTCTAACCTTAGCATGGGCTATTGTTGGTCGCGTGCTAAAAGCGCGAGCTATTTGCTTTCGACGACACCTCGGCGGCTGCACGAGGGCTCGTGTGGCGCGAACGCCAATCAAGGCTACCGTCTCGCGCTAGAGCAGCCTCTGGGGCCAGTCCATGCTAAGGTGAGACGAAGTATAGCTTTAACTTTAACGCGCGACGCAGCAGAGGCTGGTTGCACTATCGGAGATGCGCTCCGATAGCAAACCGAAACTTAAAAACCCATCAAAGTTGTGCGGTTTTTCAGAAAGCCGTAAAATGCTTCGCGTGCCTTCTATCGTTCTGCAATTTGTTGATTTAGTGTTTTTTGATGATGCTGAGCAATTTTCTAATTGAAACCATGCCCTTAAACACAATCTTAAAAAGTTAATTGCACAGAAATAATTAACAACTTAATTATCGCGGACTTTAATAATTTTCCTAAATGCGCCCTTGGCCCAGGACCAAAACGACACAAGCCTTTTTTCGTTGCGATGAGTAGTTTTCGGAGGAGCGATTTGGCCTGAGTTCTCTGAAACACCCTGTATATATATATATATATATATATATATATATATATATATATATATATATATATATATATATATATATATATATATATATATATATATATATATATATATATATATACACGCAACACGGCCATTCCGAAATGAACAGGCCCATTTCGGAATGCCATCCTGATTTGCATGTAGAAAATGTAGTGAGATATGTAAACGACTATTGTTTAATTTTGGACACAAATTCGGGTTTGGAAGAACTTGTTGGCAGGATTGTCGATGTTTTTACAGAATTGTAAGGTAGACTAAATTTAACTTGGGGAATGCCTGAGTATAACTGCATTCGTCTTTGGACCTAATGGTCATGTTTTCAGATGACCATGGATGTTGGAAGTATAGTCCGCGTTCCAAGAAAAAACATCTCCACGTGGTGAATGATGTTGATTCGGGCGAAGCTCTGGTGATGCTGATGATACTGATTTTATTGTTCATAGGTAGTGCTGATGGTGCTGATTTTTTTTATTGCTCATAGGTAGTGCTGAGTTCCGGGTTGCGTTTCGACTTCATTATTACTGCTTTATGGTCGGTGAAATGCAGAGCCAGTGGTTCTTCTAGCGGATCAGCTTGGATCCGCTAGAAGCCGTGGGAACGCATCTCCACCGCCTAAGTCAACGGTCCATGTCAGAAAGAGAATGTGTGGTATGGAACGTGGTTATATACGCATTTGAGCATTTGACCGCAGCGCCCTCTCGTCTGTAAACGTTGAGCCAATGCATGCAAAGTTTAACGCGATTATATACGCATTTGACCGCAGTGCCCTCTCCTGTATAGACGTTGAGCGGCTACATGCAACGTTTCATTCATGACAGAAACCCCAGCTCTTGAGTTACTCCCGCAGTCGTGACCGAGTGGTTAAGGCGATGGACTAGAAATCCATTGGGGTCTCCCCGCACAGGTTCGAACCCTGTCGACTGCGCAAACAGTTTCTTCTTTTTTTAAGAAGACAGATGGGATAGCAATCGATGTGAGCACGGACGCCAGACGGATGGACAAGGCTAGACCCTACGGAGCTTCGCCCCTAAAACATTGTATTTTTCAAAAGTGCACATTCCATACTGGTATGAGAGGAATAGCCTTAACGTGTCTTGAGGCGGCTCTTGGAAAAAGTTGCAACACCAGATAGGAACCTGTTTTGCACAGCAATTAAAAAAGTTGGAGAATTTAAAGTACAGCCCCTAATCTAATTTCGAGCTCCTGTGAGGTCCTTTTTCAAAAAAAATGAAAAGAAATGACATACATACGTGCATCCAGGCAAAAAAAGATAAACAACGAATATCATGATTCCGTACTGGCGTAACGTATCCCTCAACATTAAACTTTATCCAGCAGATACAATGTGAACATCGCCTTCTTGGCGCCTCATAAAATCTCTGAAATATGTACGACCCTGACGCGGCAGAAAAAATCACGCTGTTTTAAGCGGCACGTAGAGCAGTAGACTGAATATGTCACCAATGTCGTATACGAGATACCGCTAACTTGCGTAAAAGTAGACATCGAGCAGACTGGCCACTGTCTTAACGATAGAGCTCGAGAGCATAATCTTTTTGTGCTCAGCAACGCGGGGGGGGGGGGGGGGGGTGCATCTTGCAGACCATTGTGGGAGATGCGCTGGCTGGAAACCTGATTTGGAAGCAACAAGCTTTAAAAAAGCAAAAGATAAAACCACAGAGAGATTATTGAGGTTTTTATATAAAAAAGACAGATGACCAATGTGTTAGCGCGCCTTCTCTTTATCTGCTTCAAAAAGAAGTGACTTCTGCGGATGGCTGCTTGGAAAAGTGGTGATTGGTTCTAATGCAAGTCGGGCATATGAGTGTTCATATAACTGGCCATGGCTTCTAATAAAATCAGTTGAAACTTAGAGCCTGTCCTACCGTCCTTGAGTCTTTATATTATTGTCCGCGTTTCATTCGCTTTTTAACCTTTTAATTCGGTCTAAAATTGTAAACAACTGTGTGTCGTTTTTTCACCTTTGTGCTATTGCTGCTTTGGAGAGCCCATTGTTATTACGCATATACGCGGTGTTTGATTGTTATTCGAACATATTTATTACAAAAACTTGTAAATGATTGAGAGGACGGAAGCTTGGACGAGTTGTTTGTTCATGCTTATGTGAAACAGCGCACAAGAGTTACACACAGACGACAAGCACACATACAAAAAAACACGTACACTGCGCTGACCAAGAACACAGGTTTGTATTTCTTCTTCCTGTGATCATCGTCTTCTTTTTTTTTTTTTTGTTAAACAAAACATTAGAAAAAAATATACGTTGAGAATTTCAGTGTAAACATTTATAAAGAATAAAAAAGAATATAATTACTAAGAAATACTACGCTTAAAATAATCAAACTAAAAATAAAACCGTCGTTCCTTTCATATTGTCGCATGATAGTCCATTTCTTTCTGTGATAACGCTAGAGATGGAGTGCTGGCACACGCTTCTTCTAACCTAGCTATCTTCTGAGCTTCAATAATTTCCCTTGATAGCTGGTTGCCAATCCTGCTGATGACAGTGCAGTTGGTTATGTCCGCCGAGTAACCGCAGTCTCTGCAATAAATCCCGACGTGTCCGGAAATGACTTTGTGGATGGTGTATTGATGTTCACGCAATCTGTCGTTGAGACATCTGCCGGTTTGCCCTATATACAGCTCTCCACATGACAGGGGAATTAAATACACCACTCCTTCAATACATGGAGCAAATCGGTTCTGGTGCTTTTTCGTACAACTTAAGACCCGGTTTGAGGAAGAAGAAGAATTCACCTTTCTGCGTAAACTGGAAAGCTTGTACGGACCAGAGGGCACCACATTGATGTTTACGCGGTTGCCAACCTTCTTTAAACTTTGAGACATATTGTGCATGTATCGCAATACGACAGGCCTTTACGTTTTGTTGCGTCCCTTGCGTTGAGTTACTTCCCCCTTCTTCATGGTCTTGAGGAGTCTCTCCGCAACAGAGGGTAATAAGGAAATTGGGTATCCCGCTGCTTGGAGCCTTTCGATCTGTACCTCAAAGCTTATTTTACGGAATGCGGGCATGACGTAGAAAAAGACTGTGTAATGCACTGTTTCACTGTGCATCTCTTTACTAACTTAGAATGCGCCGATTGGTACGGGAGGAGTGGTTTCTTCCTTCTCGGCTCGTAGGACCAACAAATGTGATTTGATGACAGAAATAGCCGGAGGTCTAGGAATTGTATGGACCCCTCTACCGGAAGCTAATGGGTTATCTCCAGCGGCTCTAAGCAGTTCTTAAAACTGGACAGCACGTTGGACACAGCACTTAAGAAACTGTTTTTATCAATGTCATAAAAATTAAAAAATAATCAATGAACCGAAATACCTTCACAACTTGAGAAAAGTCAAAGCCCCGTTGTATAATTTTGTCTTGATGTGCGACGTAAATGTCAATAAGTCGCGGCGCGATGCATGATTCAATGCATACACCCTGTTTTCGTGGGTAGGTTTTACCATCCCAGGTGGCAAAGGTAGATTTTAGATATACAGTAAGCAATTAAAAAAACACTTTGGGACAGTCCTGGCGCACTCTGAAATGCGATGGCGCCAAAGGCATGAATGCAGTTTTGAAAGCACATTAACATTCCTTCTTGAGGTAAGGCATATTAAAGATATTTGATGTCTATGGAAAGGGCCTTGAAGGCTTTGTCATTATGCTTTTCAAAAAAAAAAAACTAGTCGACGACCCTTACTTGGTAAGAAACTCAAATGAGGTGATAAGTTTTTTTAAAAGAGCATAATGACAAAGCCTTCAAGTCCCTTTTCATAGACATCAAAGATCTTTAACATGCCCTACCTCAAGAAGGAATGTTAATGTGCATTCAAGACTGCATTGATGCCTCTGACGCCATCGCATTTCAGAATCCGTCAGGACTGTCCTAAATTGTCTTTTTTGTTTTTGGAATCGCTTAGTTTATATCTAAAATTTATCTTTGCCACTTGGGATGGTAAAACCTACCAGCAAAAGCTGGGTGTATGAATTGGATCATGCATCGATCCCCGACTTGGTGACCTTTATCTCGCGCATCAAGACAAATCCTACAGCTGGGCTTAGACTCTTCCAAAGTTGTGAAGGTATTTCGGTTCGTAGATTACTTTTTGAGTTTCTTGGATATTTATGGAAACAGTTTTTTAGGAGTGGTGTCCAACGTGCTATCCAGTTTTAAAAGCTGGTGCGAGCTGCCGGAGATAACCCATGAGTTTCCGGTAGAGGGGTCCATACGATTGCTAGACTTCTGGTATTTCTGTCATCAAATCACATTTGTTGGTCCTACGAGACAACAGGGAAGAAACCACTTCTCCCATGCCAATCGGCGCATTCTAAGTTGGTAAAGAGGAGCATAGTGAACCAGTGCATTGCACAGTCTCTTTCTAAGTCACGCCCGCATTCGATAAAATAAGCTTTGAGGCAGAAATCAAAAGGCTGCAAGCTGCTGAATACCCGATTCCCTTATTAACCTATGTTGCGGACAGACTCCCCAAGACCATCAAAAAGGGGGAAGCAACTCAACCCAAGGCACTCAACAAAACTCAAAGGCCTGTCGTAGTGTCATAAATCCACAATATCTCTCACGGTTTAAGGAAGATTCGCAACCGCGTAAACATCGATGTGGTGTTCTCTGCTCCGTAAAAGCTTTCCAGTTTATGCGGAAAGGTGAATTCTTCCTCAAACCGGGTCTTAAGTCGTACGAAAAAGCCCTAGAACCGATTTGTTTCTTGTCCAGAAGGAGTGGTGTCTTTATTGAAAAATCCGGCTAAAACTTCAAGTGATATCCGGTTAAAATTAGTGAAGTTTCACTCGTTTTCATCCGAAACCAGCATAGTTTACAAGTCTTTGCTGGGCGTTCTGTCGGAAGGCACTGTCGGTTACCAGATTTCGCTGGAGCTTTTACCGGCAACCACTTTTAAGCAGTGATAGAGTGCAGGCGAGCTGGTAATTAATCGACATTTTGGAAACCCTGAGATGGGGAACGATAAAAAAAAAACGGACGAACACAACAAAATCTCAAACGCAGCTGAATTTTATTGATATCAGCACACCAATAAATAGACTTTCAGACAAATGAAAAAGAGAAAGAAAAAAAAAGGAGAAAGGGAAAAAAAGAGAATTTAAACGCAAAACCAGACGACCAACGAGTTCGCCCCAGACAGCCTGAGCCACTCCCCGGCTCCAACACTTTCGCAAAGGGAGCCGACCTCCCGAACAACAACAACCCGAAGGTCGACACACAGGGCGACCTCCAAAACGCTAAAGCCTAATCTTCATTTCCTATTTCGAACCAAACGCTTCCCGATTTTCTTCCCCCACTCCCCCCCCCCCCCCCCACACTCCAAGTTTGCAAAGCCCCCCTCACACAGGCAAAAACTCTTTCATCCGATCACCGATAACCAAGGACGACTGACTCACACAATTCCCCCGCTCGCGAATGCACAAGGTCTCCTTAATACGGTCAGACAGGGCGTTGTTTGAATGACCGTCTTGCGGAACATAAAAGAAATGTAAGGAATAGAGCCCAGAGTTTGGAGTTGGCAAATCATGTTGGTTCTTGTAATAACTGCTCCCCTCTTTGGGGTGAAACTTCCGTTCTCTGTAACTAAAAAAGAATTGTTTAGAAGGTTAATTAAGGAGACCTTGTGCATTCGCGAGCGGGGGAATTGTGTGAGTCAGTCGTCCTTGGTTATCGGTGATCGGATGAAAGAGTGTTTGCTTGTGTGAGGGGGGCTTTGCAAACTTGGAGGGGGGGGGGGGGGGGAGTGGGGGAAGAAAATCGGGAAGCGTTTGCTTGGAAATAGGAAATGAAGATTAGGCTTTAGCGTTTTGGAGGTCGCCCTGTGTGTCGACCTTCGGGTTGTTGTTGTTCGGGAGGTCGGCTCCCTTTGCGAAAGTGCTGGAGCCGGGGAGTGGCTCAGGCTGTCTGGGGCGAACTCGTTGGTCGTCTGGTTTTGCGTTTGAGTTCTCTTTTTTTCCCTTTCTCCTTTTTTTTGTTTCTCTTTTTCATTTGTCTGAAACTCGATTTATTGGTGTGTTGATATCAATAAAATTCAGCTGCGTTTGAGATTTTGTTGTGTTCGTCCGTTTTTTATCGTTCCCCATCTCAGGCTTTCCAAGATGTCGAACCACTTTTGTTTATCACACGACCCGGCTTTGCTAGAAGTATCACCGGCTGTCACTCGTTTCCCCGCTTACCGAGCTTTACTGGAAGCCGACGCGAGCGCAACGACTAAAGCCGAGACGAGCCGGGGACTGGCTGTGTAATTCCAGACGCGTCCCCATGCACCCTCTCTTCCTCGCTCTTGGTTGCGTGGGGAAATTGTGAGGGGAACGTTTTGCAGTTTCTTTGAACCAAACCGGGTTTTTTTCTCCGTAAAGACCGACCTACGGAACCATTTTCCGCAAGGTAGGAAAACGCCCCTCGGGCACTTTTCTTCTCACCCTCTCCCAAACGTCAAGTGATGCCAGGGGCTTCTTTCGTGTCGGCTTTTCCTGTAGGGATAATCCTCAAAAGCGAAAAATGAGCGGCTAGCTGCGAGCGCGACACCGACCTTGAGACTTCCAGGTGCCTTCTCCTCGTTTACGCGGGCTCGCTCAATCCGCGAAACTAAGAAAGTCAGCGCGGCCAAAGGCACTTTTTTTTTTGTTTTTTATGAGCTGCATTGCAGGCCCGACGCCGCTCGGTCGGAGGAAATCGAGAGGCCGAGATATGCTTGTGTCGTTCCAGTAGCCGCCCTCTGGCATTGCGCGGCTGCTGGAACCATCCCGATGTCTTCACAAGGATTGGCTTGCGCAATAAAGGGTTCAGATCATTGATAATCAATTTCTTTCCGAAACATATAAATCAGGTTGCTTTCCCTAATCCCTTCATTACTGTTCGAAACATATATCTCCTCTCGTATGTTGTTCATCCTATTTTGCAGCATTTTGCGTATTTATTCTTCCTTACCTCTGCTTGATGACTGTTTTATAAGTTGATAAAGGCCTTTAAATATTGGCGCGGGCTTGCGCGATCAACGCTCTACTGGATTTATCCAATATTTGTCGAGATTGGCGTTAGGAGGGTGGAGGAAGCAAACGGAAATTCTGGATTCTAATGAAGACGGCGCAGTGGTAAGATAGGTTTTTGCTTCTCCCGCCTCCACAACGCCCCATCGTTTGCACTATCACAACTTCTCAGTAACCTAGCTGTATACCACATTTTACTCATAGTTACTATAAATGTGGCCCCACAGGCTTTCCCGTTATGAGCGAGACGACTTTTTAATGACCGGCGAATCTCCTGGGTGAGAATAAATATTATCACCTTCCCACAACAACCACTCTTTTCTCTCCCCTCCCCCCCCCCCTTCCCCACTTTCCCAAGTTAGGGAGACATCAGGCCACTTCAGGAAGCACCTTGCACACACGGCTTTTTGGCTACTCATTCTGAACACATTCGAACGTGGAAGTAAACAGAGCGCATGAACGACGCCCAGTTCATTTGCAACCTGAATAAGGTGACTCTTCTGTTGGGACCCAATCAATTTCATCATCAATCATTATTTGTTATGATTTCATGGTGAAAGTATGTTCGTCGTGATGCCACAGAAGTGATTCATTCAAAGGGAGAAATAGGTCCTCGTATTTATTTTGCGGAAATACTCGCTCCTGTGACGCTCTGATGCGTAAGGTCAAAACACCCGAGGCAGTTCGTAATACTTTACAACTGTCGTTGACGATGAAATATTTGCGGGAAGTGCATACAATTGTTTACACCATATTGTAGCACCCTAAACCAAAACATACCTAAACACAAGAAATTGTCGCAATCGCCAAAAAAAAAAAATCACTCTGCGAAAATTGTTGCCACCTTCCCCTCCTCCCTCTATATTTTTTTTTTTTTTCCCGCGCCACTACAAAGAATAGCGGCCGAGCAACGAATCTCCATCAAAAACCTCGCTTCTTGGAGAAAGGACTCCAGGGTATATAATAGTGAATATGTTAGGGAGTTTGTAGAAATAATAGGCGACCATTGAATCTAACCTTTTGCACAAATCATACCCGGGATATTTTCTTTTTCCTTCCACGCGATTAGAAGGCGAGACGCTTAGGGAATTTATGTGCACTAACATGCTGCTTTTAAGAGAGAGTGCCAGATTTATAGTGCATGTCAATTGACATTTAAACAGTTTAATCACTGTTCACAAACATTCGCGGCTTGGAGGATGACATGGAAGCATGGCGGAAAGCAGGTTGCTTGAAATTGAAGTCTATATTGCATTGCACTGGTGTGAAATAGTATTACGTATTTTTGTCTTATTTCTGTTCACCAAAATAAAAACAGCGTTTAGAAACCGAACACTGCGTTTTGAGGAGCGCGGAAAGGACTTAAAAAACCGGGACAACCTGAACAATACGAGGCGCCTTGTGTCACTTAGCTTGTCCTGGTTTCTTGTTTTTCTGCATGGAGCCTTTCAAAAGGGGATGAAAAATTATGAACCGACTGACCCGACTTACCACGTTAGAGCAGTTCATTTTCATTATGAAAGGTTCTCTTCAAGCGTCTTGCATAGTTAAGCTTGTACTGGTTCGTTTTTATTGTCGGTTCCTTTCAAAAAGTGAGCCACCACACCAACTATTACCACATTCTTAATTTGCGGAAACGGAGAAGTGGAAATGCGACAAAAGGAAAGATTCGCCCGCGTTATTTCAGTCCTATAGAAAAGCGGACCGGATACAAGAGGGCCAAAATATTTTACAAGAAACACGCAATCTTCTCTATAATTCTGTCTAACAGTTTGATGTGAAGGTATACTTGGACGTCGGCATTATTCGTTTAGAAATGCGTGGAAGAACGTAAGTGGGCGAACGAGACGCCTCTGTGTTTTGCGTCACGCCTGCATTTCAAAAGTTAGACATACTGGTTTCCGACACCAGCACGATTGACGGCTCCGCCCGGGTATTTGATTGTTTATTGATACGGAGAAGAAGGGGAAGAGCGCAACGGCCCGCGGCCGTAGTGCGTTCTGGCTCGCGCTCTGGCGGGCAGTCAGATTGAAAACCCACCGCTGAAAACCACCCCGTGTACGGAGTCGAAAACATGATAATCTTTGAATGGGAGTGGATGTAGACGTATATTGATCCGATGCAAAGTTTCGCTTGATTCCTGAACGAATAATGCCGGCGTCCAAGTATACCTTAATTCATATCAAATTGTTAGACAGAATTGTAGAGAAGATTGTGTGTTTCTTGAAGAAGACTTCGGCCCCTTCTTTCCGGTCCGCTTTTCTATAGGCCTCAAATAACGCGGGCGAATCTTTCCTTTTGTCGCATCTCCACGTCTCCGCTTCCAAAAATTATGAATGTGTAGGTTGGTCCAGTAGCTTAGAGCTCACTTTTTGAAAGGAACCGAATATAAAAACGGACCAGTACAAGCTGAACTATGCAAGACGCTTGAAGAGAGCCTGTCGTAATGAAAATGAACTGCTCTAATGTGGCAAGTTGGGTCAATCGGTTCATAATTTTTCATCCACTTTTGAAAGGCTCCGGAAAAACAAGAAACCAGGACAAGCTGAGTGAAGCAAGGCGCCTCGTATTGTTCAGGTTGTTCCGGTTTTTTATGTCCTTTCGGCGCCTCAAAACGCACAGTATTCGGTTTCTAAACGCGGTTTTTATTTTCGCAGAGAAATAAGACAAAAATACGTAATACTTTTTCACATCAGAGCAATGCAATGGAGACTTCTATTTCCAGCAAGCTGCTTTCTTCCATGCTTCCATGCCATTCTCCAGACCGCAAATGTTTGTGCACAGTGATTAAACTATTTACATCAAAATTAACATGCATTATAAATCTGGTACTCTCTCTTAGACGCAGAATGTTAGTGCACATGATTTACCCCCCAGCGTCTCGCCTTGTAATCGCGTGGGAGGAAAATGGAAATATCCCGGGCATGATTTGTGCAGAAGGCTAGATTCAATGGTCGCCTATTATTTCTACAAACTCCTTGACAGATTCACCACCATATACCCTAGAGTCCTTTCTCCAAGAAGCGAGGCTTTTGGCGGAAATTCGTTGCTCGGCCGCTAATCTTCGTAGTGGCGCGGAAAGAAAAAAAAAAAAAAGAGAGAGAGAGAAAGGGGTATATATATATATTTTTTTTCGATTGCGGCATTTTGTTGTGTTTAGGTATGCTTTTGTTTAGGGTGCTACATTATGGTGTAAGAAATTTTATGCACTTCCCACAAATATTTCATCGTCAGCGACAGTTGTAAAGTATTACGCACTGCCTCGGGCGCTTTGACCTTACGCACTAGAGCGTCACAGGAGCGAGTATTTCCGCAAAATAAATACGAGGGCCTATTTCTCCCTTTGAATCGATCACTTCTGTGGCATCAAGACGAACACACTTTCACCATGAAATCATAACACATAGTGATTGATGATGAAAATGATTGGGTCCCAACAGTAGTGCCACATTATTTAGGTTGCGAATAAACTGGGCGTCGTTCATGCGATGTGTTTACTTCCACGTTCGAATGTGTTGAGAATGAGTAGCCAAAAAGCCGTGTGTGCAAGGTGCTTCCTGGAGTGGCCTGATATCTCCCCAACTCGGGAAAGGGGGGGGGGGGGGGGGTAGAGAAAAGAGTGGTTGTTGTGGGAAGGTGATAATATTTACTCTCACTCAGGAGAGTCGCCGGTCATTAAAAAGTCGTCTCGCTCATAACGGGAAAGCCTGTGGAACCACATTTATGGTAACTATGAGTAAAATGTGGTATACAGCTAGGCTACTGAGAAGTTGTGATAGTGCAAACGATGGGGCGTTGTGGAGGCGGGAGAAGTAAAGACCTATCTTACGACTGCGCCGTCTTCATTAGAAGCCAGAATTGTGGTTTGCTTCCTCTACCATCCTAACGCCAATCTTGTCCAATATTGGATAAATCCAGTACAGCGTTGATCGCGCAAGCCGGCGTCAATATTTAAAGGCCTTTATCAACTTATAAAACAGTCATCAAGCAGAAGTAAGGAAAAATAAATACGCAAAATGCTGCAAAATAGGATGAACAACATACGAGAGGAGATATATGTTTCGAACAGTAATGAAGGGGTTAGTGAAAGCAACCTGATTTATATGTTTCGGAAAGAAATTGATTATCGATGATCTGAACCCTTTATTGCGCAAGCCAATCCTTGTGAAGACACGGGAATGGTTCCAGCTAGCACCTGCGCAATGCTAGACGGCGGCTGCTGGAACGACACCAGCATATCTCGACCTCTCGATTTCCTCCGACCGAGCTCATGGAGAAAAGCGTTCGGTGGCGCTGACTCCCTCAGTTTCGCGGATTGAGCGAGCCCGCGTCACCGAGGGGAAGGCACCTGAAAGTCTGAAGGTCGTTGTCGCGCTGGCAGCTAGCCGCTCATTTAGGGATTTTTGAGGATTATCCCTACAGGAAAAGCCGACAGGAAAGAAATCGCTGCCATCACGTGACTTTTAGAAGAGGGTGAAAAGAGAAGGGCCCGAGGGGCATTTTCCTACCTTGCGGAAAACGGTTCCGTTGGTCGGTCTTTAACGGGCGGAAACTGACCGCACGGCAGCGAACGGACGCACAGTGTCGGCTTCCCGTTCCATGTGTTCGACCGGTATCTTTCAGAGCAACTGGGTGTCCGGATAAAAAAAAATGTTTCAGTGCCCTCTTGCTTGTGCCTCGCCGTCCGTCCGGCTTCAGAAGCATTCAGCGAGCAAAGAACACGACGGAGACGCCGCTGTGACGGCATCAGGGACGTCTCCGAAACTGTGCTCAGGATTCCTCAACGGCGGCAAATGTTGGTTCCGCATTCATGGTTTTCGCTAAACGTACTACTGACAGTATGTGTGTGTGTCCGTGTGGTGCACCTGGTAGGTTTTATTAGTTGAACTACAGTACATCTAAGAATTTACCCAGCGACATTGCGAGTACATTGAAAAATATTTTTTTGCGACAAAGAACTCTGTTGTTCCTATTTGGTCTGATTGCTTTTGTCTAGAGCTGTTCAAATTGTTTCACTGGTATCGACCCTATGAAATAAAGATATAGAAGTTTCAGGTCTATATAAACTAACCTTTTAATTGTTACCGAATCGTCCAGCATCTGGTAAACATACACCACATTCTTCTTTAATGTACATTCCGTTGGCGTTTGAAAAAAACAAAACAAAAAAACAGCAATTTCTGGAGAATTCCGGCAAATCTGGTGACATTCGATAATTTCTGGTGAGTCCAGGCAAATCTGGTGACTTCCGGTAAATTCCGGCTTTACCGGAAGTGAAAATAGTCCCATAATCCAGCAAACTAGATTTTTTACTGCAAATGAAATTCCGGTAAAAACTCTTTTTCAATAGGGATATTCAATGCCCCTGACATGTGGAAAGCAGTATATAAGGGGCAAACCGGTTGATGTCTCAATAACAGATTCCGTGAGCATCAATACACCATCCACCAAGTAATTTCCGGACACCTCGGAATTCATTGCAGAGACTGCGGTTGCTCGGCGGAGATGACCAACTGCGCTGTCATCAGCAGGAGTGGTAACCAGCTATCAAGGGAAATTATTGAAGCCAAGAAGATAGCTAGGTTATAAGAAGCCTTCGTCAGCACTCTATCTCTCGCGAAAAACAGAAAAAAAAATTGAGCATCTTGCGACAAGATGAAAGGAACGACGTTTTTATTTTAGTAGGTTTATTTTAAGCGTAGTATTTCATATTAATTACAGTCGTTTTTTATTCTTCATAAAATTTTACACTTAAATTCTCACCAGTAATTTCTTGTAATGTTTCGCTTAACAGAAAGAAGATGAACAGAGAAAGAATAAATGCAAACCTGAGTTGTTAGTCAGGGCAGTGTACATGTGGTTTTTGTGTGTGCCTGTCTTCTGTGTGTAACTCTTGTGCGCTGTTTCACCCAAGCATGAACAAACTCGTCCTAGCCTCCGTCCTCTCAATCATTTACAGGTTTTTGTAATAAATACGTTCGAATCAAAATCAAACACCCCGTATATGCGTAATAACAATAGGCTCGCCAAAGCAGCAATAGCACAAAGGTGAAAAAAACGACGCGTAGTGGTTTACAATATTAGACCGAATTAAAATTTTAAAATAGCGAATGAAACACGGGCCATAGAGACTCAATGACGACAGGACGGGCGCTAACTCTCAATTGATTTTATTAGAAGCCATGGTCAGTTATATGAACACTCATTTGCCCGACTTGCATTAGATCCAATCACCACTTTTTCAAGCAGCCATCCGCAGAGGTCACTTCCTTTTGAAGCAGATAAAGCGAAGGCCGCTAACAGATAGGACCTCTGTGGTTTTGATATATAGCTCCTCTATAATCTCTCTCTGGTTTTATACTTTGCTTTCTTAAAGTTTGTTGCTTCCAAATCAGGTTTCCAGCCAGCGCATCTCCCACAATGGTCTGCAAGATGCCCCCCGGTGTTTTAGAGCACAGAAAAGATTATGCCCTCGTGCTCTATCGTTAAGACAGCGGCCAGTTTGCCCGATGTATACTTCCCCACGACTTTGTTGCTTCCAAATCAGGTTTCCAGCCAGCGCATCTCCCACAATGGTCTGCAAGATGCCCCCCGGTGTTTTAGAGCACAGAAAGATTATGCCCTCGTGCTCTATCGTTAAGACAGCGGCCAGTTTGCCCGATGTATACTTCCCCACGACTTTGTTGCTTCCAAATCAGGTTTCCAGCCAGCGCATCTCCCACAATGGTCTGCAAGATGCCCCCCGGTGTTTTAGAGCGAGGGACAGAAAGATTATGCCCTCGTGCTCTATCGTTAAGACAGCGGCCGAGTTTGCCCGATTGTATACTTCCCCACGACTTTGTTGCTTCCCAAACTCATGGTTTCCATGCCACGCGCATCTCCCACAATGGTCTGCAAGATGCCCCCCGATGTTTTTTAGAGCACAGAAAGATGTATGCCTCGTGCTCTATCGTAAGACAGCGGCCAGTTTGCCCGATGTATACTTCCCCACGACTTTGTTGCATTCCAAAATCAGGTTTCCAGCCAAAGCGCACTCTCCCACAATGGTCTGCAAGATGCCCCCCGGTGGCGTTTGAAAAAAACAAAACAAAAAAACAGCAATTTCTGGAGAATTCCGGCAAATCTGGTGACATTCGATAATTTCTGGTGAGTCCAGGCAAATCTGGTGACTTCCGGTAAATTCCGGCTTACCGGAAGTGAAAATAGTCCCATAATCCAGCAAACTAGATTTTTTACTGCAAATGAAATTCCGGTAAAAACTCTTTTTCAATAGGGATATTCAATGCCCCTGACATGTGGAAAGCAGTATATAAGGGGCAAACCGGTTGATGTCTCAATAACAGATTCCGTGAGCATCAATACACCATCCACCAAGTAATTTCCGGACACCTCGGAATTCATTGCAGAGACTGCGGTTGCTCGGCGGAGATGACCAACTGCGCTGTCATCAGCAGGAGTGGTAACCAGCTATCAAGGGAAATTATTGAAGCCAAGAAGATAGCTAGGTTATAAGAAGCCTTCGTCAGCACTCTATCTCTCGCGAAAAACAGAAAAAAAAATTGAGCATCTTGCGACAAGATGAAAGGAACGACGTTTTTATTTTAGTAGGTTTATTTTAAGCGTAGTATTTCATATTAATTACAGTCGTTTTTTATTCTTCATAAAATTTTACACTTAAATTCTCACCAGTAATTTCTTGTAATGTTTCGCTTAACAGAAAGAAGATGAACAGAGAAAGAATAAATGCAAACCTGAGTTGTTAGTCAGGGCAGTGTACATGTGGTTTTTGTGTGTGCCTGTCTTCTGTGTGTAACTCTTGTGCGCTGTTTCACCCAAGCATGAACAAACTCGTCCTAGCCTCCGTCCTCTCAATCATTTACAGGTTTTTGTAATAAATACGTTCGAATCAAAATCAAACACCCCGTATATGCGTAATAACAATAGGCTCGCCAAAGCAGCAATAGCACAAAGGTGAAAAAAACGACGCGTAGTGGTTTACAATATTAGACCGAATTAAAATTTAAAATAGCGAATGAAACACGGGCCATAGAGACTCAATGACGACACCCGGTGTTAGAGCCCAAGATATGCCCCTCGTGCTATCGTTAAGAACGCGGCAAGTTTGCCCGATATGTATACTTTCCCCAAGACTTTGTTGCTTCCTAAACTAGGTTTCCAGCCAGCGCATTCTCCCACAATGGTCTGCAAGATGCCCCCCGATGTTTTTAGAGCACAGAAGATTATGCCCTCGTTGCTCTCATCCGTTAAGACAGCGGCCCGTTTGACCCGATATATACTTCCCCACGACTTTGTTGCTTCCAAATCAGGTTTCCAGCCAGCGCATCTCCCACAATGGTCTGCAAGATGCCCCCCGGTGTTTTAGAGCACAGAAAGATTATGCCCTCGTGCTCTATCGTTAAGACAGCGGCCAGTTTGCCCGATGTATACTTCCCCACGACTTTGTTGCTTCCAAATCAGGTTTCCAGCCAGCGCATCTCCCACAATGGTCTGCAAGATGCCCCCCGGTGTTTTAGAGCACAGAAAGATTATGCCCTCGTGCTCTATCGTTAAGACAGCGGCCAGTTTGCCCGATGTATACTTCCCCACGACTTTGTTGCTTCCAAATCAGGTTTCCAGCCAGCGCATCTCCCACAATGGTCTGCAAGATGCCCCCCGGTGTTTTAGAGCACAGAAAGATTATGCCCTCGTGCTCTATCGTTAAGACAGCGGCCAGTTTGCCCGATGTATACTTCCCCACGACTTTGTTGCTTCCAAATCAGGTTTCCAGCCAGCGCATCTCCCACAATGGTCTGCAAGATGCCCCCCGGTGTTTTAGAGCACAGAAAGATTATGCCCTCGTGCTCTATCGTTAAGACAGCGGCCAGTTTGCCCGATGTATACTTCCCCACGACTTTGTTGCTTCCAAATCAGGTTTCCAGCCAGCGCATCTCCCACATTGGTCTGCAAGATGCCCCCGGTGTTTTAGAGCACAGAAAGATTATGCCCTCGTGCTCTATCGTTAAGACAGCGGCCAGTTTGCCCGATGTATACTTCCCAACGCACTTAGGTTCCACAAGTAATTTCCGGACACCTCGGAATTCATTGCAGAGACTGCGGTTGCTCGGCGGAGATGACCAACTGCGCTGTCATCAGCAGGAGTGGTAACCAGCTATCAAGGGAAATTATTGAAGCCAAGAAGATAGCTAGGTTATAAGAAGCCTTCGTCAGCACTCTATCTCTCGCGAAAAACAGAAAAAAAAATTGAGCATCTTGCGACAAGATGAAAGGAACGACGTTTTTATTTAGTAGGTTTATTTTAAGCGTAGTATTTCATATTAATTACAGTCGTTTTTTATTCTTCATAAAATTTTACACTTAATTCTCACCAGTAATTTCTTGTAATGTTTCGCTTAACAGAAAGAAGATGAACAGAGAAAGAATAAATGCAAACCTGAGTTGTTAGTCAGGGCAGTGTACATGTGGTTTTTGTGTGTGCCTGTCTTCTGTGTGTAACTCTTGTGCGCTGTTTCACCCAAGCATGAACAAACTCGTCCTAGCCTCCGTCCTCTCAATCATTTACAGGTTTTTGTAATAAATACGTTCGAATCAAAATCAAACACCCCGTATATGCGTAATAACAATAGGCTCGCCAACGCAGCAATAGCACAAAGGTGAAAAAAACGACGCGTAGTGGTTTACAATATTAGACCGAATTAAAATTTAAAATAGCGAATGAAACACGGGCCATAGAGACTCAATGACGACAGGACGGGCGCTAACTCTCAATTGATTTTATTAGAAGCCATGGTCAGTTATATGAACACTCATTTGCCCGACTTGCATTAGATCCAATCACCACTTTTTCAAGCAGCCATCCGCAGAGGTCACTTCCTTTTGAAGCAGATAAAGCGAAGGCCGCTAACACATAGGACCTCTGTGGTTTTGATATATAGCTCCTCTATAATCTCTCTCTGGTTTTATACTTTGCTTTCTTAAAGTTTGTTGCTTCCAAATCAGGTTTCCAGCCAGCGCATCTCCCACAATGGTCTGCAAGATGCCCCCCGGTGTTTTAGAGCACAGAAAGATTATGCCCTCGTGCTCTATCGTTAAGACAGCGGCCAGTTTGCCCGATGTATACTTCCCCACGACTTTGTTGCTTCCAAATCAGGTTTCCAGCCAGCGCATCTCCCACAATGGTCTGCAAGATGCCCCCCGGTGTTTTAGAGCACAGAAAGATTATGCCCTCGTGCTCTATCGTTAAGACAGCGGCCAGTTTGCCCGATGTATACTTCCCCACGACTTTGTTGCTTCCAAATCAGGTTTCCAGCCAGCGCATCTCCCACAATGGTCTGCAAGATGCCCCCCGGTGTTTTAGAGCACAGAAAGATTATGCCCTCGTGCTCTATCGTTAAGACAGCGGCCAGTTTGCCCGATGTATACTTCCCCACGACTTTGTTGCTTCCAAATCAGGTTTCCAGCCAGCGCATCTCCCACAATGGTCTGCAAGATGCCCCCCGGTGTTTTAGAGCACAGAAAGATTATGCCCTCGTGCTCTATCGTTAAGACAGCGGCCAGTTTGCCCGATGTATACTTCCCCACGACTTTGTTGCTTCCAAATCAGGTTTCCAGCCAGCGCATCTCCCACAATGGTCTGCAAGATGCCCCCCGGTGTTTTAGAGCACAGAAAGATTATGCCCTCGTGCTCTATCGTTAAGACAGCGGCCAGTTTGCCCGATGTATACTTCCCCACGACTTTGTTGCTTCCAAATCAGGTTTCCAGCCAGCGCATCTCCCACAATGGTCTGCAAGATGCCCCCCGGTGTTTTAGAGCACAGAAAGATTATGCCCTCGTGCTCTATCGTTAAGACAGCGGCCAGTTTGCCCGATGTATACTTCCCCACGACTTTGTTGCTTCCAAATCAGGTTTCCAGCCAGCGCATCTCCCACGATGGTCTGCAAGATGCCCCCCGGTGTTTTAGAGCACAGAAAGATTATGCCCTCGTGCTCTATCGTTAAGACAGCGGCCAGTTTGCCCGATGTATACTTCCCCACGACTTATTGGTATCTCCTATACGACATTGGTGACATATTTAGTCTACTGCACTACGTGCCGCTTAGAACAGCGTGATTTTTTCTGCCGCGTCAGCGTCGTACATATTTCAGAGGGTTTACACGGCGCCAAGAAGGCGATGTTCACATCGTATCTCCTGGCTATATTTTAATGTTTTGGGATACTTTACGCCAATACGGAATCACGTGTACTCATCTTTTATAATTCTTTGTCTGGATGCACGTATGTAGGTTAGTTCTTTTTATTTTTTTAAAAAGGACCTCACAGCAGCTCGAAATTAGATAAGTGGCTGTACCCTGCATTTCCCAACGTTTTTTCTTGCTGTACAGAACAGGTTGCCATCTGGTGTTAGCAACTTTTTGCAAGAGCCGCCTCAACACACGTTAAAGCTATTCCTCTCATACAGTTTTGGGATGTGCACTTTTTAAAAATACAGTGTTTTTCTTCGAACGTGGACTGTACTTCCAACATACATGGTCATCTGAAACCATGACCATAAGGACCAAAGAGGAATGCAGTTATAAACGGGCATTTCTCAAGTAGACTTAAGTCCACCTGACGATTCTTTAAAAACATCGACAATCCTCCCCACAACTTTTTTCAAACCTGAATTTTTGTCCAAAATTAAACAATAGTCGACTACATATCTGACCCGTTTTACTACATGCAAATCAGGAAGGCATTCCGAAACAGGCCTGTCCAAATACGCCAATATATATATATATATTTCATAAAACAGGCGTCACGGATGAGCTGATACAAAAACCAGATTTTTGTACAAAAAAAAAAGTTCATTGAAACTGACGGCATTGGATTGAAGGTAAAAAAACAAAAGCTCTAAAAATTGGTCGCTGCTAACGCCCGCAGAACTTTGACACTTGACCTCTCCTTACTCGTCTATTTTGCCACGAACAGCTTAGAGTAACCCGTTATGAGGCACGGAATAATAAAGGTCATCAACGTCTACAGAAAACGCTGAAATGGCATTCTAACACTCCTCTCTAAACACCTGGTAACTTTATCCGAGCTTAGTACAAAGCCGGGGTGAAGTTCGTAACGTGTTTAAAGAGGAGAGTCAAAATGCCATCTCAGTTTTCTCTATAGACTTGGAGGACCTCGTTTATTTCCTGCCTCTCTTATTCCCTACCTCTATTATTCCCTGCCTGTTGCGGATAAAATAGAGGAGTCAGCAAAGGTCAAGTTTCAAAGTTCTGTGCGTTTTAGCAACAACCATTTATAGATTTGTTATTTTTTTACCCTTAGTCCACTGCCGTCAGTAAGAATGAACGCCTTTTTGTACAGAAATCGGGTGTTTGTATTGGCTCGCCCGCTGTCCCCGTGTTATGTAATATATTTTTGGCGTATTTTGCAGGAGCATTCAAAAATGTCTTCCTGATTTCTATGTAGTAAAATTGTTCCGATATGTAGAGAAATATATTTTAATTTTAGACAAAAATTCGCGTCTGGAAGAAGTTGTTGGGAGGATTGTCGATGTTTTAAAGAATTGTCAGGTGGACTAAAGTTTACATGGGAAATGTTCGTGGATAGCTGCATTCATTTTTTGGACCTTATGACCCTGTTTTCAGAAGACCATGGGTGTTGAAAGTATTCCCAACTCCAACAACCTCTAGGCAACGGGGCGGTGGTTCCAAGAAAGCGGAAGAGACGGGGATAGATTCTCCAGGATTTCGCGTGCGCCTGCTTGATGACGGTCGTCAGCGCGGTAAAAATAATTTATTTGTTTACAACTGCGAAGCGGTTAGGGCGGGATCATATTACAGGTGACGGAGATGTTGATGCGCGTGAGGAAAACGAGCATGCTGGTATTTAAAAGTTGCAGAAACCTCAACTTGCCAAGCTTTGTGGTGGGCGAGCGCGTTTTAGGCACCGGCCACGTCATTGTTTGTGGCAGAATATTTTTTTAAGGTGATTAAGATATCGTGTTTGCGCTTTGCCTGGCCATTGGTGCTCTAAAAAGTGAGCCGTGCACGGTGATTGTCAAGCTTCGGAAGAGCAGCATTCACAGTATTGATATGTTGATGTCACAGGCTCACGACTCGCTGCTCACCGCTTCGGTTTAGTGTATTGCAACACGTGATCATACTGCTATATGGTTATTGTTAGGAAGCTTGTTATCGCAGGCTACCGTGTGGTGTAGCATTACAACCGGAATCTCGCGCTGCGCCTTTGAATCGCAATTTTCAGCGCGCCGCAGAAGCGTTGCCGTGCTCATGGTGGCCAACGGTTGCCTGCGGTAACGCTATGCTAAAACTGCCTATTAACATGATCGGCGTGTTTAGGGGTTTTATTTATTGCTCTATCAAAAATAAATATTTTTATATACCATACATATTTTGTACCGTGTTATTTGCAACGGTGCGGCCCCTCTCGCCAAAACCACCCGTTCTAAGCTCTCGTCACGAACGGCTGGCTAACACTGACTCGCTTAAAAAGCTTCGAACATTTCTTTATTTGCTTTGTAATTACCTGAAAGCAAGTACCGTATTATGTCTTTTGAAAGTGCTTGGAATAAATCGTCACGTTACTGCCTTAAAACGCGAATCCTTTCCCGATGTCGTTTGCTCGACATACCATTACGCGACGAGTTTTCTCCTACTAATAGACTTTTTGTAGACCGTACGCTAGGTCTCTACATTATTAGCGGGAGCGTTTGCCGTCACGTTGTGCATAGATTGAGCTGGCGGCCATGCACAAGACGAGAAATCCGCAGGGTATGCGATATGCGTAAAGTACCTAATGAAATTAGACATCCCGGTCCTTCGTGCAAGGCTGTTGCAAGGCGGAGCGCAAGAATTCCTATTTTAACGCGCTCACTTTTTTCGCTAAAACGGCTTCACGCATCAAGGCCGACAGTCCCTGCCACCGTTTCCGCGCCGCCGCTGCCGCTGCCGTCCCCACTCCTCTGGTTCTCCGTTCGTCCGCGAGAGGGCGAGCGGCGGGCTGGAGTCGCAAATAGTCCGCGTTCCAAGAAAAGCCTTTTATCTTTCAAAACCACAAATTCCAAACGGGTAGAGAGAGTTATAGCCTTAACGTGTCTTCAGGCGTCTCTTGCAAAAAATTGCAAACACCAGATGGCAACCAGTTTAGCACAGCAAGTAGAAAGGTTGGAAAACGTAAGCTACAGCCCCTAACCTTATTTCGAGCTGCCCTGAAAGCCTTCTTCAAAAAATAAAACTAACCTACAATCGAGCAGCCGGACAAAGAAAGATATGCGCGCACACGGGATTCCGTACTGGCATAAAGTATCCCACAACGTAAAAAATAGCCATCAGATACGATGTGAACGTTGTTTTCACGGACCCTTGTAAACTCTCAAATTTGTTTGAGGCTGACATAGCGGAAAAAAGCACTCCGTTCAAAGAGGCACGTAGTGCAGCATTCTGAATATATCACCGATGTCTGATGCGAGATACCGCTAAGTTGTGGAAAAGTGAACATCGGGCAAATTGGACGCTGTTTTAACGATAGAGCACGGGCGAATAGTCTTTATGTGCGGAACAACGCAGGTGAGCATCATGCAGACTACTGTAGGACATGCGCTGGCTGTAAACCTATTTTGGAAGGAACCGATTAAAAAAAACGCGAAATATAAAACCGAGTTACAGATTAGAGAGGCTATTTATTGGGTGTATCAAGGAGTGGCCAGGCTCTTTAAATCGACCGCGAAATTCGTTTTCTTAACCTATCGCGCTACGAGTTTGTGCATCGTTGCCCACAGATGGTGCTTTTTTTTTTTGTAAAATTTGGAAAGAGCGAACTTACCTGAGGAAAAAGCAAAGAAAGAAAAAGACTTAGCTTCTATGGAAATGCGGCGAAGCCAAAGGTTTTCAAACAAAACGGCGCCGTTTCGCACGGGAGACAAGAGATGGCGCAAGCAGTCGTGATGCCAACTACGCCAACGAACGAGCATACGGCGTCAAAAGCCGGCGTCTTTAGCAGACAATCTTTTCGACTCAAAAGCGGAGCGCGTTCCGCAGGCGGCGACGGTCGCAGAAACAAAAACAGGCGCGGTAACATCAAGGAACTGCAAAGCAGACGACATCGCTACCCCGAAAAAACAGTCAAAATATCCCAACAAACCATTTTTCTAATCGAATATGTGTCCATTCAATATGTTTTATCAGTAAGGATTATAAAATAATGCATTGGCAACTGATATCAGAAAAGCTCGAGTCGCTTTTGAGTCGAAAAGATCGTCTGCTAAAGACGCCGGCTTTCGGCGCCGTATGCTTGTTCGTTGGCGCAGTTGGCGTCGCGACCGCTTTCGCCATCTCTTGGCTCCCGTGCGAAACGGCGCCATATTGTTTGAAGACCTTTGGCTTCGCCGCATTTCCATAGGAGCTAAACCTTTTTCTGTCTTTACTTTTTCCTCAGGTAAGTTCGCTCTTTGCAAATTTTACAAAAACAATGCACCATCTGTGGGCAACGCTGCACAAAGTCGTAGCGAGATAGGTTAAGCAACCGAATTTTGCGGTCGATTTAAAGAGCCTGGCCACTACTTGACACACCTAGTAGATCAAAAACACAGATGACAAATACGTTAGCTAGTCTTTTCGTTATCTGCTTAAAAAAAGAGTGACTTTTCAGGATGGCTGCTTGTAAGAGTGGTGATTGTTTGGATGCAAGTCGGGCAAATGAGTGTGTTTATATAAGTTCCGGTGAATTCCGGTGAATTCCGGCAAATTCGGTGACCTTCGGTAATTTCTGGTGAATCCAGGCAAATCCGGTGACTTCTAGTGAATTCCGGCTTTACCAGAAGTGAAAAGAGTCCCATAATCCAGTAAAATTGATTTTTTACTGGAAATGAAACTCAGGTAAAAAACTTTTCAAAGGGTTTATTCAATTTTCTCGTCATGTGGAAAGCAGTATATAGGGCAAACCGGTAGATGTCCCAACGACAGATTGCGTGAACATCAATACACCATCCACAAAGTAATTTCCGGACACCTCGGGATTTACTGCAGAGACTGCGGTTGCTCGGCGGACACGACCAGCTGCGCTGTCATCAGCAGGATTGGCAACTAGCTATCAAGGGAAATTATTGAAGCTGAGAAGATGGCTAGGTTAGAAGAAGTGTGTGTCAGCACTCCATCTCTAGCGTTATCCCAGAAAGAAATGGACTATCTTGCGACAATATGAAAGGAATTACGGTTTTATTTTTAGTTTGTTTATTTTAAGCGTAGTATTTCTTAGTAATTATATCCTTTTTCATTCTTTATAAATGTTCACACACAAAATCTGACCGTATAATTTTTTCGAATGTTTTTGTTTTAACAGAAAGAATAAGCAGATGATCAGAGAAAGAAGAAATACAAACCTGAGTTTTTAGCCAGCACAGTGTACGTGTTTTTGTGTGTGTGTGTGCCTTTCTTCTGTGTGTAAATCTTGTGCGCTGTTTTACCTAAGCTGTAAATAATACTCATTCGGTTAATGTAGGTGAGTTATACGGCTAGCATGAACTTTGGAAGACTCCTGATCTTTGTGGGATACGGTCCATTCGTCAATGCGTTAAAGGACATCTGGTAACACGACGATTCGTCACATATATAGGAACATTGGTCACTGGATGATTCGGCATGGTGGCGGCTTGTCACACAATAGTCCGTCGCCAAGTAAATTCTCCATTTGGGAAGTCGGAGTAACCGGAATAGAACAAACTACAACAGGTGAACTAGTGTAACTTGAACACAAAGGTAATGGATGGATGGATGAATGGATTATATTTGCAATGCCTTTTGTAACGGGCGGTAGCTTGCGACACCAAGCCCGAAAAAATGCTTTCCTCCCCACTTAAATACCCAATTTCTTTCCCTCTACATCCCTGCAAATATCACCGGGACGGGCGAATGAAACATCAGGCAGCACTTTGGGAGATCGGGCAAATACAAAATAAAGAGAAAAAAGAAAACGCACACCTGCGGCAGGGGGATTACAAATCGCCACGGTGCGCTGAGCCGAGGGTATTAAAAATATTAACCCCACTAATTCCCTGTTTTTTTTTTTTTTTTTTTTTTTTTTACCACTACTTCAGTGGTTCTCTACCATTGATGTTTCGCGGACCCTTTGTGGATCGGTGGAGATGATGAAGGACCCCGTTTGTGGTGTGTAGTAGGAAAAGATATATGTTAATTATAATATTGATTTAATAAGTGGATATAACTAAGGGCTGGTGTGAAGTAGACCTCTCTCATTGACATATACCCGAGAAAACTCGTCGGAAATTGGAACTGACGAGGCAGGGCAGGGAACTGACGAGGCAGGGAACTGACGAGGCAGGGCTTCGCGGGCCCCTAGAATGTCTTCGCGGATCCCCATATGAGAACCAATGCTCTACATAGTTAAGCTGATTTCTCCTGCATACTTCCTTCCCACGTCTTTCTCTCGGGATCCCTAGCTCTATTTTCTACTGACTTCGCTTGACTGCTGGCCTGTAAAAATTTGTTTCCGAACTTTCAAGTCCGTTTCGTCCAATTTGTGTTCAAGGTTTCTATGTCTAGGAACTTGTATACCTTAGCTGCCCACCTCATCTGCTCCATATCTATTTGCCTTTGGTCACACTTTACTTGTTGCCTCTCTGCTCTCCAATGATTCCCATCCCATATCCCCCTGTAACCTCTTCATTTTTGTGTGTTACCATGTGCCCCTTAAGCTAACCTGCCTACACTCCTGTGGCTGTGGCTCTGAGAGAGAACCTCATGCTCATGGATCCTATCAGTCTTTTTGATACACAGTGCCTTCGCGTTGAGTCGGGGATAAATCTGACTCGTTTTTTGTGGGGCCGAAAAAATAACACTGGAATGCCGTAGCGGTTTCCCACACTTTTTTATATTATGTGAAACGCTGTGTAAATACGGGATGACCACTGGCCGCTCCCTTTCCACACCACGTTTTGTGGCCGGGTTACCTTTTGTTCTCTTGAGCAGTGTGATTGCCACGTCTGACGGCAGTGTCGATGGATAGCCCGCATTTTTGAGTCTGTCAATTCGCAACTTGAAGCTGTCCCCTAGAGTGTGAAGGCAGGATTTCTTCAGTGCTGGGCCTAGACAGGTTCAAGCAATGCCCCTCTTTACAATTTTTGAGCGGGCCGACCTGTAATCAATGATACCTTTCGTAAATATTGGGCTGTACTTCCAGCAGACGTGGGAGTCTCCTAGGTTGATGGAAATGTTCAGGTACTGGAGCATGGGATCCCCAGAGACTTGTATCGCTGGGCATCAACGATAAAATCATCGACTGGATTGCTGACTATCTTTCCGATCGCGAGCAAACTCTGGTACTTAATAGGTAAAATATCTTCACCAGCGATTGTGACCTCCGGAGTACCACAGGGAAGTGTGTTAGGGCCCTTGCTATTTATTATATTCATTAACAGTATTTGTGAAAACGTACAGTCCCATATTAAGTTATTCGCGGACGACTGCATAGTATTTAGACTTTCTGAAAATGGTGGACGCCAGTGCGCGTCAAAACGATTTTAAAGTGCTACGAGACTGGTCTGACCGATGGGAAATGAGCTCAAATATCCTCAAGTGTAAACACCTGTGCTTTCTCGCTATACATCTTCCTTGACCGAATATAAACTGAAAAATGTGACACTTGATCATGTAGAAAATTATAAGTACCTGGGAGTTCATTTGTCGTCCAGTCTGAAGTGGAATGATCACGTGGATAACAATGTTGCTAAGGCTAGTCAAATGTTGTACTTTATATGGAGGAATTTTAAAAATATATATCGCAGTGTAATACGAACATTATATTTTTCATTCGTTCGACGGCTTTCGGAATATGCGTGTGCCATCTGGGACCCGCCACGAAGTTACCTTGAACAAAAGTCGGAACGGGTCCAAAACCAGGCATTAGGGTTCGTTACAGGTGACTATAGCCCTAATACAAGTTGTAGAAAAATCAAAAACAGAATAGGTTGGGGTTCACTCAAAGAGCGAAGAAAGTGCTTGAAATTGAAATTCCTTCACAGCATATATGCCGGACTGAGTGGTATTGAAAGAGATCTTTACATTTTTGAACCATACTATGCATCTGCAAGACGGTGATCATTCTAAAAAAGGCGAGGAATTTCGTTACAATACTAACTGTTTTTAAGTTTCATTTTTCGTTCAAACCATTCGAGAGTGGAATACACTTAGGGAATAAATTGTGTCTATTACTGATAATGACCTCTTTTATGATATACTGCAAATTTGTATTCGCGATTAAAATCTATTTTTTATTGTGTTTCTGTTTATCTATTGTAAGAATAAGTATTGTTATGCATAATGTTTCCTATACCCCCGCATAATGCCTAACGGCGCTGAGGTATTCATGTAAATAAATAAATAACATAACATACAACATACGCTGCCAGGAAATACGACGCACAAATAAAGTTACAAGCGTCTCTACAACGTCAACAGCGAGCGCACGCCACACAACGCAATTGCGAAAACACTGAGAGCCTGGCCGCTTCTGCCCACATAGCTTCTGCGTATGCGCGGCCTTCCGGCCGTGTTGGTAAACACAGCAGCGCCACGTGTCGGTCTATACATGCAGCAGGAATAATGATGATACCTTTTATTGGATTTGTCGTAGAAGAGGTGAATGCAAGACAAAAATATCAACAAAATTTGGCTGCCAGTCGGATAATTTTACGTTCAAGTCATCATACGCACGAGGAGGATCTAACCGGAATCAATGGACTGAGGACTCGTCATATGACAAAAGAAAAAGCAGGCCAGTGCCACAAACATTTTTACTTTTCGTACTGCTAAGATTCGCTTTTTTTTATAATTTGTATTTGTAATAGTGGGAAACCGAGAGACTCCCCATGAAAATATTTTGGACGGTGCTTCTACCGTGAGTGAGGACACCGCGTCTCAAATGCCCGCCCCGTCATCACTTCGACGAGTCATCAGGGAGAAAAGGCTGCGCACAAGAGGGGACATCCGAATGCCCGAGGAGTTTAAGGTACTGGCCCGTGATCGAATTATGATGGGAATTTTCTTAATATTAGCATCATAATGTAGGTCACAATCAATGACGAGTCCTTTCTCCTAGATAGTAGCGGGGACGGTGACTAGGCAAGTCTCCTCATCTTCGCAACCGAAAGGAACTTTGACTATTTGGCTTGATTAAAGGTGTAGTTAGTAGACGGCATTTTCAAAGTGACTCCACAGGTGTTCTATCACTTGTACACAGTGCACACAATCGTGCACGGAGTGGTCGTGCCAATGGTCTACGGGCTGATGCCAAAGCAAGACTGAAGACACCTACAGAAGGCAATACCTCTTATGTTCTTGGATCAATAGTTTCAGTGCTCACTTGTGTCTCAGTCCATGTGGTAGAGAAAGTTATGTGGCATAATTTCCTAGCCAAAACCCCCTTTTTTTTTGTTAGGCCCAACTTAGAAGATCAGCGAAACATCTAACGAAAGTGGGGAACAATTTCGTTAGGGGTTTCGCTCATCTTCTAAGTTTGATGGGCCCTCTGAGCGTTGAAGTTGTCTTCTAAGATTTTGAGATTGCAGCTATAGCCGTCACCAAAAGCCTTTGTGACTGACGCGAGGATCCAAAGACATTTTTGTTTCCATCTGAGTCTGTCAATTTACCGGAAGGTTTCTGCTTGCGGTCTGCAGACTAGGTGCAACACAGACGAGGTCTACGCAGTTCAGGTGAGCACATTCATCACGTTAACGTTTTAAAGATGAGAATGTTCCCGTCATTCGTACTTCATGCCAATAAATTGCTTAATCATTCGCATTTCTTCCGATTGCTGAAACACCCGAAACCTTCCATGATCTGCTCGATGTCATTCCCGCGAAAGCTCTCTGAGTGGCCTACAATTTCGACGACCTATACGTGGGAAGACTACGTCAAAATGGCCTGTGTTCTGCACTCGTTTCACCGAAGTGTGGTATCTCAGGGAGTCAAGAATAGCGGACATGCCAAGAACCAACTAACAGCGTCGAGACGTAGCACAGGGGACTGCTGGTAAGTTTATTTTGATATCTAGAACTAGCTATGTGTTATAAGGTAATTGAGTTATAAGGACATTTCTTTATGATATATTTATGGGTTTTATTATTTTTAGAGAAGAACGTGGGATGCACGATACAATATCTATGGTTCCTTATGAACTGCAATAAAGAGCAGTAAAATGAAGCTCTCAGATGCAGAAAGTGGCACGACGTTGACAATAACACCTAAGAAACACACCAACTGCAAATGGAGGAAGCAGTACATTGTTGGATAGTACGACAGCATCCGCCGCATCCACACCCTCAGGGCAATGCCAAAAACATGTCATTCTAAAATCTTGGATCTTCAGAGCAATACCGTTGCATTTTCAATTCTTCAATTCTGAATATGCTTGCACATATAGATCTTTAGCTATCGGATAAAACATATTATAATATTCATGCATGTCTAATTATGCTCGAACGACCGTGCACATCCTCATAAAATACATATATTTATACCAGTATTAGTTTTCATTAAATAATTGAGTGATATTGTTCTAGTTGCACAGTCAACAGCGAACGTCGTCAATTACTGAACGTTATGATTTATGTCGGTTACTCTGGACCTTTCATCTCTGTAGTTACCTGACCGGTGGACAGAGGGCGCTGACACACACAGCGCCATAATGTGGCTTCAATGTGGTTTGTTTCGGTTTCAACGGGCACGCGGCTGTGTTGGTGTGTTATGTCGTTTTCGCTTAGTGTTATACATATATCACTTGTGGTACAGAACCAATGATACAGTGGCAATGAGCTACCTTGAGTACTACGACGTAGTTGGGAGCCTAAATTCTGGACGATTTTACGAACACCTTCATCTGATCATGTTCTTCGTCCGGTCAGTTTCGGCGGCGAAACGACTGAAATGATGCCGGGGAAGGATTACGGATGTCCAGGGCCGTACTGGACGTACCCGCTGATACTAGTTTACATAAAAATAAACTACTGATTAGGCTAATGTATGGAGGCACATTGAAAAAGCAGGTCGACGACCTGATGAACACTAGATTGAATCTCAGAAAACAGATGAACTCGCAAGTTCATCTGTTAATCTGCATTCCATGAAGTGGTGCCAGACATAACTTCATGGAATGCAAAAAAAAAAAAAAAGCGGCATTGTCTTCACCGGTTCTTTGTTCCTTGTTTAAAGGAACACATTCCTTGTTTAAAGGAATTATGTACTCGTGAGATGTTTTTTGGTGGTCCATCATAGACCGAGTAGAAAATGTTTTCAACTATCAGCACTGCTAAACTATTCATCAGTAGCCTTTCACAATGTTGACCTCAGGACGCAATTCGTTATACGGGCATTTCCTTATAACGTATTGAGAATATGCAATAAGGGACAAACTCGTTAATTGAAGAGTGCCGTTTCCATCGTGCTCTGCCTTATAAAAAAAAAAAAAAAAAAAAAAAAAAAAAAACAGTTGCTTTTGATTGTATGGGAGAATACTTTTTGTGGTATAAACTTTCTTTTGATCAGCTTAGTTATGCATTTACAGAAACTATACATTGTACTCGGTCCCACGTCTGCAGTCATTACAAAAAAAAGAAGGCAAATATAGTCAAGGCAAGTAGTCAATATGGGTGTTTTTTGAAAGCATCGTGCTCTGCCTTTATAAAAAAAAACAGTTGCTTTTGATTGTATGGGAGAATACTTTTTGTGGTATAAACTTTCTTTTGATCAGCTTAGTTATGCATTTACAGAAACTATACATTGTACTCGGTCCCACGTCTGCAGTCATTACAAAAAAAAGAAGGCAAATATAGTCAAGGCAAGTAGTCAATATGGGTGTTTTTTGAAAGCATCGTGCTCTGCCTTTATAAAAAAAAACAGTTGCTTTTGATTGTATGGGAGAATACTTTTTGTGGTATAAACTTTCTTTTGATCAGCTTAGTTATGCAACTATACATTGTACTCGGTCCCACGTCTGCAGTCATTACAAAAAAAAGAAGGCAAATATAGTCAAGGCAAGTAGTCAATATGGGTGTTTTTTGAAAGCATCGTGCTCTGCCTTTATAAAAAAAAAAAAAAAACAGTTGCTTTTGATTGTATGGGAGAATACTTTTTGTGGTATAAACTTTCTTTTGATCAGCTTAGTTATGCAACTATACATTGTACTCGGTCCCACGTCTGCAGTCATTACAAAAAAAAGAAGGCAAATATAGTCAAGGCAAGTAGTCAATATGGGTGTTTTTTGAAAGCATCGTGCTCTGCCTTTATAAAAAAAAAAAAAACAGTTGCTTTTGATTGTATGGGAGAATACTTTTTGTGGTATAAACTTTCTTTTGATCAGCTTAGTTATGCATTTACAGAAACTATACATTGTACTCGGTCCCACGTCTGCAGTCATTACAAAAAAAAGAAGGCAAATATAGTCAAGGCAAGTAGTCAATATGGGTGTTTTTTGAAAGCATCGTGCTCTGCCTTTATAAAAAAAAACAGTTGCTTTTGATTGTATGGGAGAATACTTTTTGTGGTATAAACTTTCTTTTGATCAGCTTAGTTATGCATAACTAAGCTGATCAAAAGAAGTTTATACCACAAAAAGTATTCTCCCATACAATCAAAAGCAACTGTTTTTTTTTTATAAAGGCAGAGCACGATGCTTTCAAAAAACACCCATATTGACTACTTGCCTTGACTATATTTGCCTTCTTTTTTTGTAATGACTGCAGACGTGGGACGAGTACAATGTATAGTTTCTGTAATGCATAACTAAGCTGATCAAAAGAAGTTTATACCACAAAAAGTATTCTCCCATACAATCAAAAGCAACTGTTTTTTTTTATAAAGGCAGAGCACGATGCTTTCAAAAAACACCCATATTGACACTTGCCTTGACTATATTGCCTTCTTTTTTTTGTAATGACTGCAGACGTGGGACCGAGTACAATGTATAGTTTCTGTAAATGCATAACTAAGCTGATCAAAAGAAAGTTTATACCACAAAAAGTATTCTCCCATACAATCAAAAGCAACTGTTTTTTTTTTTATAAAGGCAGAGCACGATGCTTTCAAAAAACACCCATATTGACTACTTGCCTTGACTATATTTGCCTTCTTTTTTTTGTAATGACTGCAGACGTGGGACCGAGTACAATGTATAGTTTCTGTAAATGCATAACTAAGCTGATCAAAAGAAAGTTTATACCACAAAAAGTATTCTCCCATACAATCAAAAGCAACTGTTTTTTTTTTTATAAAGGCAGAGCACGATGCTTTCAAAAAACACCCATATTGACTACTTGCCTTGACTATATTTGCCTTCTTTTTTTGTAATGACTGCAGACGTGGGACCGAGTACAATGTATAGTTTCTGTAAATGCATAACTAAGCTGATCAAAAGAAAGTTTATACCACAAAAAGTATTCTCCCATACAATCAAAAGCAACTGTTTTTTTTTTTATAAAGGCAGAGCACGATGCTTTCAAAAAACACCCATATTGACTACTTGCCTTGACTATATTTGCCTTCTTTTTTTTGTAATGACTGCAGACGTGGGACCGAGTACAATGTATAGTTTCTGTAAATGCATAACTAAGCTGATCAAAAGAAAGTTTATACCACAAAAAGTATTCTCCCATACAATCAAAAGCAACTGTTTTTTTTTTTATAAAGGCAGAGCACGATGCTTTCAAAAAACACCCATATTGACTACTTGCCTTGACTATATTTGCCTTCTTTTTTTTGTAATGACTGCAGACGTGGGACCGAGTACAATGTATAGTTTCTGTAAATGCATAACTAAGCTGATCAAAAGAAAGTTTATACCACAAAAAGTATTCTCCCATACAATCAAAAGCAACTGTTTTTTTTTTTATAAAGGCAGAGCACGATGCTTTCAAAAAACACCCATATTGACTACTTGCCTTGACTATATTTGCCTTCTTTTTTTTGTAATGACTGCAGACGTGGGACCGAGTACAATGTATAGTTTCTGTAAATGCATAACTAAGCTGATCAAAAGAAAGTTTATACCACAAAAAGTATTCTCCCATACAATCAAAAGCAACTGTTTTTTTTTTATAAAGGCAGAGCACGATGCTTTCAAAAAACACCCATATTGACTACTTGCCTTGACTATATTTGCCTTCTTTTTTTTGTAATGACTGCAGACGTGGGACCGAGTACAATGTATAGTTTCTGTAAATGCATAACTAAGCTGATCAAAAGAAAGTTTATACCACAAAAAGTATTCTCCCATACAATCAAAAGCAACTGTTTTTTTTTTATAAAGGCAGAGCACGATGCTTTCAAAAAACACCCATATTGACTACTTGCCTTGACTATATTTGCCTTCTTTTTTTTGTAATGACTGCAGACGTGGGACCGAGTACAATGTATAGTTTCTGTAAATGCATAACTAAGCTGATCAAAAGAAAGTTTATACCACAAAAAGTATTCTCCCATACAATCAAAAGCAACTGTTTTTTTTTTTATAAAGGCAGAGCACGATGCTTTCAAAAAACACCCATATTGACTACTTGCCTTGACTATATTTGCCTTCTTTTTTTTGTAATGACTGCAGACGTGGGACCGAGTACAATGTATAGTTTCTGTAAATGCATAACTAAGCTGATCAAAAGAAAGTTTATACCACAAAAAGTATTCTCCCATACAATCAAAAGCAACTGTTTTTTTTTTATAAAGGCAGAGCACGATGCTTTCAAAAAACACCCATATTGACTACTTGCCTTGACTATATTTGCCTTCTTTTTTTTGTAATGACTGCAGACGTGGGACCGAGTACAATGTATAGTTTCTGTAAATGCATAACTAAGCTGATCAAAAGAAAGTTTATACCACAAAAAGTATTCTCCCATACAATCAAAAGCAACTGTTTTTTTTTTTATAAAGGCAGAGCACGATGCTTTCAAAAAACACCCATATTGACTACTTGCCTTGACTATATTTGCCTTCTTTTTTTTGTAATGACTGCAGACGTGGGACCGAGTACAATGTATAGTTTCTGTAAATGCATAACTAAGCTGATCAAAAGAAAGTTTATACCACAAAAAGTATTCTCCCATACAATCAAAAGCAACTGTTTTTTTTTTATTTTTTATAAAGGCAGAGCACGATGCTTTCAAAAAACACCCATATTGACTACTTGCCTTGAATATATTTGCCTTCTTTTTTTAAGATCATTAATCTGTTATCATAAATTTACCTTGCGCTTTTTATTGTAACACTGTCAATAAAGCAAATTTGCGCTTCCATGATTAATTGGCCTCTCAACCCGCGGGTGTCTTAGATTCATCTACATACTCAATGACTGCCAGGTCTAACAGAGATTTTTTTCCTCACACGTAACCGGAACGCCGACGGTGCAAATGGTCAAGACGTGTTAAAAATTCAAGTGCAGAAATTGCGCACACAGTTATGGCACGATGATAGGTATAGTAAAAATAAGTATCAGACGACACTTCACAAAGCCTGTAAAAAAAATCGCGGTAAAACGCGACGCGCCCTTAGCCAGGGCGCGGAGGGGTGAGAGGTGGAAGACTTGAAGCCGCCTTATGGCGGCCGCGTCAAGTGATTCCAAGATGGCAGCGCCCATGCAACGGAGGTTGAAAAGGTCTATATTTCCCTGAACCCTCGATGTGACCAACGTTTCGATGTACGAGTCGCCCTATGACGCATATTCCTGCTTGACGAGTCATCCTGGGGCGAGTCCGCATGGGACGAATGATCCTCATTCCGTTCTTTGTGGAAGCACCTTTTTTTTATTTGTTATTTGTTTTTATTTGATCTTCTTCACTGCGCCACCCCATAAATCCAAGGACTAACAAGAACTAAAAAAGAGAACACTACGCATAGACACAGCGAATTCATTGAGTGGTGTGATTTTTTGCGCGAGTACTGTTGCACCCATAAGCTGACAGTGCAGTGAAGGCTACGTACTCGTGCACCAGTCACGTGATCACCCTTGCCCACCTGCAGAGAGCTCGGTCAGGTGACCAAAGGAGAGCTAATGATTGGTGCGGCGAGCGCGTAGCCGCACTGACAACTTAGGCAGTCGCAGAAAAGAAGGAAAACTATCCCTTCCTTCGAAACAATTATAAGGATGAAAGTTCGAACGCCGCCCAGCGTATTCCCGAACGTGTTTTGTTTTGTAAGAATATTGTTACCCGTTTTCTGAAGTAATTGTGAGTTTATGTGTGTACTAATTTTTGTTAGGAATCTGCTCTACCTTGTTACATTTTTATTTTACGAAAAAACTGCCGATCCCAAGCGAATATCGGGAAAACTATTTCCAAGAAGGTCGTTTCCATGCTGGGAAAACGCCTAAGCTAAACAACCAGCTTGTAAATCCTTGTCATGCTGGTGTTTCTAAAAGAGTACATATAATTTAGTGGCGTTTCAATAGTGGCGTTTTTGTGAGCCTTGACATCGCCTCCGTTGAACGCGCACGCAAAGAAAGAAAGAAAGAAGGAAAAAAAGCCCCCTCTTGTCTTCGAATTTCACCGCGCCCGAGGCTACAGTCGAACATATAAACCTTTACACCATAAACAACAAAAAGACGTAAACAAGTACAAAAACAAATTAATGAAAATAAATTGTTCGTTTATACGTTCACCGAAAATCGAACTGAGCCAACTGTTTTAACTTTTCTTTTCTCAGGTTGTATTTCGTTGTATTTTTTACGGTAACCAGACATAAGCTCATCGGTCAGAAGCTCACCAGACAGAAGCTCACCGGAGAAAAGTTCACCGGAAAAGTTATAATATATTTTTGACTGGACCCGGACAAATGCTCAATAAGTTTTGCGCGGATACGAAGAAAAGCTCACTTCTCGATTGCTGTATTTTATTTTATTTTTTGATAACCCGGAAGAAAATTTACTTGGAGAAAACTGCGCTGGGGCTAAATGGGGTCACGTCAACAGCCCTGTGGAAAGTATATTTTTGGAACCCGGTTAGGTAAAAACTAAGGCCAAACTTTTAAATGTTGTGCTGGGATTTTTTCGATGTGTGGGCCATTCAGGGTTACCCCGGCACCGACGACGACACGAGTAGCCTTTGGAGATGTGGGATGTGCATGAGACCATGCTTAAAGACGAGGACAGAACCAATAATTCGTTTGAACGGTAGAACAACGAGATCTACAAGGTTGTGGGAAAGGACCATAAAATTGTCTGAAGGCTGATCGAATATGACTTCATTAGAAGCCAGCGTTGGTCACGACAGCTTTGCTACAAGCACATCAAAATGAAGCCCCGGTGAAGAGGTTCGGATGGCAACGAAACGTCTTCAGAACCGCGTAAGGAAGCTGTGTGTGATGTATCAGCTTCACAGACCCCTGCCGAAACTGCTCGAGGCAATCGGAGGCTGCATTCGCCTTTAAAGATTTGAGCAATAAAAATCCGTTCTTTAAGCATAAAGCATACCTTGCGCGAGTCATACAAAATTTTTAATAGAATGCGCAGCTTAATTTTTCATGTTATTTGAGCTCATGTAGAAACACAAACACTTTTATCCGTGTGAGCTTTTGTCCGGATTCACGAGTAAGAGGTGCAAGTTTTTGTTCGGGTCTGTGAAAAAACCGGTGATCTTTTGTCCTGGCTACGGGCCGTTCGTCGGAATATTATTTGTAGCAGGTCAAGTGTTAGCAGGGTGGTTCGTCACATAGGTCATTTCGTCGTGGGGCAATTGGTGACGGTGACAGTTCGTCAAACTATTGAAATAATTTTGTTCTTACGTGCCATTTGTCAGAAGCCGAACATATCGCTCCCAAAGGAAAAAAATGGGCTGAGGCACTATTGACACAAATGTTTGGAATACCTTTAAATAGCTGGTTGAATCGTTACTTCGCAATGCACAGTGTCTGATTTTCCGGGACACCAACACAAGCCGGGTACGAGTCGTCCCAGCAACTGATCGGAAGGCAGAAGAAAATATGCAAGTTTGTAAGGACTTGCATATGTAATAGTCCTCATATAATTTTGCAGAGAATATCCGGATGTTCCTGGAGTCGCTCAAGACAGAACATACACTGGCCGAAATGATGTCAATCCAAGCCGCAAGCGTCTCGACAACGGTGTCGAGGAAGCAAGAAGCACCTGGCAAGCGCCTTCAAGCAATTCTTCAACGCTGCGACGGAACGGACAGCACAGACATCATTGAGGCTTGCGCTAGAAACATTCATTTTGATGTAATGTTTGACAAATATAAATTCGTTTTGACAAACTTTCATATTTGCCGCGGCAAATATAAATTCGTTTTGACAAACTTTCATATTTGCCGCGGCAGTCACCGGCACGACTCGAATCCCGAAGAAAAGCTCACCGCAAAACCTGCGGATGGGGAGAAAAGCTTACCGGCCATTGAGCGTATGCGGAGAAAAGCTCACCGATTTTTTTTTCTTCTTTTCGTATAGAGGCGGTCGGATCATGGGCAACATACATCAATTAATTATTAATAAAATTCGTCAGGTGTGTAAAAAATAAAATGTTATTTTTCCTAATATTTGTTAAGCTTACTCGGTATATTGGTCCCGAATTAATAAATATGGGTGTGTGTTTTTTGTGGTTTACTCTGTATGCAACGAAAGCCTAACTAAATACCTGATAAACTTGAAAAAAGGAACAAGTTCGAAAACTTAATAATGTCTGTCTAAAACCTAAAAATCAAAACTGTAAATGCCGAAAATGCGAAAGTGCATGCGCAACGACGCGGTGCCTGAAATTTTCTTCGACGATTTTGCTAACATTTAAGAGCAAGACAAAACGGTCAGTAGGACATCGAGGTTTCTTTCTTTCACGGCCATGCACGTCTTCTAGTCGTTCCTGCTGGTTTTTCCACACGTTGCCTTTGTGAAAGTGTTCTACGATGAACCACCCATGACCTTCCGAGCTACACACTGTCACCGTTGTTACTCGTGACCTATATAAGAACTAGTCTTCTGTAAGAAAGCGAATTGGGCGAGTCGGTTAGCATTACACATGATGAAAACCACTCAAACGAATAAGGAGTGAAGACAACAAACAAGACAGGACGAAGCTGTTCTCGCAACTATAGTTTGGTTATTGGACACAAGAAATTTCTTGTGTCCAATAAACACATATGAACCATACAAGATATATAAGAACATATAAGAACCATATAAGAGCCATACAAGAACAATATAAGAACTATATAAGAGCTATATAAGATATATAAGAACATACAAGCACCATATGAGAAACTTCTGAAACGTTTCTTATAAGTTTCTTATATGGTTCTTATATATCTTATATAGTTCTTATATAGTTTTTATTTGGTTATTATATAGTTCTTATATGTTCTTATATATCTTATATGGTTCATATGTATTTATTGGACACAAGAAATTTCTCATACAAATGACTTTTTTCACTAGGGAAACAGAAACAGAAACACCTATTTATCTATCAGGCACCACACAATCTTCGGAGCTGAAACGGTTCACACACCGATATTTATATTAGCTCGAAAAAAAAACAAAAAACCTCTTTATCTGACAGCGCACTATCAAGCTGTCAATAAATTGTTGTCTTTTATACGGATGTACCATGTTCTGATTTTCTGCTTGCGGCGTCATTAATATATACAGTATGTGTGATCACTAATTTCTGAGGATTTAGTAAATATGCCCAATAAACTTCAAGAATATTACAATACTTCTTCGCCTCCACTCAAGGGCCGGTGAACGATTTTTCCGGTGAGCTTTTCTCCGGTGAGCTTTTCTCCAGTGAGCTTTTCTCCGGTGAGTTTTTCTCCGCCGCCCGGACGACTCGTACCCGGATTGTGCTGGATTCCCGGGAAATCATATAGCGCCTATTGCGAAAGTAAGAGCGATTCAACCAACTAATATTAGAAACTCCAAACGTATCCCAGGCAGCACACCAATGTTGGTCCGACATTGGCTTAACATTGGCTAACACCGGCCTCAATATTGGACAATATTGGAAGCGCTACCCCATCCAACGTTGGCCCAGTCATTGGTTCCAATGTTGGGCCACTGTTCAGCCATCGTTTCAGCCAATGTCGGTCCCATTATTGGTGCCAATGTTGGGCCATTGCTAAACCATGGTTCCAGCCAATGGTGGTCCCACATTGGCAAAGACCGGCGTAATATTGGACAATACTGGAAGTGCGACCCGATCTAATGTTGGCCGTCATTGGTGCTGATTTTTGGCCATCGTTGCACTCGCCCAGCTGTTTGCAAGTGCACTCGCAAAGTTGTTTGTAAAAAGAAAGGTACACAGACACGATGGATATTTTTGAAATCTCCTAAAAGTTTATTACACAGCCTATTCTGTAGACAAGTACAAACTAAGCAATTTTTAATATGTGAAGAGGTACTACTCAGCTGTTTTACAACTGAGAAGATTGCAAAGCAAACAACAACAGGGGTAATTGTTGGGTAGTGTCCAGTCTCCCGACAGCTGGCAGAATTTTTTCCCCGAAATTCTACCGGTAGTCGCCCCTCATTGGCGGTGCAATCAGTTCATCGAACGACATTCAATCGACAGATCGTTTCATCAACACGCGATGTTTCATAAAAAGAAAACTCAGAATAGCATTTTTTTTTCTTTTGCAAAGAATTGCTGCAGACTTACCATGAAGCGGCGTGAAAGGGTGGGCTGGTTCAGTGAGCACGCGCCTCAGGAAAACACGCTCTTTGAAATGCCCCTACAGCGTGAAATTCGTGTAACGAATGTCAAGGAAACGCTGCGCCTCAGGAATACACGCCCGACAAAATGCCCCTACAGCGTGCAATTCGCATAACAAATGTCGATGAAACGTGAATGTCGACGCAACGTGTATTCACGAAGAGGTGGCCACGAAACGTGTTTGCGCAAAACGCAGGGTGAATAAGGAAGTCAGTATTCTACCTGCAGTTGTGACATTATTTCTGACATTATGGCAGGCGTCTGTCGATAAAATTGCAGAAAAAATATTTTCCCGGCTGCCTGGAGATAGGCACTGCCTAGTTCTAGAGGTTATCCGGAAGAGTATACCCGTAGAAGAACGGACAATGATCACCAAGTAGGTTGCAGCGCTCTTACGTTGAAAATACCGGACTTGAAAGATGTAATCCGAGGTAGATGTCGACACGGGCACTGCAGACCAACCACACAAACTTGAAGGAAGTGATCCGTGAAGATTCAACACGATGTAGCACACGCTGCCGTTTGCCGAACCGAACATTAAACGATTCACAAGAGTGTCTTGCGCTTCTTTGAAGAAATCGATACGGGTAGGACTTTTCGAACGAGATACCATTTACCACAGAAGCGAAATCCACAGCAGGCCCACAGGCCACATCGCACGCGAAACTAGGTCAGGTCTTCGCAGGCATTCTGGGTTTGTCAACCGCTAATGCGTCATCCGTCAAACTACGTGATCACGCTTCTGCCGTTTCCCGCGCACAGAGAGCGGATTCAAGCGATAAAAAGTACACGGTGCATTGGTCCGGCGAGTACGCACCGTCTACCACGCCTTCAGCTTAGGGAGAGAAAGAAAACGAGAGAAGGAGTAGAAAGGAAGCAGGCCAGAACGGGGGTGCGCTTACAAAGGCTAATCTTCAGGGGCATCTCAACAATGAACACAGCGAAAGGATTTGTCACTTGTACCCAAGATTGATAGTGCAGTGGATGTTATGCGTGGCCTTGGGCTGGCAGGTTCCGTGCTCTGCCTTATCACCAGCTTCGAGACTGTAGTCACGTGACCCTAACCGGAGACACGATTGGCCTAAAACACGCCTAGCGTCTATCCTGCTGTCAATACCGATTGAACAGGACAGCTCTTTGAAGGCCAGCTTTTGAACTTCTAAAGAAGCTGTCCAGCCCAAAAGTGATTCTAAACGGGGCAGTTTGAAAACACGATGTTTTACGTCGTACGACCCACACTATTATTTAGAATGAAGAACTTAGCGCGACTATTTTTTGCGCACAATGTCCACAAATAAAGAAATAAATATATATAAATATATATCTATTTTTATCAATAAAATTAAAATTATTTGTACACTGTTAGGTTCGCGTTTTTAAACTTCAAAAGTTTTCACGAAAGAGTTACACATAAAAGGCACCACGGACAGCACATCTTCCGACTTTCAAAACACGATGAATCGCCGACGCTCGCAGACAGAAGGTTGCGATGCTGCGCGGACGGTTTCTGAAAGATGCTGCGTAGGGTATACGCCGGGCGAAACGGCTTCACGAACGTTCGAAAGGCAGAGGATTTGCGACGACAAAGTAGCGTCTTGCAACTTCAGTAAGCTAACGGGGCTTGAGAGTCCCACGCTCACATTTCCGCAGAGCGAGCGCGGCCGGCCAGATCGAGGCGTAGTATGCTCTCGCGTCACGATTGCTACGTCGTTGCTCTGCCTACACTGATGATATCTGCCCTGGCAGTTGAAGCAGCCCTCTCAAGACTTCATTCAAGTCCAATAGACGACTTTATAGCGCTATAGACTCTCGTAAAACTGAGAGTAGAAGTCACCTCGGTTGCGGCGTAAGCGGCGGCTTTATGTTTGTTGACACCTGCGTCGACAATGACGAAACACGCACAGAAACATTAAATATAAAAAATTGAGCACGCAGAAAGAAATACTAACATGCAGCGGCACGGGCAAAGTAGAAGACGTTAACGCTACGTAATACATTTACATACAAAATACACTGGAAACGACAAAAATAATTAAATCTAAAAAACGGAATTAAGTTGTCAACGCCGAGGTAAGGCAATGCGAAGGGAGAGCAGCCGGGGAAAAAGCTGCAATAGTCCGATAGGCAGCTAAGGATGTATTTGTGATCGCGGTTACAAAGCACCGGCGACGTACGCCACATGAAGTTGGCTAAATGAAATTCTCGCCCCGAGCGAGCGCATGAATGACTCTTTTCTACTTTCCTACCTCTGCAAGGCAAAAAAGAGGGTCGTGGGTCTATAGCCTAGGCGACACAAATATCGATAAGCCATTGGCAATGGCAGTACAATATTGACCAGCTTATCCCAAGACATCACCAATATTGGTGATGTCTTGGCTTTGACAGTTTAATGTTAACCAGCTTAAGCCAGCGTAGATTCAATACCGGAAAGCCATTGGCTCTGACAGTCCAATATTGTACAGGTTATGCCGGCGTATATCCAATATTGGAAAGCTATTGGCTTTGACAGTCCAATATTGGACAGCTTATGCCGGCGTATAGCCAATATCAGAAAGCCAGTGGTTCTTACAGTCCAATATTGGACAACTTATGCCGGCGTATATCCAATATTGGAAAGCTATTGGCTTTGACAGTCCAATGTTGACCTGCCTATGCCAACGTATCACCAATATTGGAAAACCATTGGCTTTGATAGTCCATATTGTCCATTGTGATTCCAATATTGGGAAACATATGGCTCAGTTGGGCCATTGTTGGACCATTCTTTGCCACATCAAATCCAATGTTGGCCCAATACAGTGTGCTGCCGGGGATAAGTCTATAGGGCCTCGGCCAAGGTTCTCAATTTGGGAGCAATGTGCTCAGCGCTAAAAAATGACAGGAAAAACAAAGTTCACATTCACTGAAGAGCGTGTTAGTAACATTGACAGACAAGGAAAAAATAAAACAAACTCGGGACGGGGGACGACGAACGTTTCTTTTCAATAGTCTGAAGAGCTGTCACCGTGACGAATTGCACTATGACGAAATTCCGTCTGCGACAAACTGCTCTGCTTCCAATTGACCTGGTACGAATTGCCTGCCCACGAACAGTTCTACATATATTTTACACATTTACGCGCCTACTGCATTCAATGTAGATCGGGTACACCCTATTTATAGCTTATAACTAGGGTTCCGTGTTTTCTGATAAATCCGAAAAAACAACCACCGGTAAAAGTTTCGTCAATTGGGAATTATCTGATAAACTATGAATTTCGATGTACCAATGCTAAAACAAACAAGCACTGTATTTTTTATTAAATTTCGAAAGCTCACATGGTTTATGGCTTTGAGTAAATGTAACCGCAGTTTTATTTTAAATCTCGGACCATTGACAAAAGGAATCTTATCGCTTATATCCTCAAGGTTCATTAGGACATCATCTCCTTCGTGTCACGGCAGTTTGAGCCATACTATTTGTGCTTCTTAGAAAAACGAGGGGTTGTGTTTTTGTAATAGTGAAAGCTGTGAACCATAGAGATTTCATAGAAGGGGGAAGCGAGGGTGGGCAGTTAAAGCTTCTATATTATTCCCTTAACCACTCCACCCCGCAGAGCCGCTGCGGGGGTTGATGTATAGGATGGGATGAAAAGAGCTACCTAGCGACTACCTCCAGGAGTTAATTGATTTCCAGCTTTCGACGTTTATCGAAGCAACACATATTTGCAACTTTTGTAGTGGAACAAATTAGTATTGCCAATGACAGAGGCGCCAACGCCAAATCCAGCTGAAAAAATGTTAATACAAGCTCGTTCTTTTGAATCAAGCACACGTGTACACCCGGGTAATGTGTTTGAATAAGAAACATTGCAAAAGTAAACCAAATTTGGAAAATTGGGAATCGAAGAAAAATAAACTCCGATAAACTGTAAATTGACTGAGCAGTCAATTTAACCAACGCGCTCTTCAGTTAATGTAAACTGTAAATAAAAAAAAAAATCCGAAAAACACTGTGATTTTGATAAAACGTAAACTCCGAAAACACGGAATTCTACATATAGACCGACACGCGGGTTTGACGTCACGGAACTGCGGCGGCGCTGCAATCGCGCCGGAGCCGGGGCGTGTGGGCAAAAGGGCGCACGTTTTGCATGGGCGTCATAGCATTTCAGCAAGCCGCAAAGCTGTGTAGCAGTTAATTGCACAGAAAGGTACAGCAAAAGTAGCGGGGTGAGTTCCCACAAGTACCCGGCTGACTCTGAAAGGCGCAGAAGGTGGATAATATCCCTGGATCGAAAATACTGGTAGCCTCACGCGGACGACCGCTCGTGCGGCAAGCACTTTCTTGAAGGCAAGAGGCTTCCATTTAAACCTTCGTCCCGAGGCTTGCTTATGTGCAGAAAAACCGTCGTCTGATGGAGACCACCGGGGTCATGTTCCCACGGTGTTCGAGCACAAAGCACCGGCCAAGCTCTCGTCGGTGGCTCGCTACGCCCGCGCTATGAGGTGGAAGATGATCGGCGGCAGAACGTCAGTGTTGTAGGCATTACCGAAAAAAGTAAGGACGAGATACGTTACTCGTTACTTGCAAATAAAAGGAACGCTTTACCGACCCACGTTACCTGAAAATAATAGGAACGCGTTACCGTTACCGATAAGAAATAGCGCACGTTACTTTTGCGTTACTTTTTAAATTATGATTTAACTCGTTTTACTGTTTTGACGGTACAGGTATGCATAAAATCATATTTCAAGAATGTCCGGCAGAACGTTCTTGCCAGCCAAATGTCGCAGCCCAACAGGCCCAACACTCAGTTCCACATACCAGTACGGACTCGAGAAAAGAAGAGGCAGCCATGTCCACACGAAAACAGCTGGTACTCACTCACACCGATCAACAACCACACGCCTTGCCAGGAAACAACTTCCAAACAGCCACCAAGAGAGCCGACGACAGCCTCTACGACAGGTTTCAGCAAATGTCCGGCAGAAAGTTCTTGCCAGCCAAATGTCGCAGCCGAACAGGCCCAACACTCAGTTTCACGCACCAGTACGGACTCGAGATAAGAGAAGAAACAGCCATGTCCGCACAAAAACAGCTGGCACTCCCACACACTGATCAACAGCCCCACACGCCTAGGTAATAGCTTCCAAACAGCCACCGACAGCCGACGACAGCCTCTACGACAGGTTTCAGCAAATGTCCGGCAGAAAGTTCTTGCCAGCAAAATGTCGCAGCCGAACAGGCCAATGTTCCACGCACCAGTACGGACTCGAGAAAAGAAGAGACAGCCATGTCTGCACGAAAACAGCTGGCACTCCCACACACTGATCAACAGCCACACACGCCTTGCCAGGAACCCACGTAGCACCCAATGTTGTGCGAACATTCTCTGGGTGTTCTGAATGTTGAAGGAACGTTAAAACACCATTCGGAACGTTCTAGAAACGTTCGTATGCGAACATTCCCTACAAGGTAAGCTGCTCAACATTCTAGGAACGTTCAAGTGCGAACATTCGTATGCACAATGTTCTCGGAACATTCGACTTCGAACATTCATATGCGCAACATTCTTTGAATGTTCGCTTGCGAACATTCCTAGAATTTTCCCAGGTGAAGCCAACTTTACAGAGCTCTCTAGCAGCCTGTGGTTCGAAACACCATCCACTATATGCCACTTTGTGCCAAAAATATGCAAATTAAGTGGAGTTTCTGGAAACCTAGCATAAGGGATTAGTTTTATCTTATATGAGTCTACCGAGGAATGTGATATAAGGTGTAGGAGAAAAGCAATGGTTTTCAAAACTTGATAATGAACTTGGCACTCACTGCGTATGTCTAGGTGCAGTTTTGAATAGACCCGACTTTTTATCATGTGGGGTACACAACTTGGAAAACGGCTATATCCTGCAGTTGAATGTGGGGTGCCATGTGTATCTGATCTTAAGCTCGGAGTGAGTAATGGGTTATGTATGCAGCACATTTTGAATGAAAGTTGACAAGTGTCAGATAGGAGTAAATTGTCGTTAGTACATGCTCAGACTAGTGCGCTAGGAGGGAATCTTGTTCCTGCGCCTTGTAAAATATCTTTCGATTAAAAATATTGATCGCCCTGTGAGGAGCTTTACCACATCCATGTATATAGTATGGCTCATTGGTGCTGCGGCGAAATGTTTCGGTGGCGCCCTCGTTTGGTTACCTTTCATGACGTCATTACCTTGTGCACAACAAGTTCGATGGTATTTCGTGGAAGCCTGAAATCATAGCGCTCTCCGTCTAAATTAAAGTTCTGAAATTCCTCTTACTTCCGTCGATGATACATCCTTTGCTGACGTCATAGTCTGGATTCGACCAATTGTGGTTTTTCTTCAGAATAGATACCTGGAACTACCATAAGCATTATTCCATGAATGTTGATTTACTGTTCTCAGAATGTTCTGCAAACATTATAATCGGTTACAAGTTAAGAAGGTTGGAGAAGCTCCTCCCACAAGCGTGGTGCGCCGGTTTCAAATCCCTCCGCAATCGAAAGAAGAGTTCACTGGAAACGCTCCTTGTTCCGCTTCAATGGATAGATAATGGCCACAGAGTGGTGCCAACTTGTCTCCGACCCCACTTTTTAAGAAAGCGACCTTTGTATTCATCGGAGAGGGAACCGAGCCCCTGAAAGCAGCCTTTGTATCAATCGGAGGGGGAAGCTAATCCCCGAAAGTCGTCTTTGTTTCCATCGGAAGGGGGAAGACTTAATCTCCTTCTCGTGGCTTCCACAATGCCAAGTCAAAGTCGAGAGATAAAGCAAATATGTACAGTAAGGCACGACCCTCCTCGCGCGTTGGCCGCAACGTCACGGAAACGATGGGACGCTATTGGATGTGGAGGTGGCGGAGGGATATATGATTCCCTTTGAGGGGCATTTGCCGCTACCTTCTTGACTTGTAACCTACTATAGTCTGCTTTTCGAAACATTCTTAGAATGTTGTGAATATTTATTCAATGTTCTTTCAACGTTCTGCAAACAATTCGTGGAGAATGTTCCCCAGATGTTATCGATAAGTCTCTATGCAACGTTCTAAGAGCATTTAGAGAACGTTCCCAGATACATTCGCAAACGTACCGAGAACGTTGCAAATGTTCTTGCTAATGTTCTTGGAATGTTCTTCAAATGTTTCTGTGCTACTTGGGAAAGAACTTCCAAACGGCCACCAAGACAGCCGACGACATCCTCTACGACAGGGTTCAGCAAATGTCCGGCAGAAAGTTCTTGCCAGCCAAATGTCGCAGCCGAACAGGCCCAACACTCAGTTCGACGCACCAGTACGGACTCGAGAAAAGAAGAGACAGCCATATGTCCACACGAAAACAGCTTGCACTCACTCACACCGATCAACAACCACACGCCTAGCTTGCCTGGAAAGAACTTCCAAACAGCCACCAAGAGAGCGAACGACAGCCTACGACAGGTTTCAGCAAATGTCCGGCAGAAAGTTCTTGCCAGCCAAATGTCGCAGCCGAACACGCCAATGTTTCATGCACCAGTACGGACTCGAGAAAAGAAGAGACAGCCATGTCTGCACGAAAACAGCTGGCACTCCCACACACTGATCAACAGCCACACACACCTTGCCAGGAAAGAACTTCCAAACAGTCACCAAGACAGCCGACGACAGCCTCTACGACAGTTTCAGCAAATGTCCGGCAGAAAGTTCTTGCCAGCCAAACGTCGCAGCCGAACAGGCCCTACACTCAATGGCCACGTACGAGTACGGACTTGAGAAAAGAAGAGACAGCCATGTCCGCACGAAAACGGCTTGCACTCCCGCACACTGACCGCTCTGACCAGTGCTTTAGTCGCACAAGGAGTGACCTTGGAATCTTCATCTGCGATTTCTCGGATATAAAACAAACAAGAAAATGTGGTTTGTTGTCCCCACTGTTGAAGCGTACCGTTAGAGGCATGGCTGTTCGATCTCCTCCCCAATAGCTAATGCGCTTCATCTCAAAACTCATTGTCATGCTCAGCGAATTCCACGCCAAACATGAAATGCACGCTTCCTTCGATTTGTGTGCATGTTTATGAGGCAAAACTGAGGAGCGCAGCGGCCAATGGAGCCCCGTCGACGCGCGCCAGCCAATGGAACTGAAGGAAACTATCTGCCGTTTTCGCGCTTCAGACTGATGACGTCAGCTCGCTCCATGAGACAGTTAATGCTTTCGCATTAAAAAGCGTAGTGCCTCTTCTCTTTTGCCCATTTAGCGACAGAGCCAGGAATATTTTGCAGGGGGCCGGGGGGGGGGGGGGGAGTGGGGGTTTGACCTTGAAAGCTCCCCCGGCCTCCCCTCTAACTACGTCACTCGTGTAATGTCGGCTGTACATGATCTTGAAAATCTCTAAAATACCCGCTTTACTGAGCCGCGAAACGCGGCCTAGTAATCAAAGCAAAAAAAAGAAAATATATATATATATACAATACAATCTCGATAAACGGAACCTGAAGGGACCAGGAAAATCTTTTCCATTTATCAGGAGTTTCATATACTGAGAGTATGTAGTGTAGGTACACTAAAAATGTTGAATGCCAGCTTAAATGCTGTTTCCACAAGTGCACAATTTGTAAACACCAGCAAGTGAATGTAGAAGGCAAAATAATGAACAAAAACAGCAAATTGCTGCTTTTGTATATTCACATTATGGGTTCAATGACGGGACGGTTCTCACTCCGGGCTCTTCTTAGCCACAACGCCAAGCACTTCTCAAGCTCTTCGTGTTCGGGGAGTCGCAGCCTCATCTTCTTTGGTCCAAATTGCGTACTGCTGAATGCACTCCGCAGATTTTCCTTGTCGTAAAGAATCCTTGTCAGGCTACTTTTGGGAATGGCATACTTCGTTGCAAGCGCCGTTTTCGTGCAGCAACCGCTATCGAAATCATTAATGACCTCAATCTTTTTTTATAACGTGAGCGCACGGTGTTGTCGCTTCGTGGCCGCCATCGCAGAAAGTAGGACACTAGACCTAAGATGCGAGCAGAAGCAATGTTGAACCAAGCCTACCCAACATAGCCACCTATGCGTAAAAATGAGAAAACTCCAAAAAAACATGCGTACATGCTCATTTTGGGCAATGAAGCTAATAAATATTAAGAACATTTATAATACTGTTTTATTACTCAAGAGTTATTTTCTTTTCTGCGATTGCGAAAAATATGTCGGCGACATAGTTTCGTTTTCAGTTCCGTTTACCCGGAGGCGCGAGAATTTGAGTTCCGATTAACGGGAATATTTTTACATTGCATGAATACAAAACCAAACAACTCCGTGATAGTTGTTTCGTTTAAGCGACAATTCCGTTTAAGCGATTTCCGTTTATCGAGATTCTATTGTATATATATATATTACACACATAATTGTTTTAGCAAAAAATGCAAACCTAAAACAAATATTTAGTGATTGATTAGGTAATTGCATGTCTTCACAAATAAAAGAATCAAGTTGAATTAAGATGTCGAACACCCTGTTTGAGGGACGAGATGCACATAAGTTGATGTAGATTTCAATCAGCAAACAAAAGTAATCACGGAACGTATAACAGGAGAAGAAGCTGGCATTATGTCTAGCCCGAAAAATATACAATCAAGCTGCGTACAGAACACGATAACTCCATTAATGACTACTATAGTGACACCAGCCACCGAATTCGAAACCGAAACTTCATGTACGGTGGAAAAGCGCCGAAAAATACACCAGACAGAAAGACAGCAGCACAGGGCGCACTCTCAACTAAAGTTTATTTGAAAAGTACACACATATATACCCGGCAGGCATACTAATCGGACCAGCCCCCGTTTCAAAACTCATATTTTTCGTACTCTAGTCGTATTTCAATCCATTGCTTCGTTCCGATCCAAAGCCACAAGCAGCTTCCGGATTCTTGTCTGTCCGTGCCAACGAGGTAGAGGGGCTTAGAGTGATAAACCGGAAGTTCGGAAGTGGCACCCCCCCGGTGGCCGCCATGTTTTACGCAAATGTGACCACTCGTCACGTGACCTCCCAAGAGCCGTGACGTCACAGGTAAGATGGCAGCGCCCAGAGCTGGCAGATGCGAGTTTGTTCGGTGCGCGGTAGCCGTGATGTGCAGCTGCTTTCGGACGATTTCGGGCTTTTTCGTGCTCGCTGACGAAGGTATAATGTGAAAATATGAAGGAATGAGACTTTATACTCTTTTTGCGCAAGATCGCTCTGGATCATCTGGATATTAACACCTGTGAGACAGCATCAGCCGTATCGCCGTACCGGTGCTGGTATTCGGGATTTGTTCGAGGATCTATAGAACTTTGAGTGCTTTTAGCATAGAATTTTCGCATTCTCTTAGCTTTGTTTGAACGTTGGAACGTCTGGGAATCGACGCGAAAGGTATACGTCGCGTTAGGGCCTAGGAGAAGTTGTTTCAGCCCTGCATCACCGAATGACCATAGCAACTTTTAGCGAGGAAGCTCCTGCGATCTTTAACCTTTTGTGCTAATCGACGATTCTACATTCAATCGTTTTTCTTCATTTTTTTGTGAGTGTGAAGTGTACACTTATTCTCAGCTACGAGGATGACGTTTTATTGAGTGTGGGGATGAATAAATCGTTGCAGGCACCTGCTTCAAAGCTATTCGACTTGCAATAAGAACAACTGTTTTGGTGTATGCATAGATTAACTGCACCTTTTCCCCCTTGGGATTCATTGCAGCAATACTTTTTTTCATCAAGAAGTGCATTGTATTAGTCGGTCAATTATTTAATTGTTCTAATTACCTAGATAAGATGATTCATATTTGTGTTCATCCCTTGCCTGAAGAGCAGTCTTGTTGAAAAATGTTGATCATTCCTTTCGATATCTTCAATAGACTTTTTTGAAAAGTGTGGGCTGCCTATACTTGGTATCATTGTAACTTGGAAAAGGCCAACCCCCACAGCCCCCTCGAGCCAATCAGAGAGACGGAGCGAAGGTGTGTGACAAATCTGTGCAGACGAGCACTCTGAATGACATGTTGTCATGTGCCTCTCTCCAACGTGCATATTGGCTCACCGAGACTGTAGCCTTTGCCGTTTACCAAATTGTGATGGAACGAATTACAGTAGCTACTACTCTAATTACCCCAGGCTTTCATACTTTGGGCATTTGTTCGACAAGAATGTTATGTCTGCCATCACTGTGAACTCGGCTCAGCACCTATGGGACTCGAATGCTGCATTAGCATTCGACGTGAACTGGGGCCCATTTGTGTGCTTTACGGCGAAAAAAAATGGTGACAGTTGTGTTGCTTGATGGGGTTCTGCAAAGGGTCTATTGTGTCATACGTATAGGAAGTGGCCTGCTATATAACAATGCATCAACACATACTATTAAAGTATATGCTCAGAGGTGTGTTTGTTTTTTGCAATTAACAAGTTACAGCAGTGTGCTTTAATGTTATTATCATGTGTGTAGTTTTAAGTATCCTCTCTGCAATGCCTACGAAGGCCCCTGGAGGGAATACATTAATAAATAACATTTTCACATCACTGGAGTTGGTTTTCGGATGTGCCACATGTTCACGAGAAGTGGAACGAGTGCAGCCCCATGCAAAAAGTCTGCCAGTCTGGTATGTCCCATTAATTAATAATGAAGGGTCAGAGATGCGAGTGTCCTCAAAAGGACCTGCGCGTGCAGTGAACACAATTCTTGGTGTATAGACTCAAGGCGTAAAGGTAAGCGGAAGTATGTTTATCGGGTTAGTGTATCAAATATGTTTATTTCCACTTGATTACATAATTATTGATTCTTAGTAAATGGTTCCATAACGAGTTCTTTCTGCGACAGTCTCCTGTCGGGCGTTCAGTCGTAGTACCTGTGGACCTTGTGGTCGGATGACGCTCCTGGCACGTCGGTGTTCAGTTTGGTCGAGTAGCAACTTTGAGCGACTGATGCCGTCTTGTATTCATACGTCATGTGCGGCCACCGACATCTGATGCACTAAAGCTGCAGGGCTGGCTTCTAATCCGCAAAATGTTCCTGGTAGTTTTCTGTATCAATGCAGCAAGCTCGGGCATGTATCGGTTATGTGGGTGTGCCTTTTGCTGTACCGTCGACTTGATTGCTGGCAACAATGTTTGTTTGCTATCCAAGCCATTTCACTTCCATTTCGTAATGGCGATTTATTCTGCATCCCGCGACCACTGCAACTTGTGTAAGTCTCGTGTGGAAAAGTGAAGTCTGGTGATGCTTGCAGTCCACTTTTGAGAGCAACCAACTATTCTATTTCTTCAAGTCACTCAGCGGCATTCTCCCTCAAAGTTGGAAATTGTGTGCTTCGTTGCGTGGACACAGATAATTAGTGCCGGCAAATTATTAGGTATTGTCCTTGGACGACAACCGACACCAGATCAACTGTCCTTGCATTGCCGCTCACCTGCTTTGTCGTGCTTACCTCCCGTCCAGATGAAGTGGATCACGAGCTTAGGGGTAATGTCGGCACCAGGGACAAAGACCGCCGAAGATAATCCCCAATCTTCCGCGGACGCTCGTCGAGACGTGGTCAAGGGTCGTTCGGCACGAACCCTTGCACGCCAATTCATTGGTACGGGCACCTCCAGTAGACAGGGTCGGCCTCATGGAGTGGTTTTCGGTCGGCCATTCGCAGCACCTCCGTTTTCCTCGGTGTACTTTGTTCAACGTGGACCTACACTGGTTCTTCCCGATGTCGGGAATGCTTCGGCGTTGGGGTGTCTCGTTGAATTGGCATTGAATAGTAACAAGTAGCCAGTGGTGGCCGTTGTGAGCTTGTGGCATAAGTCGCCCTCGGTTCGTCAGATGCTGCTTCGCTCGAAGAAGTCTCCAGTTGAAATGCCTGTCGAACTTCTTCTGAAACAATCTCGGCAATCAAAATAAAAGCCGGGCAACTGATGGCAGGAACTAGCTTCCTTATCTCCTCCCGGACACCGTTGTGGATGATGTCATGGATGCCTGGGGGGCTGGCGTCGAAGTTGCAGCTGGACGACTCGAGTGTCGAGATGCTGGGGAGTGACAGGGTCGGGCCTGCAGTGTACATTCAATGTTTGAAGCCTCACTGATATGAAACTGTTGTCGTGGGGTTGCGGACAAGGCTGCCGAAGGTGTTGTCCCTCACATGAGGGACATGGGATTCTCAGCTTCTTGTCTTTGTAGCATCAGGGTTGGCGTGGGTGCTCGATCAGGCGCAAAACATCCTCCACGAAGGTGGTGACGCTCTCGTTGGGGCCGTGGCCTGGACAGAATCAGGAATTCGGCTCTCTCTCGTCAATGTTGGCTGATGAACGTGCACGTCAGCTCGATCTTGCAAACTTCCCACGACGTTAAGGAGAATTCGTGGTTCTCAAACCAGTGCCTGGCAGTTTCTTCCACGAGAAGTTTAGGTTCTGCAAGAGCTGGTTGTCCATCTACCCACTGTGGCGGACGACACGGTCATATTGTTCAATCCAGCCCTCGACGTATTATGTACCTTGCGTGAAAGGGCATCAGAGTGCGAGGTGCGACGGGCATGCAAACGATGGTGGGAGCGGACGCGGTTTGCTGCTACAGGTTTGTCATAGTTGGCTTAGTCCGCTTCGGTTTTTCTGGTAAAATACCTAATTCCGGTGGTTCTTGCTGGTAGCAGCGACTGGCTTGGATTTCAAGTTCTTCATGGTGTATTTCTGAGGTTCGTCCTTGTGGTACTCGCTCGTCTTGCGGTTTTTCTGCCGGGCTCGGGATAGGACTTGGTTCACGGCTCGCCGGGGGTTTAAGACGCGGGATATAATGTGCCATCCGTGTCTTGTTATCGGGCAACTCGGCTGAGGAGCCGCCAGGGTTCACACAGAGTGAAGGGCTATGGGTAAAGTGCGCAGCACCTCCACCAGAACATACAATGACAGCTGAGCATAGCCTGGAACTTTTCAGAATAGTAAATATTGATAGAAAATAGGACTGGAGCAAGCATCCGTGACAATATAACAAAACAGACAGAAGAAAGTCTATCCTGACCACTAAAAAAGCTGCATTGCTTTAGTGGCATTCTGTCCGAATAAATCCTCTCCTTCGGGGTTTGGCGACTGCCGTGGACGAGCTGAACTGAAATCGATGTGGGACCACTTTTCTGGTAATGAGCCGCTGCAGACTGCCGTCGCAAAGCGGCGTGAACGGGTAAACTGGGTAGGTAACACGCGCGATGAAATGTCCATACAGCTTGAAATTCGCGTAACGAATGTTGATGAAACTTTGGTGTCGACGAAACGTGCGACAGACCAGCGGAATCAATACCAACTGCAACACCTGTGCTCCGTGAAAGTGCACCTCTACGCCAGAGCAATTTAGTAGGCAGCACAGCATCACCTAAAGCACGGCACAGGAACTACCAGCTTGAAGGCAGTTCTTCGGCGGGCCGCACACCTGTGCTCCGTGAAAGTGCACGTCTACGCCGGAACAATTTGGGAAGCAGCACAGTATCATTTAGCACGGCACGGGAACTACAAGCGTCAAGGCTACTCTCCGGTGCGCGCACAGCACAACCAAAGTGAGCCTTCGGTTATTTGAACGAAGCGGCACCACGACCGCACACTGCCAAGCACGACTCACGCAATTTCCGTCGCTAAACTGTGTATCCAAATATATTGCACACGCTTCACTGCAGATCTCGAAGGTTCCGATGGTCAACGAGAGCACAGAAACGTCGCCTTAAACTTTATCCTAGCGGTGTCCGAATCAATCCGAGGTCCGAGCAACGTAGGGCCGATTGTCTCCTTCGTGGCAATATCCCCGTCGGTCACCAGCGAAATGCACACCGTTCCTCCGTATTTTCACGTTATACCTACGTCAGACACCATGCTGAACTCTGAAGTCGCTTTCGACCGGCCTCATACGAGGGCTTCCGCGTCTGAAATCAACTCGCCGACACGAATGACAACGAACAAAGCATCCGACAAGCTCCGGCCCAGCTGGGGCCAGCCGCTGCCTGGGCGCTGCCATCTTTCCTGTGACGTCACGTATTTGGTTTGGTCACGTGACGAGTGGTCAAATTTGCGTACAATGGCAGCGGCCTTATGGAGGTCACTTTCGAGTGCAGACCGGAACCCCGGTTTATCGCTCTAAGCCCCTCTACCTCGTTGGTCCGTGCAGACAAAGGCCTGTCTCAACGTTCGTGGGTCGAGTCATACTTTAGGTAAGTTTTGCCGATTTCATATTGGTAATGCATGCCCGAAGAGTATCTACATATGCTGGATGATCTTCCGAACGCCTTAGCTCACGTTGCCACCGTAATTCGAATGATATTTAACTGTTTTCGACGCTTGAACGATCTTCGCGATTTCGTGTCGCTGGCCGAGGCGGTGTCGCGTCACAGTTGTGAGGAATGCTGGCTGCCTTTAGGCAAACGATCGCTATCACTTGTGGAGGCTGTTCGTTGAAACCTTGCGTAAGTGCTAGGCGCTATCTTGAGAATCGCGTGAATGTTTTGCGATACCGGAGCACTGCAGAGACGCTGATCAGATTGTTTCGAAAGTTCGCCGTTGCAATCGGCGAGTCCTTTGGACACGCTAAGTGCCCGTCGCGCTAAACTGATCTGTGCTGTCAAACGCTTGGATACGGATCTTAGAACAAACGCCTTGGATGTGTTGGGGAGGGCGACACGCGTGAAGAATTATGTTTTTTACTTTGACGTGTCGTCTCGTCCTTTCTCACGCTAGCGACAGCGTATCTCTCGATCAGCGCGCCCTGGCTTTTTGCGCCGCATCCAGTGGGATGACCCGGTTTGGCGCTGGCGTTTAACGGGAGGCAGCGGGTTTAGAACACACTCCTAGCTGGGCGTCGTCGTAGCGCTCGCGTACGGCGTGTGCCCCGCGCTAGCCTGCTCTACGTGTCGTCGGTGTTCAGGCGCGCGGGCCTAGAGTTGCTTAAAAGTGTTGACAGGACCCTGTTAAGCTCATCGTTTCCGTTGGTTTCTTCCTTACGGGCCCCTGCATATGTGTCTAGCCTTGCGAGCCACCCGGATTACTACTACTACTGACGCTAATAAGGATTATTATTGTTTGCCTCATTGGCGTTTTAATTTACCCCAGCCATATTCGTGACTTGTAGAACCCGCGGGCGCACACGTAGTTTACATGGCTGAGGAAAGAGGTTGAAGGATTTCATTAAAATGCTCTGATCTGGTATAGAATGTGTAGTGACGTTTAAAAACTTGAGGCTCTGGTAAAGTTGAACGGAGTCTATTAAAACATTTTTAGAACCATGGTCAAGACCCAATGCTGGGTACAATTTTAGTCTAAAGGCTGGTCCACACTGTTGCTACCGACTAGGACTGAGTCCGACAAGACCAGTCTTTAAAGCGCCCTTCACACTCTTGCGGCCGAGAGAGGCCGAGAGAGACCAGACCGGTTTTTAAGCCTTTTGCGCTTCTTAGGACCGGATGCGCTGCAGTGGAGCTGGTCCTAAGAGATCGCAAGAGGCTTAAAAACCGGTCTGGTCTCTCTCGGTCTTACTGGGTCGCAAGAGTGTGAACGGGCCTTACGCCTCTTGTGACGGCTTATGACTGGGCTGCGCAGCAGCAATGGCAGTCGTAAGCGACTTGAAACCCTGCTTTGTTCAATGGGGTCATAGTCGGTTGCAACAGTGTGAACCAGCTTTTAGACCTTTTAGGTGCATGTAACTAACAGTAGCTTCAGAATAAACTTGCGCATTGTACTACCCCAAAGTATTTCGATCACATCCTCGGTTTTGATTCTTGATCTGTATCCCAGCACTACGTAATGTCAAGACGCTTGTTGATTGCTGTGCGGGTGCCTATCATGCGAGCTGTGCTATTTCTAGGTGGTGTTTAATTTGTTTTTAAGTGTCCGGGATTTTTTAATGTACCAGTAGGTATTTAAGTTCCACATGCACACTGTTCTTAATACAATTAATTCATGCAGAATCTCATTTTCCTTATTTTTGTTGAGTTTAATGGTGGTGTCATCATGGTCTTTGCACTGTCGACGACAAGAGAAGCGTAATGTTGGCACTTGTTCTTTTATTGATCTGTGAAGCAGTTCTGGGTTCTTTTTTGTTTCAGAATGTCAGTCATAGTCTTATTCATGTTGTTGCAGGATGTCTGTATGATGACGAAAAAGCTGCAGGTGACTAGAAGCTGCCGATGAGCTACCAGTCCGGATAGCAGCCTATCAACTCGGTAAGGGCCTGCAGGCGTATCAGCCCCACCCGTTTCTCTAGTGCCATTCGAGACAGGATGCTTTGTAAAAGGTGAAAGAGGGCCCATGCACTGCTTCTGCAGGGCCCTGCTGGTATTTATCTGACAGAGGCGAGGAGAGAGAGAGTAGGAAGAATAACTCTCAGCTTGACAGTCCACGGAAAGCCAGGATTTTGGATGTTGCGAGAACAATGACACTTGAATTTAGCTCATATATTTTTTGCTAGAAGTTGGTACGACCAACCGCCAGGATTGTCTCATCCAACAGCAGGACATGCCGGCTACTGTGGCGTCATTTAATCTTGTCGCTTAGAGACCACTTTTAATGCATAGGTGGTTTAGAACGCTAAACACACCAGTTGGATGCAAAAATACTCCAGAAGCCGGGCGAAGACATGATAAATGTAATAACAAAAACGGCTTGACATAACAAAAATAACAATTTAATTAAACGTTTCGCCTCCCATGCGGGAGGCATCTTCAGTAAAGCACAGAGCGAGTGAGGGTCGCACAAAAAAGTTCGGCTATTTAGGCATAAAGTTTGTGTACACCTCCGGTAGGGGGCCACGGTTCTTGTTTACCAGCGATGAATCACTTCCGCGTTTGTCGTTCTGGATGAACCAAGATTCCAGCAGCTTTCTCGGTCCCCACCTTTTATCCCTCGCCAAGGTCGAGGCCTTGTCAAAGTCAAATTGTTGTCCTGACGTCCATGAGTGGTCGACGAGTTCGGACTTGAAGCGGGTGGCGTTCGTGGAATTGGCGACATCCCGTGCGTGTTCTTTTAGTCTTGTTTTTCTTTTTCGTCCCGTCTCTCCAATGTAGGAAGCGTCACATTCCTTGCACTGCACCTGGTAGATCACTCCCCTTTCTGCCTCTGGCGGGGTCGGGTCTTTTGGCTTGGAGATAACATTGGCAATTGTTCTGTAGGGTTTGTATACAGTTCGTACCCCCAACGGCCTAAGCGCGCGTCCCAATGCCTCCGAAACCCCCTTGACGTACGGGATGCACACGACGTCACGTGTTCGTTCGGCTCGATCCGGGCGCCGACGGGACATTTGTTTCTTAACGCGATTGATAAATCGGTCTGGGTAGTTACGTTTCTTCAAAGCCTCCCGCACATGGCTAAGTTCTTGATTGCTAAGTGTTGAGTTAGATGGAACTGTTTCTGAACGATGAAGTAACGATCTTACAACTGAGCTTTTGTGTTGAGTAGGGTGATGAGAGTGGTAGTCAAGAAAGTTTTGTGTGTCACATGGTTTACGATATACGGATGTCTCCATCTTAAAGAAAGGTTCACTAGTTCTATGGACACGTACATCTAAAAACGGCAAGGTACTGTCGGTTTCATGTTCGCAGGTGAACTGAATTGAGGGGTGGACACTATTCAAATTGCGGTGAAAATCGGTTACGTTCTCTCTGTTAACTATTACAAAAGTGTCATCGACATAACGACGGTAGAACTTCACGGGGAAATCAATGCTAGACATTACCTTTTCCTCAACATATTCCATGACGAGATTCGAGACGGTTACGGAAACTGGACTCCCCATAGGGCATCCGCTGACCTGATGATATATGTCCCCATTGAAACTAAAATTGCACTGGTTGAGACAAAAACGCAAAAGGAGTATAACGTCATCAACAAGGAGGGTTGTGCGAGTGGACAACGACTGGTCTGCCAACAACCGGTCACGGGCGACATCAACCGCCAGGGCGTTGGGGACATTCGTAAATAATGAAATCACATCAAAGGATACCATAGCCTCGTGCGGTAGCAGGGTCTGAGCGCGTATAAGTTCAACAAATTCATGGGAATTCCGGACGCTAAACTCATTGTTTCCCGTAAGAGGGCTCAGAATCTCAACCAGATATTTGGAAAGGCTGTAAGTGGATGAACCAATAAAAGATACAATCGGGACCAATAAAAGATACAATCGGGACACCAGTTGGAGGCGCATTCCAGGCACCATGCTGTAGCATCTGCTGCTGAAATGTTTTAATTGCAGTTATAAATTTCCGGATTCTGTTTCTTTTTTCAGTGGGAGCTCATGAAGGTGGCACTGTGCATGGAGGGACAGAGTGGCTGACAGTGAGCTGCCCAACACAAGCTGCTGGCTCTCTTGACCATCTCCGAAAGCCTGTGGATAGGCTAATTGACAGACGTGCCTGGACATTTATAAATGTTAAACACAATCTAGACTGCCTTTTAATTATGTCTTTGTCTAATGGCTGTAGCTTGGATGCCATGTTTGGCTGTTAGAATTGAACTGGATATGCCAAGTGGCTCATGTCACCAATTAAGCTCACGCTGGAACGCTTATCCGCAAATTCCGCTTCCCAGTCCATGAGCCACCAAAGACCTAGCCAAAGAGATCCCGAGTCAGCCATGATTTTATGTTTTATACGTATATGATAGTAATATTGTGGCACTTGTTCATGCAATTTGACATTCTAATCTTTCCCATCACTAAGGATACATTTTTGTGGTGCCGTCCGTGTTAGTTTTCAAAAGTACTGTAATCTGGGCCTTGCTATGTTAGCTGCCATGAGAGCTGACCCACTAGTGGGAATCGCTTGCCATGGATGTTTTTGCCACTGGAGGCACATTTCTTAGGAGTTGAAACTATTTTTGGCTTCATACTTGGCTTAACTTGATCGTTGAGAAATTGACATTCTCTTTCGACGCTGGCATTGCCACCACAGTAGTCCCATCACATACACTGGCACTTCTCTCCTTTACGAAAAGTACAGCCGTTTGCATCCGTCTACCCATCCCTTAGATGGTCTTTTTTCCTATGCCGTAGTGGCCCTTGAAGGGGTTATGACACGAAATTTAAATGAATAGATTATTCTTGAAATGGGATGCTGATAGGCTACTTAGTGTGTGTACACCAAGTTATGCAATTTTTAGAGCTCTGGTGATTGCAATATTCAATTTATGAATTTTTATTATTTTCATCTGACAACCATGCAACACTGCATAAGTTAGTCACACCATGGTGTCCATAAATTACGTGACCATGAACGCTATCTCATTCTAGGCACCCCCGTGATCCAAGCTCTCCTCGCCGCGGTATGATCATAACCGCTCACGCAACTCGGTAACCCGAAAGCTATTCTCGCTCTCTCCCCCGGCCCGTTGACCTTCCACCCTGCATGCGCCTGCGAGATATTCCCGGACGACTGTGACCACGGCGAGTTCGTCCGTAACTCGCCGTCGCTGGTCGTCAGCGGGTCGCACACAAAATTAACAGCTTCCAACATCACTTGATAGCAATTACTCTCATTGCTGCTGCGATCAATGTCGAACACTTTGACAAGGCGAGCGATGCCGTAGACGTAATCGTCACGGACGGCATGCTCAAAACATGGAAGATAAACGAGGAAGCTGAAGCTCGAGACTCTAAGAGAGCCAAGTCTCTGAGTGCGTGCAAGGAGACACCGCGCTGGAGGCTGGCTACGTAGCCAGCCTCCAGCTTCGCCCGGATCCGCCCCTCCGAGGGACCCACATATAAATCGATTTATCCACGAAACTATCGCGCCATTTTCAAAATAAATTTGGCAGGATTATAAGACCCTACAATGGGACCTAGCAGTAGTTTTAGCTCATATTTTATTTTTGGCGTGTCATAACCCCTTTAAGGTAATCAGCTATCCACTTGTAGTGAGGTTCTTCACATCAAGAGCTAAAAGGAATCTTTCACACTCTTTTAGAAGATTCTTCACATCAAGAGTAAAAGGAATCTCACATTTTTTTAGAAGATTGATCCCAATAGAGGAATGTTGCTTGCCCCAACATCTCTGAACCACCTTTGTAGTGGTTTCTCGATGTCTTAATATGCAGTGCATCAGGATGTGTTCTGTCCCGCTTTTATGGAACCCCTTTTCTTGAGTTGTTTACCCAAAGTGCTTTGAAAGATTTGTGGGCTCCAGCGACACAAGACTGCTTGTCTCCTTCTCCACATGCCTTACTTCATGTTTTGTCGCAGATGTCACCTTCGCCCTCTTGACGTTCACAGCCATGACAACGTGTAGGCCTATTTGGTGGTTGATTGTAATGTCAAATACCCCCCGATTGTTCATATTGGATACCATTTGTCTGCGGTGTGTTCTGCAGCCACAAACTTCTGTCATGCCATCACTACGCATTGGTGTACGGCGGAGAAGCCTGCTACGTGACTTCAGAGCACGCAGTCATTAAATTCAACACTAGGGAATTGGATAGTGAAGTCTCATAAATATGGACACCTCCATTCCTCCCCAAAAGCGTCCATAATGTGAGCTGTCCATAATAACGGAACAAAAAGGCAGGTATTTACCCAGTTTGTCCCCAAAAATGTTTTTTATAAAGCAGAGTATCTATATTATTGAGACATGACTGTTTACCTATTCTGCCTGAGTCCTACTAGAGCGACAAAAAGAAACACCCGACAGTGGTATGCCTCAAGGCTGGATGATACGCCAAAAAACACAGACAAAATGAAGGAAGATCTGGAGAGGACACGTCGTAACTTTCAACTGAATGGTTTACTTTGGCAAAAAATATATCTACTGATAAGAAGCGACACATACTGGCAGAACACTGTAAACCTGATTCGCATGGTGCGATTTTACTTGAGATTTTTTTTTATTGTGACGTCACTCGTGCAGAAAATAAAAGCATAGGGGAAGCTGCGGTGCCAGATGTCACAGGTGTAAATTTGCAAGCTAATTCGCACCATGTGAAGCCGGCTTAAGGTAAGGTCTAAACACAGTTCCTCAGAATCCAGCATCATTGGCTCTGCAGATAGTCAAATTCTTTGTTAGATAACAGCAGTGAGGGAGCGCTCACATGAGTTGTTATCCTGGGATTTTATCAAGAAGGCATTGTGAATTTTCCTCTCTGTTTTTGTCTTGTAACGGCCCATGACACTATAGTCGGTGACAGGTCAAGAACGAAGTGGAAGCTTCTCCCACCTCTTTCCACTTTAGTAGAGCGGTCCTCTGGAAGGGGTGGCGACCTTCTCTCCACTGTTCTCTCCGCTGAAATGGCAAGGGTTGGGCGGAGCTTCCACTTCGTTCTTGGCCTCTCACCGACTATAGTCTTCTGAGTTGGACTTGCACTCGGACACAGTTAACTGCTAGGTGACCTTGATAAAATCTCAGGGTAACATGTGAGTGCACACTCTTCGTTATTGTCTGAGAAAGAAATTCACTCCGTAGAGCCAGTGACACTGGTATTTAAGGGAGTGCGTTTTGACCTAATCTTACAGTGCTCTGCCGACAGGTGTCAGTTTTTATCTGTATTTATATATATTTTTTTAAAGAAACCATTCAGTTGAATGATATGCCATATCCTGTCCAGATCTTCCTTTCTTTGGTCATTTTTTGTTTTTGAATCATTATTCAGTGATGAATAACAAACTAGCCCTACTTGCCATCTTAAGCTTCAAGACCATGCTGCATGCATGCAAAGATATCTTTTGGCAGGCTTGCAATCGCTTGTGCTTACTTCACGAGCCCCGAGAGACGGCAAGCCTGCCAAAGGTATCTTCGTGTGCATGCTGAATGTATTGAAGTCTTGTCGGGGTCCGTTGTTTCTGTTGGTCGCTCTAGTAGGACTCCAGCATTATATGTCTGATCCCATTTTACGTTGATATTTTAAAATACATTATCACAAGAATATGGCTAGCATTCTTTGTATTTATTGATTCAATATATTAAGTCAGACTGAATGTTTTTCTGATCCGATTCTCTTTTGTTGTGTTTTAATTACTGGGGAATTTGGTTTTGGTGGTTTATAGCTTCAGGCCTGTCAGTGGCATTTGGCACCACTTTATATTGCAATCTTATAGGTATGCAACATAAATATCAAAAAACACTTCTATGCATTTAAAAAACGACAAAACATCTTTATAGTAGTCGTGCTTATGGCTCGGTTTTACTACCAAGAGAATTGAAAAATTTTACCTTGCAGCAATTAGAAATTTGCTTTCAAATGATCTGAGCAACCTTCCGCAGTACTGCATGTTACATGTGGTGTTCACATTGAGGTCCTCTGGCTTTTATTTTGCATTTACTGACAGTAGTATACTACAAATAGAGGGAAACCATGCTTGTCACTGTCGACTTCTGTAGTTACCTGCATTATGTAGTCTCCTGCAATATGAAAGACCCAATGGGAGCGCCTGACCGAGGCAGCGGCTTGGGGCGCTTTGTGCGCTCTGGGAGATTCCAATGTAACCAAGGGGGGGACTCACTCGGGGCTCAGCTAAAGTGCAACACACGCTTATCAGTTTTCGGTTTCGCGGGGGAGAGCAGTTCATCAGCATCATGTCACGGCTTCTAACTCAGAAAATACCGTCTGAGAGAGAGTCAAGGCAATTATTTTGACCGTTAAAGTGCAAGGTCCATGCCATCCTTATAATTAATTTTTTTTTTTTTTAAATATGAGACTCGGGTGTAACTTTAATATTAATTTTATACCTGAAACAACTGATAACAAAAACAGTGACGAGCATGCTTGCTTCGAGCCTTCATGACCATATCTCTAGGCGTGATGCTGATGAAGCACACTTTTTGGCTAAACCTAAACCAAAAACTGTTCGCAAGTTCAGAACCAGTTGAGCCCTGAGTGAGCGTCTTTTCCTCGAGGCAGAACTGAATCAAGCGGAGCGCACATAGCTCTTCCGACCACCGCCATGTCAGCCACACACTTTCAGTAGGTCTTTTATATTGAAGGAGACTGAACATACCACCAAGACCTTTTGGGTAGCCTTTCTGCTGTGTTATAATTTAATTAGGAGCATGATTTGTAGTTCATGTAAAACATATTTACTAAACACGCGTCTCTGTTTATCCTGTTCCTTTTCCAGGTGCTGCTATCCAGCTCTACGTCACAGCCATGAAGTGGCCATGGGGTGAACCATCGACAATTGCTGTCATTATTACTCGGATCTGCAGAGCCACCTGCTAGCTGTGAAGCCCAGTTAACAGGCAGCAGATACTCGACCAGTGACCAGCCTTATCCAGCAACCAGCCTTTGTCGCTCTAGTGGGACCCGGGCATTATGCCCGAGTCCCACTAGAGCGACAAACAGAAACAAACGACACAGACAATCCTCCAACCCAGGCAGCATGCCCGTGATGGTACCTTTGGCAAGCGTTTATTCGTTCGGTGCTCGTGAAATAAGCACGAGTGATTGTAAGCCTGCCAAAGATACCCTCGCGTGCATGCTGGTTGTGTTTATGCATAGCCTCCTTATTCTACAAAGCCTGTCAAATCGTGAAAGACTCAGGTTTGAGGCTTGTCGCTGTCGTTTGTTTCTGTTCGTCGCTGTAGTGGGACTCGAGCATAAGCCAGCACCATGTACTGAACATGAAATAAAAAAACACTGTATCAAACTTGATTCAATTTTGCAGCTGCATTTGCATGCCGGCCACACAATAAATACAGCAGCTCGCACATGTTTTCAACTTTCATTCTATTGTTCAAGTATTCTGAGAAAATTACTGAGCAGCTTTATTAGTCGTGAGGCACTAAATCTTGAACTAAGTTGCAAACAGTTTTTTCTGCACACAGCACCGAAAATTGGAGATGTTGTTTGGCTATATGCCACAAACACCTCCTTTGAATGAAAGCATAAGCTTCCTTGGGAGTAGTCTGTAAATTCCCCGTATAGCCAAGATTGAATGACCAGAGAACTCCCACCCTGGCCCACACTGCATTTACACCGTTTTGCCAAGCTTGACTGACCACTGAACTGCCACCATGGCCCAGGCTGCGTTCAGACCGTTTTGCCAAGCTTGGCTGGCCACTGAACTGCCAGCCTGGCCCAGGCTTGTTTTACACCGTAAAGCCAAGCTTGGCTAGACAAGGAACCCCACTGAACTGCCAGGCCGGCTAGCCAGGCTGGGGCTAGCTTGCCCCTTGGAGCAAAACGGTGCTTGGGCCGGGGAAACTTTCCCCGGCTGCCCAAGCAGGCTCAAGCTTGAACCGGTGAATTGTGCTGCTTGGGATAGCCATGGAGTGGCAAATATCACAAAAGTGAAATGCTCTTGTTACTTTATTTATTACTGACATCCTTTGGAAATACAATACTTGTCAGAAGCGCAACGTTGTTTCTGGATGTTGCACATGAATATCAGAAGTGAAAAAAAAAAAGAGATTACATGCCACGCAGCGCAGTATGCTCGGCAGGGTAACAAAGAAATGAGAATGTTGCACGAATTATTGATTGTTTGCTTGCGTCAGAGCTTCGTAATTACGTCGTTTGTAGTGGGCGAGCGACGTCAATATATAATTCATGTTCTAAAGCAACAGGCTGGCCAACAAGTCATGGCGATGTAAGTACACAGCAAGCGCGATATCGACGCCGCTTGAAAGCAAAGTTAGGCGCGATATAAACCGTACGTCATATATCTTGCATTCTCCAGCACAGAGGTTCGAGAATACAACACGACACGAAGTTGGCCGAGACGGTGCGCATAGAAGACCTCACGAAAATCTCGGCTAAATGTCGAATGATAGAGAACGCTCATACCTCTATTTTAACCGAACGCTAAGACACATGTCGGGCAGTCGAATATCTCCGGAGGTTGCTGCAAAATGTCGAAACACACGCCGCACGCCATTAATCGCTGCCGCCGACCGCGTTGCGACGTGAAACAGACTCCACGGTCTTCACCCGCTCACCCAAAGCCAACGTTACTAAAACACTCAGTTGGGAAACTCACCCTTGAAACCTGGGCCACTGGTGTCCACCGAGACCGAGCTAAATACGATAACAGCGTCCCCGTTTAGCGACGAGTTGAAACATTAAAGTTGCTTTACATAGCTACTGCGTGATGGCCCTGCGAGATGGCGCCACCGGCCCTTGCACGACTCGACCTGAACCAATGCGTGCAGCCGTGCAGTTCCAGGAGTGGACGCTGCGGAAGAAATGGTGGCGTTGCGATCGCCATTAGCTCGGTTCTCGAGTACGGATCGAAGCCACTTTTTTAAAGCACGCTCTATGGCAGTTTCCGAACTGAATGGTTCTAGTAACGTTGCCCAAAGCCAACGTCCTTGCCCAAAGCAAATACGACGGGCTCGTTCGAAAGCTTCCCCGATACGCGACCAACGTGATCACGTCAGCGCGGACACCGGTCACAGATCTTATTCGAACCGAGACTTGCCAAAAATTGTAGGCAAAAACCGCAAAAACATGATGCTATCCTTTGTTCATTTTTGTATTAACTTTTATTTTGAACTATTGACGGCTAACGAATCAAATACTTATGAAATGAAAAGGATGACGTCACAGAGCAGCGCTTAGACTGTTGAAGCGGTTGAAATAGAAGCGGTTGCGCGCGAAGGAGTGAGCCGTGTCGTTGCCGTTGGCCGCGTGAGATTCTGTAAAGAGGAAAGTAACGGCGGGCAACAATTCGGGGTTCGGTGTTTCACTGTTTCGACCTGGTTCTATCGGCGGCAGGCAATGGATGTGGTCACGGTGCGAGAACATATTCAGATGTGTCTAGATGGAAGCTCCAAGACGTGTCAGATTGGTTGACAAAACAAAACCTTGGAGACTTCGCCCAGAGATTCGAAGGTAAGCAGAAGGCTCGGTTCTCTTTGTTTGTGTTGGTTGGCGTCGGTTTCGTCTCGCGTTTTCAGTTGCCAAGGGGAGTGCAGGTAACGCCGGTAAAGGCGGTTAACCTGGGTCTCTGTAACGCTATCCTTACATGTGCACGCGAATATTTTCTATGAAACTTGTAGTGCAGTGTAGATATTTGGACATGTTTTGTGAGCGAGGAAGTGCTTCCGGGTCTTTCGGCGTTTGGTGAGATTTGTCGTCGTTGGTGCGATTTCAGCATGAGCGGATACGAGTGTTCATTCGGCGGTGCTACCACATCGCGAGTCATCTGATAAATTATGTCCAGATAGCTCATGGTGACCCGGACTTTAGTTATGTTTGCAAGTTGGGGGAGTGCTCTCTGTCTGGGCGATATTTTACCGCAATTGAGAGCTTCAGGAAGCACATTAAACGTAAACATGCCGAGGCAGGATCTGCGGAACCAGGAAATGGAAGCAGTGTGAGAGTGCCATGGTTGCCCCCCCCCCCCCCCCTTCCCATCTTCACTTTCTTTATTCTATATATGTGTACGCCATCAGAATAAAAAGGTACAAAAATGTGGTATAACTTCTGTTATTAACATATATAAGATATATGCATGACATAAACTCTATGTGCAATACTTTATCTCCTTTTATGCAGAGGAAGAGGTTGATGGGGAGACGTTACTAAACTTGTCAGAGAGGATGATCGAGCAGTTGCTTCCTGCTATGAAACTGTGAGTCAAACTGCTAAAACTGATTGAACAGCTAAAAGGAGACATAAAAGAACATGACATATTAAGCTGGTTAGTTTCGCCCAGGGGAACATAACATATTCAGGTGGTTAGTTGGGCGAGTTGGTAATGATTGAACAGAAAGGAACAGTGAAGAGGGGAGAGAGACGAGACAAGGCGCAAACTCACAACTCAATGTATTGAAGGAAGAAAAAAGAACAGCCCACGGTATCAGCTCGAGCCGAGGCCACACTCGCACGGGGGTACCCCGAGTACGTGGAGGACACATACCATCAACCACACTCAAACGATTGTAGAAAGGCGATTTCCTTGTCGGTTAATGTAGAAAGGCGAGCTTTGTGTCAGCCATCCTTCTGTGGCATTAACCGACAAGGAAATCGCATTTCTACAATCGTTTGAGTGTGGTTGATGGTGCATGCCCTCCACGTGCTCGGGTGCCCCCGTGCGAGTGTAGCCTCGGCTCGAGCTGATACCACGGGGTGTTCTTTTTTCTTCCTTCAATACATCGAGCTGTGAGTTTGCGCTTGTGTCGTCTCTCTTCCCTCCTCACTGTTCTTTTCTATTTGTGCGCAATTTTAAACATGTTCGAACATAACATAAGTACGAGGTTAATCAATGGCAATCTGCCAAAACATTCCACGGGCCGCTGATAACAAGATAACATGCATGGTCATCGATGGTAGCAAGATAACAAGCATGGTCAGTAAAACAGTCCCCGCCCGATAATCTGGCATTGCACTGGGATAGGTGCCCATGTGACCAATAATTAGCACGAACAAATATTTTCAGGAGATTCGCAGATAAAACTGCCTCATAATTTTACTATGAATTCTGTGTCAAAGAGCAAGAGAAAATCAAGTGCGTCGGTTCCCCGTCAGTGCACCTGACAGATACAGGGTTTCCTTTACAAAAAGAAAAGCCAGAAAGATGGTAAGCATAGTTTGTGTTTGTCTCAATAAACTTTCAGTTGAGAGTGCACTTCGATTTGTCTACTTCCTTCTCCCTGTTTATTCGGCGCTTTTCGTTTGGAACGTGTGACTATTTCTACCGAAGTGAAGTACGAAAACACGCTCCCCTCTTACGCTCCGGTTTCCGCCTAACAAGACAACAAAGGCAGATATCATCAGTTTTGTTTTTCACTGCAAAGCACACATGATCGAGAAAACACTGGTGCACTGCCCAAAAGCAAGCTGAAGTTCAAAGCGGATATTCTAAATAGTACAATAAATACTCGTTTTTTTCGTCGTCAGTTGTTTCTCTTTCACCTTACAGCAGATATTAGCAAGCACAACGGTGAAATATTTCATATTTGCTTGTAGTTTGCCCCTGCTTTGGTCTCGCAAGACAAAAAGGCAGATGTCATCAGATTTGGTTTTGACTGTGAAGCATGTATGACCGATAGTAATCCTGCGCACTGCAGAAAAAAAAAAAAAACAATGTTTCATAACAAGGTATTTTAGTGTCTGTACTTCAGCCCCACCAAAATGTATTACTGTATATGTATTTCCAAATATTTTACTGTTTTTCAAATGTATTTCTGATACGCATCGCAATACGTTTTTTATAAATGTATTTCTGATACGCGTCGCGATACGTTGTTTATAAATGTATTTCAGTATCAGTATTTCAGCGGTTCTTTCCATGTATCCCAGCATTTGTATTTCCAAATACTTTTGAGGATATCTGCTCAACCTTTTATGTCACTTGTATTCCACAGCCTTTGGAGGCTGTGCAATTCAGTATGGCGGTGTGACATGCTGAGATCCGTCCAAGGTCAGCGCGACTATTCATTGTTGAACTGGTTTTCCAGGGGAAAAGTGCAATGGAATACAGCAAGATCACGTCCGAGTGGGTCAGCCAGGTGGGCGGACGCACTATTAGGCACGAAAGAAATTTAATTCTCCCAGCAACCTCAAGCTAGATCATAGGGTGTTTTTGATACACAATCAAAAAAAGTTGGTATACGGATTTAGTTGGATTCAATTTTATTTATTTGTGCCCTCAAGGCCCCGAACGCATTACCAAAATGGTGTGTTTGCAATGTTCTGAAAGTCAAACAAAACAAGAAAATTATGAAACAGGCTCTATAGTCCGGTTACAGCATTTGTAAAATCTACAGGATTAAGAATTGTGGCTCTGGATTGTGGGAGGTGATTCCAGTCAGTAGACGTACCAGGTTTTAATGATCTAAAGTAGGTACTACCATATTTAAAAACCGTCTATGAGGCCCACCAGGATTTTTTAAATGTTTCGACGTACCCTTCAAAAACGTTTGAGGGGTTTGAGATGTTCGTCGAAGTTTTCTGGGGGCCTGACGTACCCTTCAAGAATTACTAAAGGGTATAAGAGACCCGTCATAGTTTTTAGAAGCCTGTGGGATCTTTCCTGATCCTTTCCGTGAAACCACGGCACCCATCAAAATCGTTGTAATGGGTCTGTGGGAGATATCACGTGACCCTTCAGGATATAGGCGTAAGGAAAGCCTCAGCCATTTTGTATCGGGAGGCCACACCGAGAGCTGTAAATTGAGGAGACGTTCCCCCGTCCCTATCCCGTCGTGGCCTTGGTTAACACGACCCCACTGCTGTGTCTGTTTGTTCTGTATCTGTCTTTCACGGGCTGGACTAGGGACGCCCAAGGACGCCAAATCCCCTCTCACGAAATGGGAAGGGTGCGCGGAGAAAATGGGAGGGCGACTTTATGATGTTTCTTGGAAGATAAACTGTTTTCAGTCATTCGGTCAAAATAAAGCCGTTATGAGAAGCTGCAGGTCACCCCGTTATTTTCTTCGTCAACGAGCGCAACGAGGGCATGTGAACAGCATCGTGATGAGTCTCATTCACGCCGTGCGCTTGTTTACCAAGGTCGCGGCATGTTTCCCGTTCTCTGCGCCACTTCTTCAAGCCGCCACAGACGGACCTTCGTGCTTGCACTCCTGGCAACTATGCTGGATATTACCTCAGTCATTCCAGGCTACCTGATCAACAACCCCACCAACCTTCGATAAAAACAGCTGGCAGAAACCTGGAACCTTCAGTTGGCATGGGAACAGCATCGTGATGAAGCTCATTCCCGCCGTGTGCTTGTCTACCAAGGTTAGTAAAAACACGTTAATAGTCTAAAAAAAAAGTGAAAGCCGTTTACAACTCCCTGTAACGCCGAATTAGAGCGCAGCTCTTGAGGAGGAGGGAAGGGTACTGGAGGGTGGGTCAAGTGACCTCGGGGCGGGGGGGGGGGGTGAGTCACGTGACTTCGGGGGGGGGGGTGCCACGTGACCTTGGGGGTCACGTGACGATGACGAGGTCGATGACGTCATCAGTGACGTCACTGATGACGTCTTCAGTGACGATGACGATGCTGATGCCGATGACGTCATGAGTGGCGTCACTGATGACGTCATCAGTGACGTCACGCGTCCCATAATACACCGCGCGGTTACGCCGACGCCGCTCAAGCCGGAAACGGGCGCGTAAGAGCTGCGCTCTAAAATTGTAGAGCCCATTGGCAGATTGATACTTTAGACCCATGTTGCGGATAAAAAAAAACAGGACGCGGGACGGCCAAAAAAACGTGCTTTTCGTGTAAGGCTCGTCAAATTATGAGGCGCTGGAGAAATTCAGCCTTCTGCGTTAAGTCCTTATTTCGAACTCTTTTTGTTCGCCTTCCGCCCATTGAAAAGCATGCGGGAAGGGCCTTAGAACGCACCTGGTATCGCTGCGCCGCAGCGTTCTTCCGCTGCGGCGCAGCGGAAGAACGATCACGGAAGGCGATCGATCACCGGCGGAGGCGGTTGATCTGACATACCGCGTTCGGCTTTGGCTAGCAGACGGCGTTCGTAAAATGGCGTCAGCTGTTGCTGGCTTCACGCGGCGGTACCGTGCGTGCTTCCATTCATTCGGCGTTCGTTGCCATGGTGACGGCGAGGAAAGCAGACGTGCGGAAGAACGCTGCGGCGCAGCGATACCAGGTGCGTTCTAAGGCCCTTCCCGCATGCTTTTCAATGGGCGGAAGGCGAACAAAAAGAGTTCGAAATAAGGACTTAACGCAGAAGGCTGAATTTCTCCAGCGCCTCATAATTTGACGAGCCTTACACGAAAAGCACGTTTTTTTGGCCGTCCCGCGTCCTGTTTTTTTTATCCGCAACATGGGTCTAAAGTATCAATCTGCCAGCCCATTCACTTCACGTGAAGATGGAGGACCAGTGAAGCTGTTATCTTTACGATAACTTTACAACAAGTTTACGAAAACTTTACGATAACTATACGACATCTATACGAGTTACATATGGTTGCAATCAAGACACGTACACGACTTCGTTGTTAATTGTCTTTATTTAATTCTGAGTGACTAAAGTGATCATCGCCTTATGGTCAGTTGTGCGCAAGTTCTAAACCCATTTTTTCGAGACACAGCTCGAGGACAGTCTTTTCCGATTGAGCCCAAGTCTCTTTATCAGCATAGCGAAGCGAACGAAAAGCTTAGATCGCGCGTTCTGCACCCAGCCTCGTCACAGTGCACTTTTGGCTAAGTCGGTTACCTAGATGATACAAGAGATCAGGACCTCACTATCTAATGATGCCAAGGAAGGCTGACTCACGCGGTTGCCCCCTCTTATTATTTATACTTGCTACGACTATTCGGAACGAAGGAGCGCCGCGTAAACGGGAGTTTGTTTGTTAACATCCATGGACTCATTGTTTTCCAGATCCTAGCACATAACAGCTTCGCTGTGCTGTTCCCAGTGCTGTTTCCATGCCCTGGAGGGATGCTTTCCGTGATGATTTCTTTTTGCCGTTAGCGCTTTGAAGTTATTCGCCAGGTGCACTTGATGTCGGAAGCCGTAGAATTAAACCCAGGTCCCAACAAGGGCGGTACTGCTACACTGTCCTAAGAGCTCGCTGCACCAGTGACCGATAGTTCAATAACTGACGCGCTACCAAAAACGTTTATTGATATGTTTGTAATGTTACAAATAGTGAATTCGAGCACATCGAAGATGGAACAAGATAAGTCAAAATCAATTAGTATGGCAAATGATATTAACAAAGCTAGAAATCATTAAAAACAAAATCACAGATATTGATAGAAGGCTGATTGCGCCAGAATCTAAAACTTCTTCCAGTGACGCCATTCAGCAAGACTTGTGCGATTTGCAGCAGATGACCGATAGTCTCACTGATTAAAACTCGCGGTTAAGGGCTAGTCAGGCTGAGCTGGAGGACCGCTCACGAAAGTATAATCTTTTGTTTTACGGTATGGCGGACTCTCAGTCTCAAACCTGGAATCAAATCGAGGAAAACGTACTGAGTGTCGTCTCAATTACCCTGAATTTACCTATTCCTTCGCATTCAAATGTACGCGTATATAGGCTCGGTGCCTTCTCAAACAACAAATGCAGGCCACTTATCGTAAACATTACCCCTTTTAAAATGAAACAGCAAATTTGGTTTTCAAGCGCAAATCTGAAAAGTAGTGGCATCTCAGTCCCCGAGGAGTATAGATCCCTACACGTCAGGCACGAAGAAAACTACTCGAATTCGCCAAAACCCAAAACTCTTGTTTTTCAACTATGATACAACAAACTGTATATAACAAGTCGTATGGTCAAACCTATGTTGATGACAGCTTGTTTGAACTTGCCAGCCCTTCTGGACAGCACCTCCAGAGTCAGTGACCGAACAATAAAGGCGAGTCATCACATGCACGCGCTTCGCTATAACGTAACGGGAAAGTCAGTGGTCTCGCTTCTGATAGCCAAAATAAACATTATTTTCTGTTCACTAATATAAGGAGTTTTTTTTATCTAAGCGTGACAAATTCAATTCATTCCTTGACTCGTGTGATGCTGACGTGGTAGTGCTAACTGAAACATGGCTTTGCGCGAAGTTTCGAAACAATTGACTTTTTGATAGTTTCAAGCGTTCCAATGTTTATCGGTATGATAGAGGGCGAAGGTGCGGCGGTGGAATTTTGATTGCCGTGGCCGATAACCTTTTTTGTCTTCTGTAGATATCGTAAGCTATTTAGAACTTGTTTGGGTAGGCTTCGCGTATGTTGCACAAGGTTCATCTTAGGTGTTTGTTATCGACCGTCATCGTTAAGTGCTTTAAGCCGAAACGAAAATTTGCATGATGCAGTTAATAGAGTGAATGAACGATTTCCAAATGTGCCAATTGTTTTGCTAGGGTGAGTTTAATTATCCAAATATTATCTGGTCAAATGTATCTTCTTATTCCTGTCTTCATTTTACTGATTGTATTACCTTCTTATAAATGTGCGCCGATTTTAATCTCTCGCAACGCTTCTATCGATGTTCTAGAAGCAATGCATGATTTCATATTAAAACACGCAAATAACCGCACCAAATTAATTATTGCAGGTGACTTTACCTTACCACATATAAATTGGAGTGAGCAGACGTTAAAGGGGTACTCCGGCGATTTTTTGAGCTACCTCAATTAACTATATTTTCTGACTCCCCGGCCTTTACCCTTTCCGGTATGCTATTTAGTATCGCGAAATTCATAATAGTTATAGCGAAATCGGCAAATGAAAATGATGCAAAAACCAACATTCAAATATACCCGCACTTTTCAGTGCCGTGACATCAGTGGCGGGCAGGCTTGCCAGTCGAGCAAGCAGTCTAAAAAATAGAATATGCCAATCATTTGGTCCGTGCAGGTGCAGAGGTATTGGAGCGAGCTTCCAAAGCATTCATTTGACACCATGAAACTGCTTCCAATCAGTTGGGAACAAATTCTACAGCCCATAGAGTGAACCCATGCCTTCCACTGACGTCATGTTTTTAGTGTTGCCAGTAGAGACTTTCAGTTTGAAAAACACGGTGAGGACCAAAATTGTAAATTCAATAACTTCGTGAAAAAAAATTATTTTAACCTAATATTTGGGATACTATTTTAGCGATGTTGTTTGGCGAGTTTAGCAAAATCTCAAGCAAATCGGGGACCATGAAGAAATCGCCGGAGTACCCCTTTAAGCAATAGTCATGACCAACAAGTCGAACTTCTTCTGAGTACCGCATTCAGCGCCGGCATAGAACAGGTTGTGACAGAAAACACTAGAATAAGTGACAAGGGAGGATCATTACTCGACCTGATATTCATTAACACCACTGATCTTAAATACAGTGTATCCATTCATGACGGAATCTCGGATCATAAGTAGGTTTTTCTGTCTTGCTTGGTACCCTGTTGTAAAAATAAACATGATGTTAACAAGGTTTTTTTTAAGCATTATTTGCATAGTGAGGATGAGTCAGTTATATACTGTCTCGAGAGGTCACTGGATGAATTCGCGAAACAGAGGAACATCAATGAGTGGTGGAACAGTTTCAAGACAATAATAGCGTACTGCGAGGACAACTTTATACCAACGAGGACTAAAAACAAAAAAGGCGAAACCCGTTGATAACTCGAGATTTTATTCACATCAAACGTAAACTAAAACGTAAACGCAAAAGAACGAGAAAAAGCACTGAAGTGGTTGAGCTAGCGGAATACTTAAAGACGAAGTTAAAAGAAGCAAGAGAAAAGTATTATTCTGAAACGCTTCCCGGTTTTATGAAAAATGAACCGCAAAAGTTCTGGCGTCATTTGTCGCCGGAAAGAGAGTCAATAATGCAGATCACTTGCGGGGACGTTACACTTACGGATGAAGTTGACATAGCAAATGCATTTAATGCGTATTTTCAGTCGAATTTCACCGTAGAAATAAATACGGTACCCTCTCGAGAAATAACTTCCAACGTCAAATTAAATATGCCCCAACTTAGTGTGAATGAACAAGGTATTCTGTCCCTCTTATTAAATCTTGATACTAAAAAATCACCAGGGCCGGATAAGATAAGTAACTGCTTTCTGAAAAGATATGCAGAATGGATGGCAAAATATTTAGTCATTATATATAGCATATCTCTTCTGCAATGTCAAGTGCCAACAGACTGGCTACGTGCCAAGGTCATTCCAATACCTAAAACTGAAAACAAGCCACTTTTTTTTAACTATCGACCTATTTCGCTAACCTCAACATGCTGAAAACTATTGGAACACATAATAAGTAAACACATCAGGACTTACATGGAAGAGAATAACTTTTTTTTTTTTTTGTAATCAACATGGGTTTAGAGCTGGTGTTTCTACGGTTTCGGGACCCTCACCAACTATATCTTTCGTACGGTATAGAAAAAATTCAAAACTGGGGTTTAAGGTTTATTTTGTGTAAAGTATAGGCGCGCGGAGAGCATGTCCGATTTGCTTGAACCATCGAAAATGCAAAGTCTTAGTGTTAGACGGATCATTGCGCGCTCAAGGTTCATATATAAACTTTATCATGGTCACCTTAAAATGAGAGCAGATAATTATTTGAGGAAACCACATAGTCACTCTAATCGAACTAACCACAGTAAAATGTTCAAACCGTACATCAACCATAATGACACGTTCAAGTATTCGTTCTTTGTTCATAGCATTGAAGATTGGAATTGGTTGCCGGAGGAATTAATCAAAATTTGCGAAACGCAGTCGTTCGTAGATGGCTTGACTAAGCACTTTTAGGAAATCTTATAGCCAAAATGTCATGTAGGATATCCTAAAAATTCATTTTTTTATCAGCATTCGTTGAATGTAATCTGATGAAAGATGCATATATTTCTGTACAGTACCCTTTGCTGAATGAGATGAAAACTGTAAGTGTTTAATTTTTGTATCATTGCTTGATTGAATTTTTTTAATGTACTGTGCTCTCCGTCGTTATGTATTTATGCTTTGTCGTTTTTTTAGCGTTGTATATTGTACTATTGCGTATTGTTGCCTGTAACCTGCCAGGGCCTGAGAAAGGCCTGCAGTATTTTCAAATAAAAATAAATAAATAAACTCAACCAACCCAAACTACATCAACAACATTGAGTGTTTTAGATATTGAGTTTACCACCTCACCTGAACTTGTCGCTCCCATTTTTTACAAAATAGGTTTAAGTGATTCTTCTTTGCTTCATTTCACATTAAACATTCCCGTTCCTGGCAATTATAACAACACTAAAGATATCAGAGATTATTAGACAGCGGACTTTGGCGCTATTAATCGTGAGCTCTGTTCTTTTCTGCACGGGTTTCTACAAAGATTTAGCGAGAGGTCTTTGGATAATAACTGGAAGGTATTTAAAGATTCAGTTACTTCTCTTACAGACACCTTCATACCACTGAAAATGATCACGATACCGAAACTCACCATGGTTTAACCAGTCATTGAAAAGACTGTCGAATAGGAAAAAACGCATGTTTCATTCTGCTAAGCCATCCAATTCTCAGTCCCATTAGAATATCTACTTCTCTGCAGCAAATGATAACAATTAAATAGCTCTCAAAGAAGCCAACAATTCCTTTTTTAATCAACATCACCTTCTATGCTTTTAAATAACCCTCAACAATTTTGGCAGTTGTCAACACAAATGATGAATACGTTATAGCACTTAGAACCTATGACGGCACAGAAAAGTAAATGTGCCAGTATACTCAGTACTGTGTTTGCTTTGGCCTTTTCTACTAATACAGTTACTAGTTATTACGACTAAACATCTTTCAAGATTTTCCGATGGCACCAAATTTTATAGACACGGTCGTGCAAGGATAATTGAAAACCTTAAGATATCGTCCTCTTCTGGTATTGACAACATAAACTCTAACTTTTTTTATTAATACTAAGATGTATAGCTCGATAATCCTGACTAAACTGCTTGAACGATCGTTTGAGACAGGTTGTATACCTGAGGATTGAAGGGTCGGGAGGGTGTTTCCTTTTCATTAATCAGGCGACAAGCATTGTCCAAAAAACTTTCAAGACGTGTCACTCACCAGCATTCCATGTAAAATAACTGAACATCTAATTTACTCCAGTCTTGCAAATTTTTAGACTCCAATTCTTTTTTTCAATAATACACAGCATGTATTTTACAAAACACTTTGATGCCAGACTCAGTGTTTGCGTTTCACACATGATGTATAATACATCCTTGATCCCGGATTCCTGACGATTGCATATTCCTCGATTTTTCGAAAGCATTTGACAAAATAACTCACGAACTACTTTTTTTCAAACTGAGTAAACTTAACTTAGATTCTAATATACTTCCTTGGCTGCACTCATTTTTCAATAACCGGTATCGGTTTGTAAGTGCTAATAATACTAATTCCCTTCCTTCTCTAATTGGCTAAAATGTACCCCGAGGTTCCGTCCTGGGCCCCCTCCTTTTTAATTTTTAATAATGACATACCTGCTAACATACCTTCATCTGAGAGTTTTTTTCTCATGACTGCGTGATTTATGGGGAAATCAGCGCTGATTCTGATGTCCATATTCTCCAGTTTGATATTAACCGCGTCTCCAAGTAGTGTGATTTTTGAAATATTAAATTCAATACTCGCAAGTGTAAAGATTCGCGTGTTTCTCGTCATGATACCGAATGTCATTATTATCATCTAAATAACCTTTCTCTTAGAGTTTTATCATCATATAAATATCTGCACGCCCATGTGTCTTCTAACCTGTCTTGGGTGCTTCACGTTGACTATGTTGTAATATTGCAAAGAGCATGCAAAGCTATCTCCGAAGAAATGTTTATATTTCGGCCATCTCATTAAAATTACTCCGTTATGAAACATTAGTTATTACTAAATTAAAATATGCGGCTTCCGTATGGGATGAAGGGCATGAATCTCCTATTTCAGAATTCGAATGTCTTCAAGACCGCGTATCTTGTTTTATACTTTCCAGCTATCATCGTACAACATGTGTGACTGCAATGAAATCGAGCCTTTTATTACCTCTCCTTAAACAAAGTAGAAAATTGTTTCTTCTGTGCTTATTTCATAAGATTTGTAATAACAGCTCGATTCTGAAAGAAAGGCTACTAACAGTAGCTAATTATATTTCAGCACTCATCGATCACCGTCACAAAGATGGCATTCAATATAGTCGCACGAAACATTTCCATGACTATTTTATTCATAGCACCTCAACAATGTGGAATCACCTGCCCTGAGCCATCACCAAAATCTCTGATATTACGCGTTTTAGAAGTGCCATAACTATCCTTTTTTATGTAAAGGGGCTTAACTACTGTATAACATTTTGCTCTATGCTGAATTTTCTCTCTTTTTTTACTTGTGGACCCCACTCCCCTCTGTAACGACTGTGGCCCTGAGGGTAAATAAATAAATAAATGAAATGCGCAACAACGAGCGGACGCTCAGTGTCGGCTTCATCTCCCTTCTGTATGACCTCCCTCTTAGAGCAGCTGGGTGAGCGGATCAAGATCAGTGCCCTGTTTTTTTAGCCTCTTCTTCTGTCCGACTTCAGAAGCGTCAAGTGTGCGAAAAAGATGCCGTAAACGCCAACACGACGGCAGCAGGGGTGACACCATGACTGTGGTCAGGATTTCTCAACAGCGGCGGATGTTGGTTGCTCGTTAGTGGTTTTCGCGAAACGTGCTACTCACAGTGTGCATGTGTGCGTGTAGTGCACCTGCTCGGTTTTATTAGTAGAAGTTCTGTACATCTCAGGAATTTACAAAGCAGCATTGTGAGTAACTCGTAAGAAATTCTTTGCTAAAAATAATTTGGTTGTCCCTATTTGTTACGGCTTCAAGCTGAGCTAGTTGGTTCATTGCTATACTTAAGTGGCACAATCCAGCTGGCACTATATATAGCATGTTCCTATTTTGGTCCGAAAGCTTTTGTCTAGGCCTGCTTGCGCCCGGGTTTCAGTAAAATTTGGTTCTTATCACATTTTGAGCTACAACATGCATGTAAACTTGATGTGTGAAATAAGTTTTCAATAACGTTTTAAACTGCATATTTGGCCAATGGTTCACAGCCATTGAGGCATCGATAGGGTTGAAGGTTTGAGAAGGTCTCAAGGGTTTAAAGGGCTGTAGGGGTTTGAAGGGCTGAAATGGCTTAAAGCGCTGAGGGGCTTGATGGGCTAAGGGGGCCTAAAGCGCTGAGAGTGTCCCATGACAGATCAGAGCTGACGTTTTTTTTTTTTTCTTTTTAATATTGTAGTTTGATGCCGTGGAGTCGCGACTTTATGGGGTGGTCGATGTGTGGTGATTTGTAGATTGGCTCCAATAGAAGTTAATATTTCAGGACTGGGTTGTGAAAAGTCGTTTTGCAGAACCATACACGAGAAATCTTCCCGCGTAAACAGAGATTATTTATTGACAAGCTGTTTTTATGGATGTTACACTTGATGCATGATTAAAGTTAGAAAGAATAAAGCGCGCGGATATAGTCTGGACAGCCTCCAAGGACCTGACAAGTTTCTCAGTGTTAGGATCCCAGACAGCAGAAGCGTACTGCAGTTTTTGTCTGATTAGCGTTTTGAAAAAGACAAGTTTCAGAGTTGAGGATGCCTGGAAAAACTTCGCTTTAAGTAGCCAAGCATGCGGATGGCGTTGAAAATGACGAGCTGAACATCTGAGTCCCGTAAGAGGCTAGATTTTATGTGAACGCCCAGATATTTGCAAGTGTCAACGTTTCCCACTGATATGCCAGGAGGAACATATGTACCCTGGTAGCACAGAGTTCTGGGCCAAAATTCGGCTTTTGTCTGGAAGTTTAGGGCCTTGAAAAGCCCGAAGAAGCCAAAGTAGAGCCAAACCTGAGCTTCCTTGGCAAGAGTCTTGGTATTTTTGCCCTAATTCGCCAAACAAGCGCCAAATTTAGGCTTCACTGCCTCGTAGCTCGGCTGTCATCTGGCATCTTTGGGCCTAAATCGCCTAACAATCGCCAGAGTATGGCATACTGCCCGGTACTTCGGCTGATATTCGGCATTTTTGGGCCAAAATTGCCAAACAAATGCCAAAGTTAGGCTTAACTTTTTGATAGTCCGACCCTTATCTGGCACCTGCGGGCAAAAATCGCCACAGATGTGCCAGTGTTAGGCCTACTGCCCGGTACGTCGGCTGATATTTGGCATTTTTGGGCCAAAATTGCCGAACAAATGCCAAAGTTAGGCTTAACTTTTTGATAGTTTGACTCTCATCTGGCACCTTCGGGACAAAATCGCCACCGATGTGCCAGAGTTAGGCTTACTGCCTTGTAGTTCGGCTGACATCTGACATCTTTGGGCCCGAGTCACCAAACAAGTGCCAAAGTTAGGCTTCGCTTCCTGATAGTTCGGCTGTCTTCTGGCAGCTACGGGCCAATATCGCCAAACAAGTGCCAGAACTAGGCATACTGCCTTGCAGTTCGGCTGATCAGGTATTGGATGTACGCGGGTGGTCTGCAACTTAATTAAACAGAAATCAAGTTTTATTCTGCTCGCAACCTTTGATTTTATTTTGGGTATTTCTTGATTTCTCCAGGCTAAAGGTAGGCTGAATGTTTTGCCGCGGCTGAACCAGGCTTTGCAAACGCAGATTTCGCCGGATTGTTGCGTTCGCGCGTAGGTACTGTGGGTCTTGGGACCGGTGTGGGCACAGGGAGTCGTGCTAGGCGCCGGTGCGCAGCGTGCGCGCGAGCGAGGCTCGGTTCCGGGAGTTCGTTCCCGGCGGCCAGACAGTAAAGGTGTGTTTTCTGAGTTTTGCCTCGTTGGTCCTTCTTTCGGGTGATGCAGGAGCTCTATGACAAAGCCTGCCCAACGACGTCGGAGTCGGACAGGGTTGCTCGGGTGATGCAGCAGAGCCACCCAAGATTCCGGCCCTACCTGCATGGCCGCACGTTTTCCACCCTGGAGCACCTGGCCCGGGACGCTCACGGCATTCAAGAGACGCTCCTGGCCGAGCTGCAGTATCGGCCCCCGCCACCGCCTGAAGAAGCTCTCGAGCCGTCCTGTGCCTGGCGAGCTCCCGGGCCCAGAAGAGGTCCGACTCAGCGCCAAACCCTGGATGGCGCGGTCTGTCCCCCCCGTGCGCTGGACTCCTACGCCTTCGGGCAATGGGAGCGCGGGAGACCACTCGATGGTTCGGACCCCTGGCTACGTGCCCGGCCGGCTGGATCGAGACTACGGCAGGGTGAAAGCCGTTTAAGGTCCTTCCCCCGCACTGCCAACCGGGGCGCCGATCGCTGGTCCAACGAGGGACACCAAGAAGGGCCGCAACGACAAGCGCAGGCAAGCCCGACGCACGGCCCTGACCGGCGTAACTCGGTGCGGTGCTTCGACTGTGGTCGCCATGGCCACTTCCGGCGTGACTGCCCCGACTTGCTGCGCTACCGCCCTGCAGCCTCGGGAAACGAGTACGGCCGGTGGCGTTGACCCCTGAACGCCTGCCGGCCGCGGTGACCATGGGCAACTCGGCAAAACTTCCATCGGTATGTCGAATTCAGCCTGACCTTGAGCTATTTGAGCCTCGTATGACAGTTACAGTGCTCGGAGTAGCTGTGGCAGCGCTGATTGATACCGGTGCGAGTCTGTCGCTTATTGGGGACTACCTGATTGAACGGTGCAAAGAGCTGAAAGCTAACATGCGCGAGACTAACGTGCGCTTACAGCTAGCGTCAGGACCTGAAATGCTCGCGAGTCAAGCCGTGAGGTTACAGATCGGGTTCAACGAGAAAAAACGCCGTCAGCGTTTCGTGTGCTTACCTGGTCTCACGGTACCGATCATTTTGGGGCGAGATTTCATTTTTGGGGAGAACCTGGTTCTTGACTTTCCGAACAAAGGCTACCGGTTAGGTAGTGACGCGAAACTGATCCCGTTTACCAGACGAGAGGATTGCATCGTCAGTGTCGATAACGTTGGCGTTAGAACGCCTGCTTTGCGACTCCCATGTGCGGTAAGCGATTCTTTGCAGAAGTGTCCTGCTACGGACCAGCAAAAGCGGCGTCTCCAAAGACTCCTGGAAGAGTTTTCGCCGATGTTCACGGAGAATCCCGGTAGAACCGGTGTCCTAAAGCATTCAATTGACACCGGGAATACACGGCCTCTACGCTGCAACCCTCGACCGATCAGCGTACACAAGCGAGCCCTGCTGGACAAGGCGCTCCAAGAGATGATCGACACGGGTGCAGTACGTGAGTCACAGAGCCCTTGGGCCTTCCCGATCGTCCTTGCCCCCAAGAAGGATGGAACGGCTCGGCTTTGCGTCGACTACCGACGCCTGAATGCGGTAACCGTTCGTGACGCGTACCCGTACCCCTCGATTGAGTCGATCATGTACAACTTGGGAAACGCGAGCTTTTTCACGACTCTTGATTGCAGTCGCGGTTTCCTCCAAATAGAGGTCGAACCCGCTGACATCGAGACAACAGCATTCACATGCTACAGAGGGTTGTACGAGTTTGTGCGGATGCCTTTTGGCTTAAGCAACTCTCCTGCCACATTCCAGCGTCTTATGGACATCGTACTTGGAGACGCGCGGCACAACTACGCAATGGCATATATGAATGACGTAGTAGTCTTCTCACGCACGTTTGAAGAACATCTTGCGCACCTTCGGACTATTCTCGGGCGCATGCGGAATGCTGGTTTGACTGTTCATCCAGGCAAAATACAACTAGCAACATCTAAAATTAACCTGCTCGGTTTTGTAATCGACGATGGTGCGCTTCGCCCTAACGAGGAAAAGCTGAGGGCCATAACTGAATTTCCTTCCCCCCATGATGCAAAGAGTTTGCAGCGATTTCTGGGAATGGTTGGATTTTACCGCCAGTTTATTCCTCACTGCGCAGAGATAACGCGGCCTCTGAACGAACTGCTGCGCAAGGGCGTCAAGTGGCATTGGACGGAGGCACAGCAAAATGCTTTCCTTCAACTGTCCAAGGCTATTGCTGAAACGGCATCCTTGAAGCTCCCAGACCTCAACCGCCCGTTTGTGCTGCAAACCGATGCGAGCGGCTACGGTTTAGGTGCAGTGCTGCTTCAAGACTTTGATGGTGTCTTACGACCCGTTGCGTTTGCTAGCCATACGTTGACAGCAGCTCAACGGAATTACAACGTTTGCGAGCTTGAGTGCCTAGCCATCATATTCGCCCTGCAGAAATTCAACATGTACCTTGATGGCGCGCGCTTTGTGATCCAGTCAGATAATGCCGCCCTGTCTTGGCTTCAGCGACTGGAAAATCCGGCTGGACGGTTAGCACGCTGGGCACTCACGCTTCAAAAATATGACTACACCATTGTGCACAAACCAGGTTCCCAAAACAAAGTCGCAGACGCTTTGTCGCGCGCTCCGCTCGGCGAAGAGCACGTGCACGAGGATGCCAATGTTGTGGCTGCGATAGATGCTGGCTCGCGCTGGGGTACTTTTATTAGCCGAGATGAGCTTCGTGCTGCACAGCAGAACGATGGACTTTGTCGCAGGGTCTCTGAGTGGTTATCTTCACGTGACCGACGTGGCAACAAAGACGCTGACATGGGTTTCGACTCGTACTTGCTGGCCGAAGACGGTCTGCTTCTCCGGTATATACCTCAGATCGACGACGAGGAGGGTGGCTCCACAGACACTCCATTTCGAGCCGTGATACCTCGCCGACTTCGCACGTCATTTATTAAATACTACCATGACTCTGCTCTGGCTGGTCACAGTAGTGGCTGCAAGACTTTTGAAAAGTTAAGCCGTACTGCAACTTGGCCAGGAATTCGTCAGGACTTGCTGAGGTACGCACGTTCATGCCCGGTTTGTCAAAAAGCCAAACCGCGCGGCGGTCAGCCCCCTGGTCTCATGCAGCCAGTCGTGAGTCGATCCCCATGGGAATGCGTTGCTGTCGACGTCATGGGCCCTTTCCCACGCAGTCCGCGTGGCAACCAGTACTTGTTGGTTGTCACGGATCACTTTAGCAAGTGGGTGGAGCTATTTGCGTTGCGATCGCTGACGTCCAAGAAAATCTTGTCTTGTCTTATGGAGACGTTCACACGCTTCGGATTTCCGGCGAAATTGATTAGCGACAACGCTACATATTTTGCCAGCAAAGTGTTCCGAGACTCATGTGCCGCATTGGACATTCAACACAGGCGGACGTCTCCTTATCACCCACAAGCTAACATCACTGAGCGGGTGAACCGGAACTTAAAATCGATGTTAATAGCTCACACCGAACGGCACCATGACTGGGACGCAAAGCTACCAGAACTCGCGTTCGCAACGCGCACAGCCGTTAACCGGTCGACTGGTTTTACGCCAGCTTGCCTTAATTTCAGAAAGGAGCTGACTTTCCCACTGGAAAACACTTGCACGACCAACAACTCTGGCGCTGCTCGCTCATACGGTCAGTTTGCAGGAAGCCTACGACGCAGACTCAGGGACATCGTTCGTAATGCCCGGGAGAGCGACGGACACACCCACTTAGTGACGCCTCCAGAGGTTTCACAGCTTCCCTGGCGAACCGGTGGGATGGTCCGTATCGAGTTCGAGACAAGGCCTCACGCCTTACGTACACGCTTGTTCATTGTGAGTCTGGTCGACTCGCCGGACCTGTTCATGTCACCAACCTCAAACGGTATTATGAATCGGATGACGAACTTCTCTCGCAGGTGGAGAGTGATGCCGATCCGGGTTATACTTAATTCTGCGAGGACTATACCTGATGTTGGTGACGAAGACAAAGACGAAGATCTAAGAAGATGCGCGTTGTAATAGGCTTGAGCGAGAACTAGTACTCTCCCCACTGAATTTGCGCGTGGTTTTGTGCGGTGGACGCATAGACGCGGATAGTGGCCTCGCAAATTTAACTTGTCTATTGCCGCGCCCAACGTTATGAACGCTTTCTCGTAGAAGAAACCCTTGTAGAAGACCACTCACGGGTTCCTTTTTTTTTTCTCTCTGCTCTCCAAGATGCCTCGCTACCACAGACGGAGGCGCTCAGCTTCCCCACCACCACCACCACCGTGGGAACACCATGGCCGTCGCCCTCCGGCTCCGGGACAACATCGCCGCCGGCCCTTCTACCGACGCCGGGGCAACTCCGCAACATGGACCGTGCTGGGCCCCCACGGCCTAGCCATCTCATGGACCTCGAACCTGCCCTGGGAGGTCCAGCCCCGGCCCCTCACCACGGACCCCCCGGCCGAAGTGCCGGAGCCGTTTCGGGGAAACACTCTTACCGACCGCCATCCCAACGACCCGGTGCAGTTCTACAATGAGGAGGAGCGCCGGCTCCTGTGCCCCCTTTGTGGGGTGCCCGAGATACACAGGGGCACCCATCAGGCCGGCGCTCTCCACCGTGCCCGGGAGTCGGCCGCCGCCGCCAGGGCCGTCGTCCTGCGCCTTGCGGCCATCGACGAACAGAACCTCCAGCGGGCCCTGGCGGTCGTCCGGCGTCTCAGGCCCGCCCTCCTCCGCCCCCCGTCGCCGGCGGACATCGCCATCAACATTGACGAAAATGACGACTTCTGAACACCCTCACCCCGACAACAACAACGCACTCCAGGGACACGGGCGGGGGGAGGGGGGGGGGAGGAAAGTTTGTGGGCCTTGGGACCGGTGTGGGCACAGGGACTCGTGCTAGGCGCCGGTGCGCAGCGTGCGCGCGAGCGAGGCTCGGTTCCGGGAGTTCGTTTCCGGCGGCCAGACAGTAAAGGTGTGTTTTCTGAGTTTTGCCTCGTTGGTCCTTCTTTCGGGTGAGCAGTAGCACCGAACCCTACAGTACACGCCAATATCGGGACGCGCAGTGAGAAGGGTTCGACGTTGCAGAAACTGGTGCCGTCGAGCAAGCGCTGCGCGAGACTGATGTGCGCACGTCTCCTCAACAGATATCATTATTAGGTGGCGCATTGCAAGAGCGAGTGCAGCTCTGTGCGTGTCTTGCATTGCGATTGAGCACTGTCAAATCCTAGCGATAAGAAAAAGCGAGAGCGACAGTGGCTCTGTGGCATTGCGCCCGCTTCACACTCGGTGGAACTAAAATAGAATCCTGGCGGGGATGATTTTTTAAAGTTAATTTGACGCATTTGACAGCATCAACCAGACACTCCTTTCCCTCACAATTTTTCACTCCTCCCTCCCCCCCCCCCCGCCCCCGCCTCCCCCCCTAACCAAAGGTGACATTCCAAGCCGCGGGTAGAAGGCATTGAATGTCTTCTCTTTCAGTGAAACATGCAGAGGGAGCTGAGCTACATTGCTCGTGCCCCTTCGACCTCGCCTTTTGCTAAGCCTCCCCACCTGCTCTTGAGTCTTCGTGTGGCTGTCAGCGAACCCGACGGCCGCATTATGCAAATCACAAGAATGGGGCGAAACGCGTGACCTCGCTCCGTAAACCGCCTAGTACAAAAACGCTTGGACGAACTTTTGTCACGTGACTCTCTCTGTCGCGCTGATGGGATCTCTGGGGCTGTTGTTTGCGCCGTTTGCCAAGTTATCAAAATATTTAGAAAGTGGAGACACATAAGGGACGATACAGAGAGGACAATCTTTCAACTTCAACAACATTTATTTTCGGCTTCAAGCTCAAAGCCCGCCCGCTCCGTGGAGTACGGGAAAGGGAAATATTGGAGGAAGTAGAGGAAGCGGAGGAAGTGAGGAGGTTGCCAAACAAGGACGGGAGAGGAGGGAAGGGGGCCCGCTCGACAGGAGGTGCGGGATAACGGAATAAAAGGCAAGGCCGCTTCTGCCGGTGACCTTGTCGCCTTGCCTAGTCTGTCAGCGTTCGGCTTCCATTGTGGGCCTCAGAAAGATAATCCCCTTTCTTGAGAGCGAAATGGAAGGGGTGCTTATGTTTTGCAGGCTTGTCGCCATCCGATGGGCCTCAATTAAGCGCGAAACACATGTACGACGAAACCGTCCGATCCGACGTGCGGACTGCTGGAATGACCTTGGGGGGGCGAGGGTTTTCGTAGCACCGGAGAGCGTTGAAAACCCTCGCCTCCGACCGTCGTATCGCCTGATCGGACGTCGGATCGGACGGTTTCGTCGTACATGTGTTTCGCGCTTTATTTCTCTCCCGACTCGCTCGCAGTGGCCTCCCATGGCTGTCGTGCCGGCGAAATTAGGAGCGCAGCCGGGACATTTTCTCCCGTGAAAGACGATCGGGTGGTGAGAATTCGAAGCAGCTCCTTCGGTGTCCATTTGATGTTTTCGGAGTCAGTCTTTGAGGCATCGCTCCGTTTGCCCGATGTACCTGGCCCCGCAGGACAGGGGGATCGCGTACACTTTCTCCGTCATGCAGGCGGTAAAATTGCTTGCGTGTTTTTTGGCGCAGCTGGGTTGTGAGAGTCCCTCTTTGTTGACGGCCCTACACATGTCGCCGAGCCTCGATTTGCATGTGAACACCACTTTTGTGTCTTGGGAGCCGAACGCTGACAGACTAGGCAATGCGACAACGTCACCGGCAGAAGCGGCCTTTCCTTTCATTCCGTTATCCCGCACCTCCTGTCGAGCGGGCCCCCTTCCCTCCTCTCCCTTCCTCGTTTGGCAACCTCCTCACTTCCTCCGCTTCCTCTCTTTCCCCAAGATTCCCTTTCCCGTACTCCACGGAGCGGGCGGGCTTTGAGCTTGAAGCCGAAAATAAATGTTGTTGAAGTTGAAAGATTCTCCTGTCTGTATCGTCCCTTATGTGTCTCCCCTTTCTGAATGTTTAAAAAGCACCAACACGCTCAAATAGTACAAGTTATAGAAATAGGCGGGAGACGTAAATCCGGTTTCCGAAATGGGCTCGTCAGTGTTCTGTTGTTTTCGTGCGTTGCAGACGCGGCCGTGCTTTCTGGTTGTAAACGGCCGGAATACGTTCGTGGAATTCTTGTGCTGTGTTTGTTGGACGCGCTTCGACAAAAACTTTTCCTCGCCGACGACAAAACGTCAATTGAATGTGCGCAACCTTCTGTCTCGACTGTGTTTTCGGGCTGCCCGAGTCGGATTATGCATCTATCGAGGATTACATGATATCGCTTTTATTAGTAAGTACACTGCAAGTATGCTTCTGATAGTAGTTCTGCTTTCTTCTCAATCTTCGCGGTTTTTGTGTTTTAATTTATGAGTTTTGCTTGGCATGAAATTAGTGTTCATTATATTTTATCATTTTCTTTTTATTTTACAGAGAAGTATGACCCTTGTAAATATGTCCAGAATACGTTGTGTGGAATGATAATGATTTAATAAACTTCAGGGAGAGTTCGAAAAAATTTTGTTTGTCCGTGTATGTTATTGATAGGCGACAAACGATATGCAACGTCCTACGCAACACGGACTTGCATGACGTGCGGCCAATACAGAGCTGACGCATCGTAGAATATTCGCAAGATATTGTGCGAACTCTAGACCGGGGCAAAACGACTGTACGGCAATACCTGCCTGATATTGAACGGTGGTCCAAAACTAGACATTTGAGTGATGTTGGAACCGACTTTCAGCCGGTACTGGCACTACACTGCCAAGTATCGCCGTGCTGCGTGGGAACGCAGATGGTGAGATCTGACCCTCGTGTTTCCAACGCTTATTTAATTTAATTTTATTTCTGGAGCGCGTGAAAGAGCACTTCTGTTGCACACCGGAGAAATTCCAAACTTCGGCAGGCCTCTGAGCTTTCTTTGGCACTTCTTTGGCACTCCAGTGACTAGCCAGAGAAGAGCCAAACTTCGGCATGCCCCGAATTCCCAAATTAGGACTTACTTCGGCAGTTATGGCTGAAGTCTGGCACTTACTTTGGCACAACTGTGGTGAACCAGAGAAAAGCCAATCTTTGGCTTATCCGAAATACCCAAATTTGGCGTTGCTTTGGCGGTTATGGCTCCAGTATGGCACTTCGGCATTCTTGTGGCGTACCAGAGAAAGCCAAAGTTTGGCATGTCCGAAATAGCCAAATTAGGCGTTGCTTTGGCAGTTATGGCTCCAGTATGGCACTTACTTCGGCACTCCTGTGGCGGGCCAGAGAAAAGTCAAACTTTGGCATGTCCGAAATACCCAAATTAGGCGTTGCTCTGGCAGTTAGGGCTCAAATATGGCACTACTTCGGCACTCCTGTGGCGGGCCAGAGAAAAAACAATCTTTGGCATGTCCGAAATACCCAAATTAGGCGTTGCTCTGGCAGTTATGGCTGAAGTACGGTACTACTTCGGCACTCCTGTGACGGGCCAGAGAAAAGCCAAACTTTGGCATTTCCGAAATACCCAAATTAGGCGTTGCTCTGGCAGCTATGGCTCACGTATGGCACTAGTTCGGCACTCCTCTGGCGGACCAGAGAAAAGCCAAACTTTCGGACGTCCCAAATACCCAAATTAGGCGTTGCTCTGGCAGTTATAGCTCGAGTGTGGCACTACTTCGGCACTCCTGTGGCGTACCAGAGAAACGCCAAACCTTGGCATGCCCCGTATTCCCAGATTAGGATTTACTATGGCAGTTATGGCTCAAGTATGGCACCAACTTTGGCGCTCCTTTGGGGTACCAGAGAAGAGCCAAACTTTGGCATGCCCTAGGATTGCCCAACTAAGGCTATATATAGTTAGGCAGCGTACTTTGGCACTGATGAGGGCCATGGTGCAAACCCTAACTACGCCAAAGTTGGGCCCTTTTGTTTGCCAGACCTTTGCCCAAGTTGTGCATTCCTCTGGCGTGCTACCGGGATAGTGGGCCTGTTATACCATCTAGAAATTGTCATGTGTTTACACTTTTTTAATATTTAATGACATGTGTCAATGGTTGCATCAACGTGATATAGAATCGATGTCCTTTTGAATAGGTTATATATCAGAGCTGTTAGCTATTTCACGGTATAGAAAACAATCGTCTGCAAATAAACAAATGGATGAGAAATTAAGCAGAGGTAAGTCATTAATAAAAACGATAAAGAGCAGAGGGCCATGCACAGATCCTTGACGTACTCCGGATGTTACCGTAATTTCTGGTGAGTCTATTATTACAATTTACAAATTGTGATCGATTAGTCAGAAAGCGAAACCAAGAAAGTACATTAGGTTCAATATTAAGCTTGTCGAGTTTAAGGAGAAGGAGTTTATGACACCTTGTCGAGTTTAAGGAGAAGGAGTTTATGACATCTTGTCGACCACCTTGGAGAAGTGCAGGAAAACACTGCCAATCTGTAAACTACGATCAAGAATTTGATGAAAATCATTTGTTAGCCTTGCAAGATGCGTTGCGCGCGAAATTGTATTTACAAAAGTCGTGTTGGTCTGTGCTGAAGAACGAGTTGGTCTTAACAAATTTAACTAGATTAGAATAAATTATATATTTCATCGTTTTGCAACAAATACTTCTTAGTGAAATGGGTCTAAAGTCAGAACAGTGTTTGTCTCCGGGTTTGGGAATTATAATCACTTTCTCTGTTTTCCAATCATTCGGAAACTGACCTAGCTATTGTAAGAGACTGCTCAACTAATTTCGAAAAAATGATGGAAGAGTATTCGTTGGTATTTTTTAGAAACTTTGAATGTTATTAACATCGAATGACGAAGATTGTTTGGATGGTTCCATAATATTTAAAATGCCACTCGTATTTTTTATAATATAATCAAATGTAATAAAGTTATTTGAAGAAAACGATGAAAAAAATGCTTCAAATCAATCAAAATCAAGTCATTAAAAACCGTTGAATAATGTGTGTTGGGAATTTCGCCGCCCGAATCATTTTCAAGCGTAAGTCACGGGGATTCGTCACGGGGATTTATTACATTCCAAAACGGCTTGGGGCAATTAGTTGGAATGGATGAGAGGCACTCGTTAAAAAAGTAATATTTCGCTTCTTCAACTGTGTGTTTGTGTTCACTGGCTGCGATGTTATAACGTTCCCAGAATTCTTCCGTGTCAATGCGCCTTGCATTTTTGAACAAGCGTTTTGTTTATGTTCGGGAGCTTTCGAAGTCGGAGAGTGAACCACGGTGATTGAGTGTTTGATAGGATAAAACACAGTGGGATGTGCCCGAGAGTCAGTGAAATCTTTCTGTTCTCAAATAAATCTCAATTATCCTGAAGAGATCACTCAAAACAATTTGGCAAAAAAAAAACTGTCTTCAGAGCAGCATCCCGGTGGCGGTGCCCAGTGGCTCATTGCACAGAAAGTGTTCTGTTACAGGTTTTGGTTTTAAATCAAAGCGTCCCAGAACGATCTAAATTCATCTTCAGTACATATACTACATATACTGATCAGTCAAAATATTTTTGACATTCCCTACACTGTGAATGAGCGCGTGCTCAGCGCGTCATTCATGTCACCTCCTACCTGCTGATGTGGGATAGTTAACGGCTGCTGGGAATACAGAAGGATTATTTTGTAAATAACATGTGCATGGCTTGAGAAAGGATGCCATTTTAGGCAACTTTGACACATTGCAACTTGCGATGAACCAACGGCTCGGAACAAGTGTCTCGGAAACTGCAAAGCTCGTCGGGTGTTTTCGAGCTTCCGTCCTTAGTACCTATCAAAATTGTAAGAACGACGATGAAACCTTTAGTAGACGCCGAGGCGTTAACCGGCCACGCCTTATCCCAGAATGAGGGCGTAAGAGGTTTTTCCTCTTGGTAAAACAAAGGGGCGGCTACCGGTGGCTCATCTTACAGCTAGATACGATACAGACCAAGGTACACGTGTGTTTCTGAGCACGCAGTTCATCGGACTTTGCTGGATATGGGATTCCGCAGCAGATTATCTTTGAAACTGTTCTGCGTGCCAAAGATAAATCAACACGGTACTAGGTTACATGTTCCTTAGCGAAAAGTCGTTCGAAATCAGTATCCTGAATGTATACTAATAGTGAACTTAAGGTATGTACTGAAATCGTACTAGTTTCACACTTTTATGAAACAAAATTGTATACTTTTAGTACAGCACAAGTGCATATGTAGTACACCAAAAGTGCACCTCGAGTGTACATCTAGCATAATATAAGTGTACATTTAGTACACTACATGTATGCTTTTTGTGCACTAAATGTACACTACTAGTACATATATACGGGGTGTCCCAGATAACTTGCACCAAACTTTAAATAGGAACGGGGGCGTTCTGCGGGAGTGAAACCAACTGTACGGTGTTAGCAAGTCTCTTCCGAAAGTGCACGCAATTTGTTTAGTGCGCCTAATAATTTAATTAAGACTAACAAGCAAAATTTTGAAATCTTCGTTTAAAAGCCGAGGTGTGCATTGGAAACTTGTAGATCGCATTAAGAAACACCCCATTAAACTATTTTCAACAAGGTGCACTTTGCATGCTCCTTTTTCCTAGCCTTCAAAAAACGCCCGCGAAATACAAAAAATACCGCGTGACAACTCGCTTCCCCAATCACGGCGCGCGGGCGCGCCGCGAATGTGCGGTCTTTGAAGGCCGGAAAAAAGCACGAAAACGTATTATGTTGCAAAACTTTAATTGGGTGTTTCTCAATGCGCCCTGCAACTTTACAATTGACATCTTGGCCCTTAAAAGAATATTTGAAAGGTTAGCTGATTAATCTTAGTTATTTAGATAACCAGACGCATTAAAAAAAATCTGTGCACTTTCGCAAGACGCTTGCTAATGACAGTTGATTTCACTCCTGCAGAGCGCTCCGGTGTTCTTTAAGAATGGTGCAAGTTATCTGGGACGCCGTATATGTCGGGCGTTCTGAATGGAAAGGACGGTCTCAAATTGGCCAGACAAATCGGCGCCTGCATTAAAAAAGCTGACTTTTCAAATGTGCTTCTTTGAACGGCTGGACTCCAACTTGTGAAATTTCCTGACACATTGCTCCATTCTCGTGAAATGTTAAGAAACACCGTTGACAACACTTAATTGATGATAATGCAGAGGTGCCATTATCGGGAGATGCACTCTTAAAAATGAGTCAGGAAATTTCCGAGGAAAGTCTTGGCAGCTCTATTTCCAAACATTTCTCGTCAAAATAACTTACAATCAAGTTATGAAATTATGAGGAAAAAGTTGTCAAAAAAAAGAGGCACCACGTTTTTAAGTTGCGAGTATAGACGTGAAAATGACAATTGAATAATGTTCAAATCTTCCCTCGTGAAAATAATGTACTGCCGTTTTCCAACATTGACAAGGAGAGTTGTCATTTTGATTTGCGGCTATGTACGTGAAAATTACGAGGAAATCTTTGGCAGCTCTATTTCCAAACATTCCTCATAAAAATGACGTACCAGCGTCTTCTGAAACTGTGTGAGAAAAGCCATAAAGAAAAGATGCATTTCATTTTTCAACTGAAAGTATGTATGTGTAGCATACAAACGTTATGATCAGTGTTCTTCACATAATTGATAAGACAGAAATTGAAATCCTACTTATCACTTTATTCAAGTTTCCGAGCCTGCCTCACTGTACACTCACCTTTGGGATGACGGTGTGCCATTACATCCTGCGTAAAAAGAGAAGAGAAAATTACCCTATGCCACCCCTATGATATAACACCACATAACTCGCTCAAAGGACCACTATGTGAGGAAGGCAATATAGTAACCACTTCATCCTGACAGAAGGGTGAGGAAAATTGGACAATAGCATTTTTGAAAGCCTGATATGTCAGACATTCGTGGTGTGCCTTCTTTGCATGCCCAGGGCTATGCTACAGGTACTAGTGTTCATTGCAGGGCACAACATTTATTACCTAAAATCCTAGGCACCATAAAGAAAATGTGTGACAAACAATAGCCTTTTCCAGATCCAAGGTTGCAGCTGCTACATTTTAAGCACATATGGATTAATAAAGGCTACAACGAAAACATTCGAGAAGGACCATTTTCAGGGCTGTACTAATATTAACATTTTATTTTAGAAGTTTAGTATAATACGGTATTCGATATCGGTTTAAAGATTAATTGTACTACTGTAAACTACTAAATTTTTACGAAGGCTTAGTTTTTGCGAGTTCATCGAAATGGCTTAAAATTGGTCCTGCAAAAAAGTAACCCCATGGATACGAATGCATTGAACATTACTCCTGATTGTGAAATTTTGTACCTGCAAAGTATTCCCAACACTAACACTTCATAAAATGTATGAAATATTGAGCTCGCGAAAATAAAGTCGTTTATGCCATTCAACCCTTTCAAAGCGCTCGCAAAGTCACCATTGCGATGGATTTGCTTTGTTCAGCGCGCTTCTCCGCATGTGCCAGTGCGCTGCAGATATTAGTTCTGGATGAAATCCCAAGAATAAGACATTTGAACGTGGGACATATTCACTTTTTGATAAAATAGAATCTCAAAATTTTCACATCGAATGGTTTCCCAGGAGACTTCTCGGGTCCGCATGCACTGTTACTCCGCAACAAGCAGGCTCTCTTGTGATGACAAGAAAAAACCCAGCGCCTGAACGTTGTTCGAACCAGCACTCGGGAGAATCAAAAAGCCTGTTAAGCACTCGCTATCAGGACAGGCTGCTTACTTCCGGTGGCTTCATACCTTTCTGCTCGATGCACCATTCAGCCACCCAAAATAGAGATCAGTGGGCGGACGTCACTTTTACTCTTGTGACGCATTTCCCTGCAGGTTCCCATAGGTTGCAACCTGCTAGCCAAACTGAGTCAGGCCTGCAGCCCTGCGGGAAACGTCAATTCCACTCTTTTAGACGTAGACACCCACATTTTGCGTGTAGCTGAAAGAAGCTCTAACACAGAGGAAACAAAATGATCGGCCCTTTTTGAATGCATCCTTTTCTTTTGCTGAGAACATACATACAAGTCGCATGCTATTACGCACTCAGTGGTGCGGCTTAATTTATGATTTGCACTTTTTTTATATAACTTCGAGCTTTTAGAGGAAAGATTCAATATAATAGGTCGTACATAAATGGTTGCTATGAACTATCCTAAACATTTACACATTACCTGATATCATAGAAGCACGAGAGCAGCGTAGGGCTGTACTGCATCAATTACAAATTTGTAACCAATTAAAAGTTGGCATTTATTTAAATTATTACTATTGGCTATTATTTCTTGATAAAGAATAACTGGGCGAGTTGGTACGTTGGTAGTATTTCAACTTCATCGAGTATTCAGGTCCTTTTCGCATTTTTTTCACGTTTTTGCTTTCTCTAACTGCTCTGCTTTTTGTAGCGGCTTTCGCCGCCACTAAAAAACGTGACATCCAAACTCACTTTATTTACATCACGCAATCGTAAACTTGGAAAGCGTGCCGCTTCGGCATACGCAAAGAGACCGCGCGTCTCTATGGCACAGGCATCAGCACAGGCAAGAAATCATGCCGCTCGCTCTTGTAACGTTTTTCTCGCTCCCGCTTTATGAAACAAATCGTTGGCGAGAGGCTGTTGGGACCACACGTCAGAACTAGCATTACCTGTGATTGCTTGATCTGCCGTCAGACTGCACTAGAACGCTCCGCAAAAGCGTCGTCGGGCGAGCGTCGTAGGACGGCGCCACCAAACAGGCCCTCGGCTGGCCCTCGGTTCCGCCGCCCGCGAATCTTTCTCACTCTGCGGAGAGAGCCATACATTTTGAAGATACGCTCTTTTCAAATGACGAAATAACACCGGGTAGAGCATAGTTAGAATCAAGCATAGCTTAGCAAGCACATGGTACACGACAAAGTGTGAAACAGCGGCGCACTACGCAGAAACAAACGAAACTTCCTCACCGGGGCTTGCACCAGTCGGCCATGACTGTCCGCCACTTACTTGCGTTGGCAAGACGCAGCGTCTCCCAGCCTCTCAGCAATCGCTTGCTATTCTTGAACATGGTATTCGTAACTAAGATATCTAAAATATCCGCTAAAACGGCTAAAACGTAAAAAGGGAGCGATGCTCGAAGCCTCCGGAACTCCAACGGGAAACGGCGGCCGAACGGAAGCTGATTGCAATAGCGATGGTCATGCGCAGTTTTCAAAACTCTTTTTTTGCTCTGTATTTTTTTTAAGACAAAACTGAGCAAATCAATATATATTAATGATAATAATGTCACTATATCAATTTTGTAAACAATTAAAAATATTTAGTCAATCTTAGGTTTTATCTAAACTTTAGGTTTTTTTCAGTGTAAAACCGAAACTATATCAAGCAATTTCTCCTTCGTCGCCAAGGCTATTCTGATTCATCTGCGCATGCCTGCACTCCTGGGATTTCGGCTTTTCTGGAAGGCTCGGCTCTCGCGACAAATAAATATTGAGGGCAACCTCGTATTTTGAAACAATGAGCGTGCCCGATTTTTTGGCGAGGGAAAGACACGTAAAATTTACGTCGATTTTTTACAGCGTGGAACTCTTGATGCACTGTGTTGGCGTGTTCGTTGTTGCAATTGTCAAGTTCTTTTCACGTGAATTGAGATGTCTTAGAGTTTTGCAAGATAAATCTACAGAATTAAACACTTTCGGTGAAATGCTTGAGGCTGTCACATGAAGGCGCCAATTTCTCAAGCCAATTTCAGAGCGAGCTTCCATTCATAACACCACTTCGCTTATGCGGTTCAGAAGTTGATTTGAGCTGCATGTGACTATGCAAGGTGGAGCATCTTATGTCCCCGTTATTAGCCGTGGTTTCCTTTGCCTCCTGTCCTTTTGCTTGCTGTGGATGCAGATATCTGAAACAGCGTACAGTGAGCTGAGACCTGCATTACAAAAACACTGGATCATCCTGCAAACGTTATTTGTCTACTATCCCATGAGGCAGCACGCATGTGGCGGTGCACTTTGAAAAGAAAGACATGTGCATGTTTTTGCATCAGCAGCATCAAACAGTTGGTGCAATTGCCCTCGATCGTCTAGCTTCCGAATAGTGCTGACAGTTTTTTACAGTAAACTTTTATTTTTCAATAAAGGTAACAAATACAGTTCAGGGGGAAAAAAAGCTATCTTTGCAATAAAAGTAGACTTTTCATTTGATAAATATAGTAGAAATGACTAGCTAAAATAATTATTGACAAGTTAGATAACGCTACTTTCCGTGGCGTACAATGTAGCTAACGTTTCTATTTGTGCTTTTTTTAGGGCTATAGTCCATGCTGCATTTGCGACGTAAGTATGCTCTGACAGTGCCGTGCCGGTCGTTTCCCCGGGGAACTTTTGGACCACGTGGTCTGCAGTGAAATGAGAAATGAAGCATCCCTTTGTCACATTGTCAGCTGTATACCCGGTGATACTTTTTAATCAACAGGTTTTTAGAAAAAAAAGAGGCTTGCTGCCACGTTGATGCAGTCTTCAGTGTGTCGTGCGACTCAGCGGACATTACATGGATGGATAACCGTGGCAACATTTTTATTAATTAACTGAAATCCGTAAATTATCTTTTTTCTATTGCTGTTTTAGAGGAAGTCATTATTAGAGCGTAACCCAATCAAAACTATTCACGAAACAGCAAGGGGCTTTGAGATATTTATTTATCAAACTTTTCACTTTTTTCCTCTCAATTCAAGAACCACGCGCGGCAGGGGCGGGGAAAATGGAGAGTGACTTAGCAGTTTTGACATCGGCATGTCGCTAATGGCATGTGTGTTTGTGTTAGTGAGAACTTCTCATATTGGAGTTCCATGCATTACTTATTTTCTAGTGAAGTTACAACCCTTATAAAGTGCTGTCGGATTCAGCATGAACAAACTTGCACACTTTTGACAGCGTGCTTTTGGTGGATGCTCCAGCATCATACTTCAAACGGTGCGTCTGAAGCGACTACGTAAGCATAACATCCTGCGCTCTGTCCAGCGCGCTGTTTTTTGATCAGGCGACGGAAGGCAGACTTCGAGCTAAGAATAACCCAAAAACTCGTCGCCTTTTCGCAAATTGTTTTGGTTGGGCGAGAGTTCATTCATAGCCCCTTTAAAATTGAAAATTCATCATGGTCAATAGCACTGTCAATAAAAAAAGTTAATTAGACAACGTACTGTGACGTTTGTTTACTCATCTAATGTCCGCCGAGGCTACAAATATCCTGTGAAAACGGCATCGGCCTATCTATCGCGTTTTTAATGTGTTGATCTTAAAAAATTGCCCTATATATATACATATATATATATATATATATATATATATATATATATATATATATATATATATATATATATATATACCCGTTACTATAATTTCAGTACGCTGACCGCAAGCACTCAAAGTAGACCTTTAGTATACTTAAGTGTACTGTATACTGTACCTGTATACTGCTTTTGAACTACTTTTTACCGCGGGCACTACGATTCTACTACATGTACTAGTTTTGTACGGACGAGTATACTTCAGTTCACCACCATTTTTACTGGAAGTACACTTTAAGTACACTTAAAGTATACATTCAGTACGAAGACCACACTGAAAGTATACTTTTAGTATACTTCAGTGCACTTTTAGTATACTGATTTTGAACGACTTTTCACTAAGGGGTCACAATGTTTTCCCTGTATAAAGTAATTACGAGAAAACAAAAAAAAAAAACCTTCTAGACTCGGGAAAATAGGAGGATTGTACAAACACGAAGTGTGTTTGTCCAGTTATCCTTTTTGATTCTAGTCTCGGGTTTCTTTGCTAATTCTGTTCAATTTACACAGCATGTTTGCATGCTTACTTTTTGTTAATCTTCAGTCGTTTCCTGGGGTGCACCAGAAACCCGACGTTATTTTGCACGTGGAACCACGAACTTTTCCGCTTATGTAACACGTTCAAAATAGCCGATTGTTGCGTTCTCAGATTCATGTGTTGAAGCCGCAAAACTTGCTCCCGCTTGAGCCGTTTTATCAACCACCATGACGATAATACCCGGTAAGCGCCTGCGTTGATTTAAATAATGCTGGTCTGAAGCAATGTCGCTTCATTACCTTTAATAACTTAATGGTGATCTCTATAATGCCATGCGACATAAGAACGGCATCGATGGATCGGCCTTGGTCTTTTTATATCATTGAGCACGTTATATCATCTTTAAAATTGCAGATAATAGTGATTAGGAAGGAATCGACAAAAGACGGACGAAGACATGAGTACCTCTGCCGTTAATGTCACCGTGCTTTTAGCGCAGTTTCTTTAAACGTTTATGTTAGGGAAACAGTACTTTCATTACATAAGAAAACTAAATAAAATTTAAAATATTGACTGCTGCCTCTGCACTACCGCCTACACTACGGACGTACTCAGTACTATAGTACCCTTGCCTCCTATTTTAGTGCTGTACACTCTAAAAAAAAAGGAAGTGTAGACGTTACACCCCTTGTCCCATATACGACACCCCAAAACTTCAGTTCGACGTAAAGCGCGCTGACGTCGAACTGACTGCCCCAACTTTTGCGAGAGGGTTGATGATGGTGCGATATAACACATTAAACAGCTAAAGTACGTATCAAAGTCTACAGAAAACAAAAACACGCAGGTTTTGCAGTTGAGCCTAGAAAACCCCGATAACTTTTTTGCAGTCAGTCACACTTACATTAACTATTTTAATGACTTGTACAACTCGGCCATCAAGCCGCTCGTGAAATTTGGTAGCGTCGGTACAACGGCAGTGCGCTGTACATCCAACTGAAGTTTTGGGGTGTCGTATATGGGACAAGGGGTGTAACGCCTACACCCCTTTTCTTTTAGAGTGTAGGGTATATCTGCATTTAGTTCCCCATTCGCTTGGCTCCTTCAGTAGTGCGGGAAATGGCCTGTAACGCATTCAGTGGCAAAGTAGACGTGCATGATTGCCTCACGGAAAATCCCAATTTATCTTGAAAAAAAAAATAGTGTCCGCGAGTCAACATCAAGAGGCCAGTAGCCGTATCACAGACTTTGAAATGTTCGTCCGCTAGGTCGTCGCCCGTTTTCTCCCTCACTTGGAAACATCCACCTCTGATTTCACCCCGTGTTGACCAGCACACGCGGTTCGTCTTCAAAGAGAGACTCGTTAGCTGGAGGTCTCGTTAACGAAGCTTTCGCTGGAACTCAGTCGCCGACAAACCTACGCGCAGTCTCTTATTTCAGGCTGAAGTCTTCTGGTGTCTTTAAAGAGATATTGACTTCGTGAGCGAGATTTCGCTCAGCACTTCCAGCGATCTAACTGAGTGGCTCTGTACTAGAATACGTGACTGGAAAGTTTTTGCGTCACACCAGCGCATCAATAGCTTATTTTTTTCCAACTATAGAAAACTTAGGTCCGGTTCATAGATCTTTATTACAATATTCCGTAACATGGCACCATGACGTGGGCACATGGTCATCAATCTCAATTGACTTTACCTGCGGCTAATTAAGACATAGTTTGTATGCTATTATCAACCGCAAACTTTTGTCATATGATCGCTTAATTAGCTAACTGCTGTGTTAAATTCGTGTTGAAATGGATGCCTTTTTATTTGTCTTATGGGATTTTAACTATGTTAACATTGTTTGGTCTGGTGTGTGCTCTCACATTTTTTCTCATGGTTTATACTTTTCTTTATTATTTTAGTTCCACATGCTGATTTTGAGTTATCTTGACCTAATATTAATAATAATAATTATTATTTTAGTGTGTACACAGTCTGTACTAAGCGTAAAAAGTGGTATACTGCTTTAGCTATGTAAAACCCGTACAGGGTTTAAAAAAAGAGAAAGGCAATGTCATAATCATGCTCGCACTAGTGCGTTCATTGTTCGACGAAAAGTTTTCATTAAAAATACAATTTACAGACTGGTCTACTTTTCTATATTCGAGTTGCATTCTTGTAATTGGCAATGTACAACAAAACCAGTGGATAAAAAGGGAATTGAGAGCGACTGGATTGAGAGGAAGCATGCAGCAAACAGTGCTTAAAAGCAGCAATGAATCAACTCTTCCGCTACAAAGAGTTGTGCAAACGACGTGTACGAAAAGTAGAAGATTTTCATTTTATTCAATATTATGCTATACCTGTAAGCACTTATCTGCAATATATGAATAGTTAATAGTTCATATAAACCGTTTTGGTCACGTTCAATAGAAGACGAAGTATGGTGAATATAATTTCAAATAACACTAGCAAATTAAAAATGCGCGTGCACCAAGAAACAATATCGCCGCAGAATATATACAGGCGAAGAAAATATATTTGCGATCCTGGATACTAATAGCTAGGGCAGGCACGTATCCAGGGGGGAGGCCCATGGGGCCCGCCCCCCCCCCCCCCCGAAATCTTCCATTTTGCTGGGACCTCCTCTCCCCCCTCCCCCTCATACAGCATTTTGTCATAGGCGGGCCCCCCCTTCCCCCCCCCCCCCCCCCCCCCGAAACAAAATCCTGGCTACGTGCCTGGCTAGGGGTTACCAAGTGTTGATACATTGGAATTAAAGTTCTATGCAGAGTCAACAAAAATTCAAAGATTTTGAATTACAAAAACTAGAGCAATCGCAAAGTCGTCTAAGGTGTAAGTAAAGACAAATGGGTCACGGTTCCTGTTCAGCGGCATTGTCCTCGTTTTGAGCTCGTTTAGGACGAGAGATATGTGTGAAAACCAATTTAAAACTCCTAAAGAGTCATCCCGAGGAAGCACGCAGTCAGTAATAACGAAACCTATAGTAATTCAAAGCTAAAAATAAAAACTAAGTATAAAAAAAGATTATTTTGCTTTCTATGCAGTAAAAAGCACAATTCGGCAAGCCGCATACGAGCTGCGGTTGTATACATGTTTTTTACTTCTAGGTTTCTTATCTGAGCGAAAAATAATGTTTACACGAGGTACTTTATGTGCGTCTCCTCGTGTACCTTCGCTGAAGCTATCCCTCACTGACCAACATGCATATTGCCACGAAGATATGTTAAAGGTGACGTCGGAAAAGACGGAACGGCTGACCGAGCGATAGATTCGCGCTCTGGTAGATTCTCGTCGATGAAGAGCGACAAAGTAGGGATGTGAACAAAATCATTTACATTACTTTGCGCGAAAACATAAAAAGTGAACAAGGTAACACTCGAAAATACAAGTACAAGACGCGACGCGACATTTCTGAGCAAGGAAACAAAAAATACTTCAAGAAACAGTTGATCACAAAGCGTTTCTTGGAAGTGTCTTCCACCCCCTTGAAATTAGGCTGCGGTACCACGGCGGCCATGAGAGATGACGCATTTCTTACATCTTTGAAACGCGACTGTGGCACCTCCGCCCTTCCTAAAAATACGAGGTATATATCATTGTGTACAGTGGGAACTTCTCTTCCTTCGAATATAAGATACTTTTCTCTAATCCATGAAGCTAGCTTAGTGAACACCAGTGAATATGGACGTTTTGTCAAACATGGTTTCGGAGGGCGTTGGGGCAGGGTCTACTATTTCAGAATGATGTTCCAAATTTTAAATTTTTACAGAAGAGTTTTTCTATGAACTGACAGAGATTTTATTATTTAGTTATTTATTTTGTCAGATATTTGTCTTACAAGAACCAACTTCGTGGAAGGATATTTACTCGCAATTTCCTAGACATCTATTCCGCCATTTAACTTTAAACATCTTACAGCTCTTTGTACTAAGAGTCCAAAGAGCTGGCCTAAAGTTTATCTAAATTTATGGGTTTTTTTTTTCTGAACACTCACGTGAAAACGACAAGAAACTGGAAATTTGGAAAAACAATGTCTCGTAGAACATTAGAATCAAGGTAGGGGTTTGGCACATCTGATTGAAAGATTACGCACGTAAGTAAAGATATATTCTCTTTTGACTGGTGTAGAGTTTTTTTCTAATTCTAGCTTTAGTTGTTTATATAAAAAAGGTTGAAAATGAACAACATTTTTAATTTCTAAAATAAAATAAACTATAATTCAGACCTTTTTGTGAAGAATTTGGGGAGATCTTTTATTTGTGATATAAAGTTAACAGTCCCCTGTTCGAATTATTAACTAACAATTAACAAACAAAAAAAAATATTAGTCAAGTGGTGCCATCTCTTATTCGCGGCTTAAACATGTGCCCCACGAAGTTCAGGAAACTACCAAGGGTGGCGCTGATCAGTGCAGCGGTGGTCAGCTTCGAGAAGATGTGTATTATTTTATTACTTGCTTAGAGAACTCGATCGAAACTCTATGGTCGTGTAGTCTTTTTATAAGTTCTTTATCATCACACATATTTAGGGTTTTAATATATTATAGCTTGTGGGAATATTTCACAATGTTTATTTATACTGTCACGTTATTGTATTTCGTGATTCCTAGGTTTATACTCTAATGAGTAAGAAACGTTCATGCGATAAACATCACAAAACCTTCAGTTCTGCAACAATAGATGTGCGTGCCACACGTGCCTTTAGCTGTGTGTGTACGGGCTCATGTTTCGTGCGTGATCATGATTGCTGCAAGTTCTTGGGTTCGTTGTGTACGGCTTGGTGTCTTGTGCGCATCACTCTGCATTCTCCGAAGTCTCTCTGCATTGTTTGCACGCCTGGCGTGTGGCGTGTGGCTTTTCATCTTTTCGTACGTTCAACAAATTGTAATTATTCCTGCTGCTCGCCGCTGTTCGTGTCTCCGTCTTGTGTGTTTCGTTTTGTTTACTGTTTATGGGGGAGCGGCAAGAGGTGGGAGACGCGCCTTGCAGGCAAAGAAAAACGCCTTTCTACGTCTTCAACAGCCGCTGAAAGTCAGGTATAGTGGCTGGTCATATGAGCTGGAATGCGCAAGCGGCGACCAAGCAGTAGAGCCCACGCAGCTTAGCTGGCAGCGATCCAGGTGGCGGAGCGGCAGTGGCGGTCTTCCGATTCATGGACCCACCCCCCGTGCGCGATATCACCCTCATCCGCGGCTCGCACAACGTATGCGTCAGATGCGCGCTCATCACAATGACGGGTTCCTATGCGCCGCCGTCGCGAAGACGAGCGTGTTTTTAATAACGCGCACATCGATATCAAAAGTAATTGTCGCTATCTTCCGAGCGGAGGTGGAGGAGGAAGGGGCAGATATCGCGCGCGGGGGGTGAGTCCACGAATCTGAAGACAGCCGCTGTAGCTTCGCTGCTTAGCTTGCTGCCCGCTAGACTGCGTGATCTGTACTGCTTGGTCGTCGCTCCCACATTCCAGCTCATATCACTAGCCACTGTACGTATCAAAAGCTATCATAGAACGCAAGTGGTTATTTGGCCGGCAGCCGGCATAGTGGTTCACAAAATGGATTGCTAGTAGCTGGATGCACGCCGGATGCATGCTGTCCGTGATTCTGGTGGCCCAATTGTGTTATGCTCTTCATTCTGTTAGTTCTTAGTTCTGGTAACTTCATTTTGTCAGATTTTTGTTTTACCGCGCGTGCACTGTTCTGCGATGGATTCCGTAGGCGGCCGTGTAGAGACCTTCACGACCGAAAAATCACGGCGAAACGAAGATGCCGCTTTAACCACTTCCAAACGCGTTTGTCTTTCTTTAGGCATAAATCGAACATATATTTTTTATGTTTGCAGAACCGACCCAAGTTAGTACATACGTATGATCGGGGGATAGGTTCTGTAGTCTGGGTTGAGTAATAAAAGCGCAAACGAGATGGACACAACTGCCTGAACTGGAAACATCAGGATAATAAAATCCACGCCCGATTGAAAAAAAAAAAAACATCAACTAAATCTTGCTGGTCTTGATAAAAATTAGGCTGGTCAAGCTGGTCATGCTGGTAATTTAGCTGGTTATACTAGCTGGGAGTCATGGTGAAGCTGGAACTCAATTTGGCGCAGCTGGGGGACAAGCTGGTGAAGCTGGAGTCAAACTGGTCAAACTCCTAATCGTGCTGGTATAGCTGGTCTTGCTGTGAGCGCGCACGCCGAAGTTGGCTTGAGCTGATCTAACTGGCCTTGCTGGGAGCGCGCGCGCCAAGGTCGGCTTGGGTTGGGACGAGGCCATTTCCTGTGCTTTGTCCTTTTGTTTTTGAGGAGGTGAACGGGTGCTTCGGGCGCGCTAGGAGCTGAGCTGCCTTTGGGCGCGAGAAAAGAGTAAGAGATTGGTAGGAACGAATAATTTGAGACACGTTTGGATAGCTTGGGAAGATTTTCGAAGGGACGGGAGTGTGGACGTACCGACTGAGGCGTGGCTTCGTGTCTTCGAACTTGTGTGTGCACGTGGATGACGGTGGTGCCGAGGAGTATAGCCAATGGCATCCAAGCCACACGGATTTCCTCGCCTCTGCCGACTACGCAAGTGGCCGCTTCGCCCCCATCACTGGTGGGAACCAGGTTTTCGTCTCTCAATTGTGTAGTATTTTCAAATTTTATTGCCTGTTTTGGAATGTGTATAGTATTTTTCGTGTTGAGAGATAAGCGATCTAGTTTTAATAACATTGTTTTCCACCGAGAACCACTGTCAGTGCGTCGGTTAGTACTGTGTCAGCACCGAGGATGTGTAGCATCAGAGCTCATGTGAGCAGGCCACGAGTACGAAAATAATAAATTGGATGCCGAGTCGGCTTTTCTTGGAGTTTCGCTTGTTTATCCTGGGTATTAATTTAAACTGGGTAAACTGGTGGGAAGTCCACCAGCTTAACCAGAATGACAAGTTCAACTAACATGACCAGTTAAACCACCATGACTAGCAAGCCAAACTGGGCATGCTGGGGCAATAACCCAGCTTGAAGCTGGTACACTGGTACCAGCTTAAGCTGGTTTTACAGCGAAGCTGTATACCTCTGCCAGCCAAGGAAAATTTCGTGTCGTTGGCGTTGTAAGCGAAAAACTCCCGGCGGACAATTGAAGGCAAAACAGCATATCTCCTTTGAAATCAGGCATACATCATACAGCTCAGTATCCGTTTCAATAAAGACAAAGAATAAAGAAAACCACAAACCAAGCACCAAACCACATTATGGATGATAAGGCTGCCGTCTGCCGCGGCCCAAGCTGCCGCGGTGACGGCAGCTTTCGACGTGGGGAGCGACGTCACTAGCCTTTCATATATAAAAGAAGAACCCGCCTATACCCCGTTTCACCTTACATCCGGACGCAGCGGGTGCTAGGAGCTATCTTAGCCAATCCCGTTCTGTGGACGTGGCCCGTGATACGCTTTCCGCGCGTCGCTGTGCCACCTCTCTAAGGTCACGTGACACTCAGACGGCCTCCGATTGGCTCGTAACATCCGCTGCGCTTAAACGTAGGATGAAACGGAGTATAGCAACTGATTTCATTGTTGCTGCAGCACCGCGATGAATAGGCCACGCCTAGTTAGGACTCCCGAGGAGCAGTGTGAATACTAGGAGCGGCAAAGGGAAAAGAAACGGCAATACGACCAGCGGCGGCGTGCTGCGACCGGCGGCGGCATATGGTATAGTGCAGTAGGCAATCGTTGCAGGTGATACCACAGCATCGCGGACCAACCACCTTCACAGCGTGGATTGGAGCCCCATTTTTTTTTTTTTCAATAGGGTGGTGGGAGACAAAAAGTGCAGTATGGACCAGAGGTGCAGCCAGCCAATGAGGGGCACTGGGGAATTCCGAGCTACGATGCCGGCTTCCAACAGAATACCCCATTAGAAAGAGAGAGAGAGAGAGAGTGATAAGGCTTCCAATGGGCGAAATACTAACCTGTATGTTGTGGCCAGACGGTCATCATTAGCTGGGGGGAGGGGAGGGTAACAGTGGATAGAAGAGAGAAGAGAATCCAAATGAAATATTGGTGCTTTTATAAGGGCTTATCAAAAGGTAACCGCTAGGTCCCTATTCCACGCTTTAGAATAACTGAAACAATTGAAGAAAGGAAGAATACCTCCCTGTGCAAAAGTATGTTGGCGTGTGTGTGTGTGCGGGGGGCGGGTAATCCACAGTGGGCACACACGTGGCGGTCCAAGAGCTAAATCTAGGTCAACTCAGCTAGGTGTAGGGAACACGATCTAGCATCGTTGACTCGGGGTCTTGCAGCTCACCTTTTTTTTGTTTGTTTTTTCATGACAACAATGGCGGCGCCGCACTTGTCGCTGCAGCCCGCCAAGTTGGGCGATTGTTGCATCAGGCGTTCGCAACCGTTCAGAAGGCGCCGACACGTCCGACGCACTCATCTCGTGGCGCACGCACACAACCACCACCCCTGATGTGCCTGATGTGCCGGTGTCGACACCTGTCGCGATCAACACAACGCGCCTCCCACGAACCTCTCTGGTACCAACAGTAGTCTGTACTCTAGTACACTGTAGGTTCACTTAGAATAATGAGATCTGGCCATTTTGTTCAGAACGCTCTTATTTTTGCCCTGAAGCGCATGAAAGAGCGTCTCTCTGCTGGCGCTCTAGGCGTTGACAAGGCAAAGGTGACATTTTGTTTTCGGCAATTTTTTTGCATTCTTTTTGTGAGCACGAGCTGTTGGCATTAGTTACTACAAAGAGTTTCATTACCGCAAACAGAAGGATATTGAGGCCCAATAGTCCAGACCACCGTTGTTCAGACTAGGAGCACTACGTGAGCTACGCTGACTATCGGCCAAAGTTACTGGAAAAACTCAGTTGGTAAACTGCCATAGAGCCTGCTTTGAAAACGTTGCTCCGACCCGTAATCGAGAACCGAACTAAAGGTGATCGCAACGCCGCTATTTCTCCGCAGCCGCCACTCCGGGAACCACACGGCTGACGTACTGGTTCAGGTCGGCCCCCGCAAGAGCCGGTGGCGCAATCTCGCAGTGTCATTTCGCAGCAGCAATATAAATGAACTTTCATGTTTTGACTCGTCACTGAAGGGCGGCGCTCTTATTGTATTTAGTTTGGTCTGGGTGGACGCGAGCGGTCCGGGATTCAAGTGGAAACAGCCCGGGGAAAACCAGCGGGGGAGAGCCCTTCCTCCAGTGCTAGACCCCTGTCCGACCCCGCTACTAGGTCACAAGCCTGCATCACAGTGGGGCCCACGGTCACCGCGTAGCAACCATGAACCAAGCAGCCCCGCCGCCAGTGATTAGTTTGATATATCTAGGCTCCCCGTAGAGGATGCCCCAAAGCGAGGGCCCCTCCCACCCTGGGAAGACTCGAGAGGCCCTACCTTTATGGTAGCCTTTCCCTTATGGAGGCTGCCTCGTCGCACGAATACACACTCCGTCTCACAAGCTCCCCTCCTCCGGACAGAAAGGCCAGGGGCACCACCCCTTATGCCCCCCCCCCCCTCCAAAAAGGAGCCCCACAGCCAGGGATCCTCCCCCCCGGCCAGGGGGGGGGGGGGTTTCGTCAGAGTCTCCGTTGCAGCAATGAAGCTAGCAGGGCTCACCACGAGCAGGTGGAGGTTGACTTCCCGCGCGGCGACAACCGCGTGAGCTTGCGCCCCTTACTGTATGGGAGGAAGAAGGAAACATAAAGAAAACTAGAGCCACATGGACGAGATTATCCTATACTAACATGGAAACGAGAATATGAATTCATCACGCCACCGAATCCTAAAAATCTGGCAAACTAAACCCAATTCGATACAGATAACAAACCCCGGTAGAGTAGACCTCGCTCCTCTGTAAATCACTGAGCTTCCATCGGAACAAGGTACCGTCTTCCCAAAGCTAGTCGCCAGTCAGCGTTCAGCAGCACGGATCAGAAACAGACCAGCCACAGGCATGCCACAGCAAAAATAATGATCAACAGACCGCCTAAGTATGAAACGAGGTACCTCCGATGCAGACCGCTAGCCAACATTCACCATCGGCAACCAATTTTGTCAGTCAGTCGATGACAACAAGAGTATGAGTGGGATCATGGGCCAAAATAGTAATGGCAGAGGAGTTCCCATACCATTCAGCGAGGGATTGCCGTCCATGCCGTCCCGTGACAGATAGAGGAACGCCATAGCCACAATGACGACGGTTACGGAACCTTCCTCCCTGTCAATAACCGCCCGACGAGCCAGACAATAACACCGGAAAAGTCTGCAACCCGAAACGACTGTGACAGATGGACAACAGCAACCGAGCACGGCTGCAATGGACAGACGTCCACGGCAACGATGATGCGCCTGACACAGCGGGCTAAAGTGGAAACGTTCTGCAACAGTCGGGCTCGTGCTACAGAGCAACCTTTTTGAGTTTGCATTGGATTGGTGGGCCGCTACAGGGAGCTCCGTCTGATGATCGTCGTCATCAACGTCCGCTGCAGCCATGCTGGGTTGCCCGTCTTGCAATCGTCGTCTACGGTTATTGAAGCCGTGCTCGTTTGCTGTCGTTTGTCCATCACAGCTGTGCCCAGTTTCTGACGTTTTTGATGTCGCTGGCTCGCTGGACCATTATTGACAGGGAAGAATGTTGTGTTGCATTGGTCATTGTGTGGTTCATAGCATCCCAAAATCTATCACGGCACAGCGTGGACAGTGATTCCCTGCTGAACAGTATTGGAGTTCCTCTTGCACTGCCATCAAGTCCCAAGATCCCACTGTCATTCTCGCTTCGTCGTTCACCATGTGATGAAACCGGTCACCGCAGGAGAATGTTGCCTAGTGGACGACATCGGAGACTCTCCCCTCGTGTGTACTTCGGTGGATGCCTTGATCGCTATTGCTGTTGTCACATACGTGTGACCTGTAATGTCGATGACCCGTGGTGCTGAACGGTGACTGGCGACAAGCTTTGTGAAGACGATACCTCGTTTCGATGGAAGGTTAGCACTTTACCGAGAAGCGAGGTATGTTTTGTGGGTTATCTTGATGGTGAAATTGGGCTCAGCTCGACAGATTTTTTTACTCGTTTCGGGGGTGGATTCATATTCTCGTCGCTATCCTGTATAATATGGATACAAAATTGTGAATAAAACAAATGTTTCAATAAATCTTTAGGAGTACTGCATGTATGATGTGAATTGCTGTCGAAATTTGCACTTCCCATCTGGCTCTTGTTTTCATGGGTCTTGTTCCTTCTTGCTCTAGTAACTGTACTCACGTAAAGGCTCGGTAGCCCCGACCTTCCTCCCCAACCTTCGCTCGAGGTTAACTAGAGTGTGTCTGGCGTTTCCACAGCCTCGCTGCCGCTCACAACTGCAAGCCGAGGTGCTCTCCTCCAATACACTGAAAATCTGCTTACTTCTATTAAGTTTCAATTGTTTCTTCGTTTCCACCCCTAAGCAATTGTTCACCGATTACGCACCAAAAACCAGCTGTGGTGACAACTGTCTTGTCGCATGCTTTGAATACTGTTTTACTGCTTTTTAACTGGACTGTCCACTGATGAGAGGGGCTAGTAGTATTCTGAAATAATTTAGGATGGTTAATATGGCAACTGCAATTGAAAAGGTGGCTCAGTTTTGCCTACATGTCAAGTGGCTTGGTTAGGTCACATATTAGTGGTAAAGACATGTATAACATGGCAGTGGCCATTTGGGGGAGAGGGAGGAGGTCAGTTATATATAGCCAATGAACAGAGATTTCGGTTCATCGATCTAAAGACCTCTACCTCTTTCAGGCAAATACATTTCAGTACAGAAATACATTTAACACAGTAATATCATTGAGGTTGAGTAGCCCTAAATAATGTAATTGAGAATAAACTCCATTACTTTTCAATAATGCACAACTGTGATAACCTACTTTTTGCAGACTAGAAATTATAATTGTAATTTAATGACTTTTCATGCAAGTAGTCATAATTAAAATTATATTTCTTTTTACAGTAATTTACACAAGTATGGTCATAACATTGTCAGTCATACTGAAACACATGTTGTAACCAGCCTTTATACTTTCTAGATTCCAACAACCGTATACACTGTCTTGGAAGTGACCATTTGAGATAAATCTCTCAGGTTGGGAAAACAATAAATAAATAGTGGCAACCAACGATATCCTAAACATAGGGAGCGAATAGGCCTCAAAACGTAAGATCCCTAATTGTAGGATCTAGTTGGTTGTCACTCTCTATTTGTTTATTTCTTTGTACTGAATTTAATACATAACAAATTCCACTGAATGTTTTCTGAGATTATACATAGAAAATTTTCCATGAGACTATAAATACAATTTGCTCGAGCTTCTCTCAGTTCTCAAGGTAGGCGTCGAGGGCCTTCATATCTGCGAGGGTGTTCACTGGCAGGGAGGGGCTCTCGTCTGGAAGGACAGGTACTTTTTGTGTGCCCCCGGGGTTCCTTTCATGATTTCTGCCCGGAGGCTATTAACCTGGGCCAAGAGGTCAGCTTAGTTGCGGAGAACTTGCTTCCAGAAAGCGAAAATATAAGAGCATAACCCTTGCTTCTGGCATTTATAGATATCCCTAAAGAGACAAGAATTTGCATTTAAAATATTGAGTACATTCGGAGGCGCTATGAGCTGCGGCAACGTGAATGCAGATGGAGCATGCAAAAGCTGCATGGGACGCTGCATTCTCGTTGACACCCTGGAAGCGAGACTACTCCGGTCGGTCCATTCTGCTGCGCAGGGGAGGAGGGGGAGCATGTATGATGTGAAATGGTGATTGTGATTTGAAACGGCGATTAACCAACCTGGACGTGTAACTTCTTTTTGTTGCCCCACTATATTTAAGCTTTAAGTATTTTTTTTCAATTAAATCGTTTTAGGGGCGATAGTTTCTGCCAGCTTCCATAGCTTCGTAAGAGCAAAAATATGCGCATCTGCTTTTCTTCGTCGTGCTTGAGGTTGCACCGCAATATCGGTAACCAATATTCGCCCTCGTAGACACGCTAAGATTATTTCGTCCGCCTCAGCAGCTTTTACCTTTCCGTCTTTCTTCTCTTATCTTGTTCACCGCAACGTTACAAAAATGGCGCACTACTTCTTAAACCATCAGGGCAAAGATCAACAGCTCAAAATCGCACGCATGATATGAAACGTTTGTGGAACCGAATCGTATAATATGAGCCTAGGTCGTCCTATAGCTTCCACTGGTTCTGAGTGCACTCGAAATCTGCTTCAGCCTGCCCTCCCATGACGCAAAAAAAAAATCAATTGCCACGATAGCCTCTTCCCCAATGTTAGCAAGCCAAGGACACTCAAATGCCACAATTAACATTTTATGCCAGTATTCATTCAATATTCGCAGGACAATGGAACAGTCAGTCCAAGATCGCTCATTCTGTGCCAGTGCTCATACAATAATCGCAAGCCAATGGAACTGACAGGCCAATATTGATTATTTTATACAAGTGTTCATTCAATATTTGCAAACCAATGGGACTGGCATGCCAATATTGCCCATTTCGTGCCAGTGTTCATCCAATATTCGCAAGCCAATGGGACTGACAGGCCAAGATTGCCCATTTTGGTCAATCTTGGCCTGTCAGTTCCAATACTGGTTGGTCAGTGGATAAGATCGTCCATAGCTGAAGATTCTAGATAATTCCATAGACAATATTGGGAAGAGATTGTCTAAAGTGTGCCATCATTGGATATTTTTACCAGTTCTCTTTGAATATTGGCCCAACACCATGTGCTGCCTGTGTAGTTTCCAAACATGTCAGACGCTTTCTTTCTTGTAATAGGTTTCTGAGCAATTACAAACATGGGTTCTGTTGGAGCCCATTGACAGTAACCCAACTCATAGAAGCTTTGCATTATCTTTTTGAAGTCGTCGACGGTAGGGGACAAGTAGATATAATATATTTGGACTTTAAAAATGCGTTTTGCAAGGTCAGTCATAGAAAACTACAACTACTACTAATAATAATAATTGGGGTTGTGTGTGGATATTTAGACAGCGTGTAGTTGGTCAGTCATTTCAAAGTTGCGACGAGTCACTCGCTGTAGATGAGCAATTTAGCCAGTGCAGTGCAACCGCTAGCCTGATAAAAAAAACTACAAATTAAATTGAAATTTGTTTTAGAAAATAGAAACGCTTTTAATTGGATTGAGGCTTTTCTCACTAATCGTAAGCAATTTCTAGGTATTGAAGAAAATTGGCCTGGAGCAGTGGCGTACCAACTTGTTTTTGAGTGGAGGGGGGGGGGGGGGTCAAACCAGAACCCCCCCCCCCCCCCCCCCCCCGGGTCGCACATTTTTACTAGTGATGGGCCGAACTATTGCCGAATCAAAAATTCGGCACCGAATCTTAGGATTCGGCGGAGCCGAACTTTTGCCGAACTTTTCTAAAGATTCGGAAAAGATTAGACAAAAATACACTGTTACCAGACTCAAGGTTAATATTAAGTTTTTTTCTGACAGAAAAAAAGGTTTTATGTTTTTTTTTCTTAACTTAAATACAACATGTAGTGCCTATTGACACAGTTATTACTAAATAAGGTGATATTCTACAAGATAATTGTATCGGTGTCGCTTTTGGTGTTTACAGGGAATTTTGCAGAAAGTGGCGGGACAACGAGGTTGAGTAGTAGCCGGCGCAGTCACGAATCGCGCTACGAGAGTGTTGGTGTTGAGACTTCATCAGCGCACGCCTGCAAGTATGTTTACATTGTTAAAATAAAAGCAATCACTGCGTGCTTACTTCGTCTGGGAGTCACCGTTTCGTGCGCGAAAACGAATGCAACGGTTGCTGAGCCTTCACCAGAAGAGATCATAATAATATTGTAAATTTGCATGTTTTTCGATTTGAGTCATTTGACGTCAGCTTTGCACGAAAGTGTGTGTCCCATATTCGCAACGTCTCGTTTTTAACCTTTAAAATGCCGGTTTCTGGTGTTAGGACACACACGGACGTTTAGGACGATGGGAAGAGTTAGGAATGTCGGGTGTGCAACGTCGAGCATGATAGTACTGTGTTTAGTTTTATGCAGATACATGAAAATTGCGAAATAAGGCGAGCTAAAAAGCAAAATTATTTTGTTTTGGCACAAACTACTTGTGAGCCGAAAACAGGATTGTTATAATAATAATAATAATAATAATAATAATTTTTAATAATAATAATAATTTTATTGTCAGTCTTGAATACAAATCAGTGGTAACGGGTCCGTCAAAGCCTGTGATGGCTTGTGGGACGTGACCCGGCAACGGCGTAAAAGAAAAACAACATTGGGAATCGGAATATAAACATACATCACAACAACAACAACAAAAACTACAACACACATCGAATGCACAAAAAAAGTAAACATTTCTAATACTGACAACGCAGCAGAAAAGAGCCAACACAATAAAATGAGGTAGCACAGTAACGATGTCTAACATTTTGTATTCAGAAATTTTTTTAACTGTCGTTTTGAGTTTATATTACGAAGTGGTACTGAAAATTTGTTAAATATATCAGGAACATAAAATGACCGCTTTCTTTTTGCATATTTAGTGTACACTCTGGGGATCGCAAAATGTTCGCTGTCCCTTAGTGAACGCCGAGTTGTACGAGGAATTTTAAAAGGACTATTCCAGTAATGTTTTTCTATGACACATCTCTCGAAGAGTGTTGCAAAACGAGGAAGATGTAAAAAAGAGAAGAGATTGTCAGATGGGATGTTGGTACCGTATGCTATAGCTTTCAAGATTCCTTTTAGAATACTGTCAATTTTGTTTTGCCAACCCAAGGAACAGTTCGCATGCAGAGTAATACCGTAGCGCAGCACACCATAAGCCAGAGCATTTGCTATCATTTTTCTGACTGTGAAAGGCAAAAACATTTTTGTTGAATAAAGCAAACATGAAACACTACGTAGTTTTTTAGCAATATGACAGAGATGGGAATTACTTGGTTGTACTAACATGGTTTATGGGTATACATCTACAATGAACACAGCTCGATGAGTGTAGAAGAAAAGGAGTATCAAGAATCTTGCGTTTAAGTGGGCTACAGAAACACACAAGTTTGGTTTTATGTGTGTTTATTTTTATGAAGTTAGAATTGAACCAGTCCATCAACCGTGTAGCGTTTGTTTGTAACGCAGTCATTGCACTGGTACAATTTATGTGACGCGAAACCAACAAATTATCATCGGCGTACTGATACAGTTCACATCCCGACACCGCCTTTGCTTGATCATTCACATACAGGTTAAAAAGTAACGGTGCTAAGACGGAGCCTTGCGGTACGCCCGATTTTAAAGTGATATATGTGCTTCTAGTGTTACAAATCAAAACTTGTTGCGTTCTGTTTGACAAAAAGCTGCTGAGTAACGAAAAAAAGGGCCCACGAAAACCGTAGTCAAATAGTTTCGTCAATAAAATTTTGTGACAGCTAGAGTTAAAAGCTTTTGATACGTCTAAAAACAATGCGCAAGCAAATTTGTTGTTATCAAATGAGGCGTACAACGTATCAGCAAGATCCTCAAGTAAGGAATCGGTGCCACGCCCTGGAGTAAAACCGTATTGTCGCTTTGACAACAGATCAAACTTATCTAGAAATGAGGTCATTGTTTTCAGTAAATGCTTTTCGAGTATCAGTGCTAAACACGGAAGGATAGATATTGGTCTATAGCTTGCAACGTCATTGCGCTTACCTCCCTTGTAAAGCGGCCTTACAATAGCGGCTTTAAGACGGTCTGGAATAACCCCAGAATTAATAATTCCATTAAATATATGCAGCAGTGCATTGCCCAGAGTATCGAAATTGCGACGCAAATCACACAAGCGAATATTATCAACCCCTGGTGCTTTATTAAGCTTAAAAGAAGATACCAGAATACGAAGATCTTGCATAGTCATTTCGGGCAAATGCGCAGAACATTTAAAAGAAGGGTCTAGGTTCGAGGACACTGCATCGTCATCGCGCGAGCTGCCAGACACCGAAGCAAAAAAACAGTTGAAATTTTCGGCGATTGATTTTGAGTCTGATCCAAAATTTCGAATAATCCCGTCATCGAGAGATAACTTAGAAGAGCAACCCTTGACCTCATTCACCAGAGCCCACGTCCTGGCCATGTCAAAACGTGACTGATAAAATTTATCATGCATATGTTTACGCTTTTGCGAGCGAACAATTGCATTGACTTGGTTTCTTTTACTTTGATAAGCAGCTTTGAAGTTCTTATTTCCGGGATAACGACGGCAGCGTGCCCATAGGACATCCTTTTCTTTTATAACCGAAAGAATGTCTTCAGTTAGCCATGGCTGGTTCTGTTTCCGCCTTTTTACTTTAACCACCCTTGTACTTGCAGATTTCAGACTCGTATAAATATCGACAAACTTTGAATAGGCCTCCTCGGAAGGTGTGTTTTCTATGAAAGAGACCCAGTCATAGCCTGCAATCAACCTATCAAGATGACAGGAATCAGTGAAACTGATCTGTCTATGCTGTTCAAATATTTCTTCAGAGCTGTGTACGGAGCTTAATCTAGAAGCAATAAAATAGTGGTCCGCTAGCTTCTGCTGGATGATGACGGCTGCTACGGGTAGTCTAGAGTTTCGTACACTTACGTGATCAATGCACGACGTTACTAGTTTGTTTTGGAGGATTTCTTCTCTAGTCGGTGCATTAATTTTACTTTCTATACCATAACTGGCGAGAATATTTAAATAATCGCAAACTTGCGACTTTGATTGTTTTAGTAAATCAATATTAAAATCACCCACCAGGCAAACATTATTGGTGATTGCCAACTTTTCTAAATTTGAATCCAACTCCTCTAGAAAGCTGAGCACATTTTCAGACGGCGGTCTGTAAATAGCCAAAAGTGATACAACTGAAGCATGGTTAAAAAGGTTTAGAGCAAGGCATTCTGCATGATTAAAACTAAGGTTCAAGTCAACCGTCGACCAGTTAGCTTTTACATAAATGGCTATACCTCCTCCCCTGGATTTACTACGAGTAGAAAAGAAGACATCATAACCAGGTAAGGAAAATTGGTTTTGCGAAACTTCGATGTCCCGAACATTTATTTCCGTTAAAACAAAGACGTCCACACTAACTCCCACTCTTTCTGCAACGATTTGAAATTCATTCCAGTATTTTTTAATGCTCCTTATATTGACATGTAGGACCGTAAGTGTACTAGCACTAGGAGAAAAAAAGTCGAGAAACGAAGTGAAATCAGGAAGTATTAATGTGTCCTCCATTATTACGCTATTTTTTCTAAATCCCTAGAGCTAGAGATACGGAGCGCCAGTGACGTTTCATCTTTCTTAGCAAAGATGACGGCGTTTTTTACCCACACGAATTTATACAATTTTTCTTTACCTTTGTTTCGCGCCTGCCAGAAGAGGTCCTTATTAGCTCTGGTTAGATTGTCGTTGAAGTAAAGCCTCAGTTGGTGCTCTGACCGAGAAAGCGCAGCCAGCTTCTTGCGCGCGCTCATCCAGTGTTCCTTGCTGGATACCGAGGTGAATTGCACTAAAATTGGCGCAATACCGTCACGCCTGGAGCGCAAGCGATGGCAGGCTACTACTTCAGCGGGGTCAAAACTCGCTACATCTACTTTTTGAGCAAGGTCACCTAGAACGGCTTTCAGGTCTTCACCGCTCGTGCATGGCACACCATGTATTTCCAGATTGCATCTCCGACTGTACTGTTCATTGGTATTAATATTTGACTGGAGTTGTGCAATCATTGTCGTTTGGTCGGACACTGTAGCTTGCAGTGCACCGACTTCTGATCTGAGTAGCTTCACCTCCTTCTCATTTTCGGTCACAGTTTGCATCAGCGATTCGCATTTTCTTACAGATTCCTGGAGCCCCTTAATCGTTTCCTTAATTGCATCGACTGAGGGCTTTAGCGCAAGAAGGTCATCCACCTTAGCCGGGGGATCGCAGAGACGATCAACATTTGCCTTCAGAGAGTGAAGCAGCTCGAGCTTCGAGTTTATCTCTGCAAGTTGCGCGGCGACTGCGTCTCCCCCAGCAGGAAGCGTGTCCTCACTCACACAGCTCATGTTTAGCTTACTCTCGCGGTTTCTGCACGTTCGACAAATCCACTTATCACGCTTCGAGGTTCCCATCGATTTGAACGTTCTTTCCGAAATTCCGGAGCATGAATCAAAATGGTAAACATGTTTACATGAAGCACAGGTCATAAAACTCCCGTCAGATGGAACTTGCTTAAAACACGCAATGCACTCTGGAGAAGTTGTGGGAGCCATGGTAGAAGAGAGAAGTAAGACTTTGCGTGTTAACAGGGAAACAAAAAACACACAACTCTGAATGAACACTTGGTGCAGTCGGCGGCAGAACAATAACAGTCGTTCTCAAAACATTATATGAAAGATTCTCACCTGCCGAAAATGGCAAAGTTAGTTGCGTGATGGTTGTGGGCCGCCGACTGCGCTGAGGAGAGCCGTGGGATCCGCTGATAAAGGCGTCCTATCCGTTTGCCCGGATGACGAACGGCGATCAACCACGTGGCCTGGCGTTGCTTGACGAGTGCTGAGTCAGCGACATCGGTCGGCGATCGGCAGCGGTGGTGCGCGCCCGGCACGAGGAACTGCCGGAACCGCAGGACCGCTCGCCCTGCCGAAAATGGCAAAGTTAGTTGCGTGATGGTTGTGGGCCGCCGACTGCCATAATTAATAATATAATAATATAATAATAATAATAATAATAATAATAATAATAATAATAATAATAATAATAATAATAATTTTCTTTGCATGTACTGGAAGGGGCGCAAGCATAGAGTTAATACAATAAACGCTAGAGGCTCAGCTGGCGCTAGTGTCTACGGGACTTCCGGTTGCAAATTGAAGCAGACAGCATGCAGTCTACTTTTCCAGTCTTCCTGTGTATTCCTATGGGAAAACGCGCGTGAATTTTGTCTCTTCGCCGGAAAATAACATGAATAACTTTTGTTATTTCGGTTGTACCGGATAGTATGTACCTTTATTAATATGGTGATAGTGTAATTGCTTGAGTTACAGCATTTTTTCTTTACCACTGAACGATGTTAAACTTCGCTATATTTCAGGCCCAAACCTCTGTTCCATGGCAGGTGTGTAGAAACGAGCGACGATTCTAAGCAAAACAACGATCGAAAGGAATGTAAAGTGTGTTCAAAGTTCGCCAGCATTCTGTTGGTGCTTATATATTGTTAATATGCCCGCCCTGTCACTATATGAAAATGACCCCGTCGTGCATCTTTACGAGTGATTAAAGAAACGTTCGAAACGTAAAGAATAAAGTACGTGGGCTACTAAATGTGTGTTTTCTTATTATTTCCTATGTCGGGCAGTTTTTATCGGGCACCTGTTCTCTGGCTTCACCCTATTTGCAAAGATTTGGAGCGTGCGGGTAATGGTTTGAACCCAGAACAAGCATCTTCGCACATATTCATGAGCAGAAAGAATAAAGCAGTACTTATTTATTGTAAATCGGACTGTATTACGTGACTTTCAATTTATTTTGATCGTCTGCAAGCACGAGGAGTTACTTATCCAGAGTTACTGCGTAGTTCTTGCCGTCTTTCTTGGTTTTCCACATGTCCTTCGTTCGTTTGGCACGTATATCCCCCATGCTGGAAAGCGTCGACGCCGTGTTCGCGCTAACAGTGTCCGACAGTGCACATAAATACACGTACGAAGTGGTTTTAACACCGTTTTTCATGCCACGAATTTCAAATAAAAATGCTGTAACTGACCAATTCTTTCGTCTGCGTGACTGAGAAATGTTCCAATGTGCCTAGTACGTGCAAATTATTCGTGATATTTCCTCTTACAATCGAGCGCAGAGAGAAAATGCACTCGCTTTTTCCCATAGGAATGCATTACCGGAAGTCAATTTCTGACTGCTTGCTGTCTGCTTCAAAATGCAACAGCACACTAGCGCCAGCTGAGCCTCTAGCGTTTATTGTAATAACTCTATGGGCGCAAGTGGTGGTGTGCAGGTCTAGGCAGATAGGTGAAAACCCTTACGCAGAGCGCCTGCCAGCTCGCCACCATATGTAAACAAACAAAACAGACATATATATGTACAGAATATACAAACTACAAAAAGTACATAAAAAGGAAAGAAAAAAAGGGGAAAAAATGTGTCACATTATGGCGAGGATGCCAGCTGCATCCCATACATCCTGGCCAGCTCTCGTGACTCTGCCCGTTTGACAGCAGTGTGCTGCGCACACTGAGCGTAATTGTCAGTTGTCAGTCAATGTTTCAACACCTCGTTGCATCGATGGAAAGGTCAAAATAAAATCACGTTATCTAGAATGTACCGCATCATTTGTCACTTGCGCTGTAGACTGCGTAAATTACTGGTTGATCTTCTATTCTTGAGGCAGAGAATATTGAAGAGAACCACGCTCGCAAAGGCTCAGAAACGCACAGTTACCGTGTTGCCTACTCCGCACCTCACCGTAACCGCTGGTTGTACTAAACTGTACGATGGTAACCGCATGACTGCTCGGCGTCCATTTGCAATCCATGGCACCGTCGCGTTCGCGCCCGTGCGCAGACATCTGCCCAATTTTTTCTAAATCTTTGCCGATCTTTTCTTTAAAATTTCGGGAGATTCGGTCCATCACTAATTTTTATGGCGCAGACGAGTGACCCCCTAGCAACGACGCTCACGACGGATTGGCTGCTCGGCAACGTGCGGGAACTTAAATATCGGATTCGGACGGCGCGTGTACACTCGAAACGCGTTAACCCACCACCCCGCCTGCGTTCACGACGCTTCGGGGCGGCGGTATGCGGCTATTAATTACAAAACTATTAACCCACTTAGCCCCCCCCCCCCCCCGTACACGCCACTTTCCGGCGTCCAGCCGGCAACCCAAGCCTCGCTGTCCCCCATGAACCTCCGTAAATAGAGTCCCTGACCATTTAGTTCAGCGAACTTTCGTCGACCACATTCGTTGTTTTTTTTCAGTGTTAATCGCAAGTCGTAAATATCGCCAAATGCCTCGACAAAACAAAATGTTCGAAAAAAAAATAGAAGAAGTAAACCCACACCGTGATTCAAACCCGGGTCCGCTATGTATGAGGCAGACATCTTACCACTAAGGTATACGCTGTCGCTTCGGAAACTAGCGTTGCAACCGCTGTTTATATTGACGGCGGAAGCGCCTATCTCCACGAACCATCCAATCCGGCATGAGCGCCGTTGTTGGGGTGTGTATCGCCTGCGCGGTAACAATATGCCCCCGCGGGTCGGGGGGCGGCGCCCTTGATATTCCTTGGGCGCCGCCGGCCAGTGTTTGCCCTGCCCAGTGGCGGCTGTTGCAGGCCGGGGGGGGGGGGGGGGGGGGGGGGGGGGGGGAACACATGCCTTGCCCCTCCACTCTGAGACTGGGGAAGCAAGCACCCCTCTTTCCCCCCCCCCCCCCCCCCCCCCCGGTTGGTACGCCCATGGCCTGGCACACCCGACTTCATGGGAAGTCGGGTGAGCCACAAGACTCTGCACTTGGGCCATCGTAGTTTCCGGTATATATTAACGACCTTATAGTTGATCCGCATATTCAAGCACGACTATCTGGTGATGATTATATTATTTATATCGAAGTCAAGTCTGTCACCGATGATCAGATTAGGTCAGATGAGTATTTGCTTAAAATAAGCGATTGGTGTACAAAACGACAAATGTCGCTAAACAGAAAAAAAAAAACAACGTATGCATGATCATAACTCACAAGCATCAAGTTTCGGCGTTTAACTACACACTGCAGGGAGTCACTTTAACCAATGTTACTGAATATAAGTACCTTCGTATCACTGTAACTTCAGATATAAAATGAACAAATCACGTTGATAATTTTAATGGCAAAACCAAAAAAAGATTCGGATGTATCAGACGAACCATCAAGCTTGCTTCACCGGAAACCCATTTAGCTGATCGCATACAAGATGTTAGTGCAGGCAATAGATGTATACGCGTTCGAAGTCTAGGATTTGTACGCACAAAAAAAAAAGAACAAAAAAACACGTGAGTTAAAATTGGAAAGCGTACAACGACGGGCATTTCGTTTTATATACTCTCGGTATCGGAGAAATAAATCGGTTTCACCAGTGTACAGCAAAGCCAATTTGCCGATGCTCCAACTCCGCAGAAAACAGAAAAGGTTAAATCTTTTTTACACCAATATTAACAACATGGTCCTTGATGACAAGCACCAATATATAATTGAAGGCATGTCGCGAATAACGTGGAATAAGCTCGGAAGGCATGGGAAAGAAAGAAGGTTTAATAAGGAATGCTTTAGATACTTATTCTTTTGGCAGACAGCAAGGAGTTGGAACCAATTACCAGGAAATGTTTTAAGTGCACGTAGCCGGAAAAAATTCGCATCTCTTATTTTGGATGTTTCATAGGCGTAACGGCTGTGTTTGTTGTGTTAACATTGTGGGCATTGCAGCTGTCTGGTTTATGTATTGTGAATGTTTCGGTGCAGGGTAGCGCGGACTGTGATTGTTGGGCTGTTACACATACCGTGTTTACCTTAATTATGTATCTTACTCTTATCTTGGTCCCGTAAGGGATCGATAGTACGTTCAAATCAATAAAATAGAACAACCAACTACCTTTTATACAGAGGTCGATATATTTTCACTAATTGACCAGCAGTTCGAATTTTTGTTTTGAAAACTGACTTTCGTAATTTGATTAGAAACGCCTCCCATAATTTATACCCGGTATTGCTCACCATCATATGTATAAAACTGCTCCTAATGTCCTTTATAGTTCTGAGCCATAGTAAAATTTAGAAAAGTGAATCTCACCCCTTCTATTCCACCAATGTCACTGCCAGTTTTTAAATTAAAAAATGGGCCTAAATCGCTGCTGCCGCCACGCTGACTCTCGAAGAAATGCTTGGGCATTTCTCTCAGTGGTTATATATAACAGTGCATGGTGAATGCATCCTCTCAGCACTTTTCAGCGCGGTGAACATTCCCAAAACCCCTCTTCTCCCTGGCGCAAGCAGATCAGGTCACTTAGCGTATGCATGAAGGACGTGCCCGCAATGCCCGGAAAGTGACAGAGCCATTTTGTTGCTGTACATACATGTTGTGATAACAGGGACGACGACACCGTGCTCTACGGTCCGGTGACATGGTAGCTGCGCGGCAAGAACGGTGTGGCAGGCAGAAGAACGGAACCGCAGCCCGAGTGCGTCCACAGGTCTCTAAAACGGCGGCAGGAGCTTCCGAAGGCTTCCAAAGCGCGCAAGCGCACCCCGGCCACTTATTTCAAGAGGCTAGGCGATAGGACGCAGAGCAACTCAGGCAGCACTAAATTGGCTGGTTATAGAAAGCGAAACCATGACGGAGCGATAGCAACCGAGGTGCAGTTGGGGTCAGCGGTGCTAGAGAGTACTTGGGCAGCCGGCGGAGCGCCGAGAAGCGGCGTGTACTGGTGGGCCAATGCGAGTTAATATTTTGCAATGAGCCATCCGGAGCCTGTCGGCGCGAAGCAGTGTAAACGGGCGGAGGGGGGGGGGGGGGGGGGGGGGGGGGTTGAACGCGTCCCGGTGATGCACGCGCCGTCGCCCACTGCGCGGCGCCGAAATTGGCAAAGGGGGATGTCGCCGTCGATCTTCGTTTGCTAGATGTTGCGTCCGGGCGTCGCTCCCTACAGACCATTCCATTTAGCGCTCTCAGGGCGGCACCATTTTGTTCCACACCAGCGCCCTCGCCGCCTATCCGGGAAGTTCCACAGGTTCGGCAGGGTAAAACGAGAGAGAGGGCACGCGCCCGACTCCGCTAGCAGACGACAGACCGGTAGGTTGCCGTTCTCCATCTTTGAGCTGTACCGGCGGGCTGTACCGAACATCGAAGTCTCGCTCGTGGCTGCCGTTGTCGAATATTTCGCGTTCTTAGACTATTCATGGCTACTCCAAAATCAGCCTATAGCGCTCTGTTGTTTTATTTCAGTAAACGATCAACTAGCATATCTTTGTTCCGTTACTTCAATAGTAGTGGAGTCAGCGGCCAGTACTACCCTCAAGCGCTGCGTCTATTGCGTCGGGTAAGCACGTTTTTTATTTATTATTCCAGACTTCCACTCACTGTCGCTAAAGGCCTACAACAGTACGAACGTTTTATAGTAAAAAAGCTACAGCAACCGGATTTACTTTTCGCCGGAGAGACCGGCCACTCTGATACACTTTTCCCATTTATTTTTATTTATTTCTTTTTTCACTCAGGTAACAGCGCAATTTGGACCCGGTTAGTCGTTTTATCGAACACAGCATTAAACAACAACTTGCATATAAAAAGTTGCGCATTTGCGCTTGAAATTTCCAAGATGACGCGATTTGAAACCCAGTTTGAACGTCAGCCGGATGTTAGGTACAGCCCATTTGGCGGAGCAGACGAAACGCTGGGTAAGACGAGGAAGGCATTTTTTCGTTCTCCGCTTTTCCTAGTGGAACGGTCTATAACCAGCCAGTCTAATGCGGCCTCCGTTGCAATGCGTCCCGTCTTCTAGCCTCTGGAAATATTCACCCCGCCGCTATCTGTCGGCGCTTGCAGAAGGTGTTGTTTCCTTGCCAGTTTCAAGAGCCAGTGGGGCTGTGGTGCCACCCCGTTTCGACGCGCCGCGAACTTTGAATCCACCAAACGCTCCAAACCTTCCAAGGTCAATCCACGTACGAGGGATATAATGCTCACGCATTAAAACGTCTAAAGTGTAACATAAAACCGTACTTCCGCTTCTGGTGCCAGCACCTTATAATATTAATAACAATTATAATAATAATATCTTTATTTCTCATTTTCAATAGTAGAGGCCGAGAAAATCAGCCGCACGAAACGGCTTGACGAGCTCTCGACATTCCAATCTCAACATCTTGGCACTCAAACACAAGAACCCACCAAAAATAAAACAGCTGAGTGGCGCGAGCCTTTCACTTTGCTAAACAAACTATTTCACGCACCAAAAGCGCCTACTAAATGTTTGTTGCCATTTACAACACGAAACTAAGTAAGTGATGAATCAGCATTGAAAAACATGTTTACTTAGTGGAAAGTTAAATTACCACCATCGGAAGCAGTAATAGCCCTACTAAAGAGGTTGCAACCAGCTTGGAGCCTTACTGTCTTCCAAAGGTGCTAGCACTGCCAGATAGCGATTTCAAGAAAATGGTCTGGCTACAATGGGTTTTCCAGCACTTTTGGCACCACCGAGGAGCAGCTACTGGTTAAGCCCACGCTCGACAAAGACAAACCTGTCATTTCAGCTGTAGCTACTAGAAGTTTCTTTTTGTGAAACGTCGCATACTTTTAATGAATACACATGCACCACCGCACACACATACACCACTCCAGTTCCTTTTTATATGTGAGAGATTGTGGCGACAACCTGCATAGACGCAAACCCAGCTCGTCCTGTGAGGCGAAATAGACTAGTGGTACCCTTCTGCATTTTACGAAACGTACTCTCTGCAAGACTTGTAACAACAAACAGAATAAATAACTTTATGCGGGAGATCTCGAAACGCACCGGTAACTTCAATATGTTCAGTGAGTTCCCCTCGGGCGCCTAACGTCGGCAGGCGTTTTCAGCGCCGTCTAGTTCGAGGAAGCCGACGAGCCAGATTTAACTGTATGCACTCGGTTCATGAAACCATCTTTGCGCGTTTCCGCAGCATCAGTTGCAGCTGTTCTGTGAGTCGCATCTGCACTCATTAGCGCAGCAGACTGCGTGTGCTTGTGCATCCCGTACGCACGGCTGCGCATTAACTCGCGCAGAATTTAGCGCCGCTTCGAAAGCTTCAAGAAGCAAGCGGAAAGCGAGGAACCGGTCTGTGGACCATGTATGCTTCTCGTCTGCTCCGCATATACGCTGGATTGCGTTGGTGCGCGACTGTCAGGTACACTTCCGAGATTCGTGGCTGGAAACGGCTCTTTTGTGTTCTGGCGTAGAGAGAGGCAACGAAAGTTTTGTCGTGTTTGCCATCTGTTTTTGTTCTAGGAGCGTCGTTGACCGTGATGGGGCTGGCGAACACCTGAGGCGGAAGCGAGCCACGCAGTAGTAATACGAAAACTCCGAGAAGAAACTCACAGAGACGCTCTATGCTAAAATGAGACGACGATGTCTGGCCCACCATTCTGGCTTCTTCAAGCGGCTGTTTTTCCTTTTCTTCTTCTGTTTAAATTAGTGGCTGTGATACCCTAGTTAACAATGGTTAACAACCATGGTTAGCTAATGCCCTAATTAACAACATGTATACTGGACAATTGCCCTTTCTCCCGCAATGAACTGGAAGCACGCCGCGACAATGCGAAACGTCACGCTCGGTGTCCCTTGCATATCCGATTTTATTTCTACTGAAAACGTACAAATTTATACGCTAAACGTGTGCTGAGAATGGGCGCGAGAGGAGAGTGGACTTCACAGTCGAACATAACCAAAAACATAACAACAGCTCCTTAAGGAGATAAGGGTTCATACCTTTGGGCGGAAGGAGAGCACAACGTCATGTGAACGTTACAAGCAGGGTTGGTCAGTGCCACGTTTCTTTATGTCGAGTCAGCAAGACCCTTTCTTTGTGTGCGAGTCAGTGGTACCTTTTTAGTTACCGTAAAGAAAAACAGTCCCAGTTTTAGATTGACGGCCGGTGGTGGAAACATTCCAAGGAAATTTTATTTTCGTTTCCGCGAAAACTCCAGTTGTCGTCACCAATCAAACGATCGATCCGTGCCGGTGACACTGGGTTTATAAAAAAAAAAAAAAAAAATTCCGCCCGTCAAGCAGGGTTAATTCCAGCGACCTATGAATGACAGCGATCGTTTTCCCTACAGTAGAAAGTGTAGGGAACCGTATTTTCACATCCGATACGGCACGATGGGCTCTCCGCTACAAACTGCGCATGTGCCACCGCAGAAGACTCCTATATGCGCAGTTCGCACCGGAGGGCTCATCGTAGCGTGTCGGATACGCAAACACTGTTTCTTTCAACTCTCTAGTCTAGCGCTCTACCATCTGAACTATCGACGGTACATATTTTAGTGAATAAAAGGCGGTATACGAATAGAAATTCCGGGAGTAGACGAGATCACCCGGAGAACACCGAGCTCTGACTGGAATGGTTGGTGGGTAGACCCCAGGGTGAAGAAGAACGATTATGATTTAAACCGCGATTTACCGGACGTTTTAAGTCGTGATTTAAGTTACACCTGTTTCACAGTGATGATTTAAACAAACCTCTTCCTCCCAAAACCCTCCCAAGATATTTATTTTCCTTGAAGTTTCTCTCCCATTTCAAACTTTATATGTCTATTTGTTTTGTATATACATAAAAGAATCATAAAGCAAGAAAGACTATAACAGGCTAAACACGAGCAAAAAGCAGTGCTCTTTTGTGCAAATAAGAACATATTGAGCTTTGTTTCTATCTTCCACTCAGTTAGTCTCTTTTGACTAGAAGCAAATCACAACTCGAAAGAAAGAAACGAAACAAAAAAGCCGTTTACAACTCCCTGTAACACCGAATTCGAGCGCAGCTCTTGAGGAGGAGGAGGGAAGGGTACTGAGGGGAGGGTATACCCCTCCTCCCTCCTCTTCACCTCGTCATCCTGCCTGTTACTCCTCCTCGCCCTCCTTCTCCTCCGTCCTTCAACCTCCTCCCCTCGTCTCCTCCTCCTCTGTCCTCCCCCTCCTCCTCAAGAAGCGGCTCACCTGACCTGGGGGTCACGTGACCTCGGGGGGGGGGGGGGGGGGTCACGTGACCCCGGCGGAGAGGTCACGTGACATCGGAGGGGTCACGTGACCTTACGGTTACGCCGATGCCGACGCCGACGGGGACGGCGACGCCGATGCCGCTCAAGCCGGAAACGGGCGCCTAAGAGCTGCGCTCTAAAAGAAGTAACTTTCATATGGCAATCCAATCAAAAGATAAATAAATGCTAAGAAAACGGTTTTTACTCAAGCATGGCGGTATTTACATCAATAAGCTGCTAATTAGTGTACTTTTAATGGACAGTTGTTATTCCTTCCGCATTGTTTTTCATAATGTAATGAATTGGTCAATCCACCATGTTTAAACATACATCTAAGGATAAATGATTACTTTTTATAGCAACGGTGATTAAAAAAAATTAATCTGACTTAAATCTAATAAATCTGATTCAAATAGAATAAATCTGACTGAAATCAAATAAATCTGATTTAAATCAAATGAATCTGATTCAACTTGTTCTTATAATTTTGTCTTGGGTTTGGCTGTGACGCATTGTTAACAATAAGGGACATGTAATAAAATTGCGTGCGACCCTCACGCACAAATACCAAACTAAGCTGGTAAGGACTTTAAGAGGGCGCGGTACCTCTATTTATTCGTCCGTTTCAGACACCAGATGGCGCGCGGTTCGCGACGTGGTTGAACGCGCGAATTCTAGATGGCGCCAGTATCGAAGTGTGAAAAGGCCCGCGTTGGCCGCTGCGTGAAATAGATCCCGGAAACGTGTCGTGTGACGCTGTTCTCCGGCGGAGGAAGTTTCTCCCTCCCTCCCTCGCGCGCGCTTGGTATGTCTCTTGTCAGTCAGCTCAGTGTGGCCGAGTTGGCCGAGTCCGGCCTCTGCGCTGTGTGATGCAGTGCGTGGCGCTCGTTTCTGTTCGGAGGTAGGAATAAAAATGTCGGTCCCCTTTTTTACGACGCTCGTTTTTATAACTTGGGTTTTTATTTCAAGTGACGTACAGTACCGCCTTTTCGAAATCGTATACTTTGCGGTGAGCGATTGAGAGTCATGTTAGCATTTGATTTTGGTCAGCACTAAACTTTGAATGAAGACCTTGGGCGGCGACGTAAACATGTGTTGCTCCCCAAATTGTGTCCAAGCTGCGCAGTGACAAATGGAAATGAACTTGAAGGCGTGCGACCGTCGGTTGGTAATTGCGCCCGTTAGATTCACCTATTCAGTCTAACCATTTTTGCCAATGTCTTATCTGTTTCGACAAATGACATGGTCGAGTCTATTGATAACCTTAGGTAGACTGCACCTACGGAGTGTGCGGGCTTCAGATAAATTTGCTGCGTTTATGTGAATTAATAACTGTTTTCTCTTTTCCGTACTCGGTGCTATGCAAAAATCGCTGAGATGTTATGGTAGCGTTGTGTGGCGGCGTTTTGCACGCTGACTCGTTATTGCATTCTCTGTGCACAGTACGTGTTCAAATGGAATGTGTCCAATCGTAATTCCGATCGATATGATAGATTTACTTTGCTACAGTGTTAATTATATTTTCCTGATTTAAACTGGTCCGTCCCTGGTCTGAGCCTAAGTTCAAATTCGAGAGTGCAGACGGACTTGGCGTCGTAACAGCCGTAATGCGCAGAAAGAAATTAGTACAATGAAAGGAAAACAAAAGGATACGAGGCGGCTCGGTGCTATAGAAGTTATGAGTGTACAAACGATGCCATCGTACGTTTTCTTTTTTTTTTTACGTTCTGCATCGTTGTGAAATGCTCAAGGTACCAGCTAAGACAACGAGCTGGCGTGAAATTTTATCGAGCGGAAAACGAGCGTCACTTTCGCCATGTGCTTTCATTTCGATATGGCGCAAACTGTGCGCGAAATGGTAGCAGATAAGGGAGCAAAATTGAGATGTTGGAGACCCATAAAAGAGAGTCCCGAAAAGAAGAGAGCTTCCCCTTCTCTTCAAGTGTTGGGTTACGCTCTCAATCCTGCACTAGGCTGCACCTTTGGTAACACTGCGCGCACCCGAAATCGCCTTCTTCACGGAAAAACACGGTGGCCTTCAGAATCGAGGAGTGCTACGCGAAAGCGAGCGACATGTCACAGGAACGAAGGCGAGGTTCCACGGGCTTTGGAAATGCTCCTGACCGCAAAAACAACAAACCTTTTTTCTTCTTTTTTGTCAAAGCACAATTTTTTTATTATTTTTTTTTCGTCCACCTTGATACCGCATTGACGCAAGCACTAACATAAATAAAAATAGTACGCATACAACGACAACGCACCCACTGGGACCTGAGTCAAGGCAAGAACAACCAACTACTAAAAGGAAAAAAAAATAATTAGTACGCGTACATAAACAGAGCGCATTCATCGAAAAGCCACAAAGGAGGAAGACAATCAGGGCCTAAACACCCCCCCCCCCTTTTTTTTTCCCCGCCCTAAAAAAAAAGAAAAAAAAAAGGTTTTTCGACGACCGCGGTCGCCCAAGTCTTGGAAGGGCATGCGATTGTAGCACGTTTGTCCCGCGGCAGTTCCCCTCTCTCAATTGCCACGGATCGTGTCTCCCAAGTACCAAGCCTTCGAGACGGATAGGGGCCCGCAGACTGGGGGTGCCCCAAACAAAGGCACACTACTTGGGCGTGAAGCGCGTTCTCTACTTCTTTTTTTTTTTGTTTTGTTTTGTTTTTTTAGCTTGGGGAAAAGGGCTAAAAGCTATTTTCGTTTCTCTCTCGTTTTTTTTCTTCTTGTGGTTGCGTGTGGGTTCATAGAACAACTTCCAGCATAAGAATAAAAAACGCACGAGAAGAATGAGTATAAGAAAATTAGTCGACAACTTGGACTCCGTTCTCTCATTCTTGCGGAGAAATCCCTTTTGTAGGAATCCACTATTGCTTGGCCGAAAGTCACAAGTTGCAGATGTCTTACAACGAGCGCTCTCACACCTCGCTTGCCTAAACAGCCGCAATCGTCATATGAGTTCCCCATTAGAGGGGGCACACTCTCGTGTTAGTCGTTGATGACAACGTCCATTGGGGACGCCCTCGTTAGAAAAAATCTTTTTACTATAAAGTTCACAATCTGCGCCCGTCCGGCCAAATTGGGCAAGTTGGGGTACGCTCACTGCAGACGCACAACAAAAGGGGGCCCACTCGCAGCTGCCCCTATGTACAGATCTCACCTCTCCCTGAACTGGTCACTTCGGCGAGGGCAGCTGATCAGAGAATGTTTAGACTTGGGATAAACTGTTCCAAGGTCCCGCACAGGGACGGCAATAGAAATACTTGCATGGCAGACAGGCCAAACGCCCCCCCCCCCCCCCCCTTTTTCATCTTCCTTTTTTTTTTTGAACCTATATTCGCTCTTTTCTATTTTTGAGTATACGTGTCATTGGAATGGTTTTCTACCCTAGCAATCGGCACACAGCAAAACCCAACTAAGTCAAAAACCGGGTCCACTCTCGTGGGCACGTAAGCAATAACACGTGTCCCAATCCGACGTTCTTTCAAGCGTTTCGGCTGCGTGTAGTGCGTATAAACGTAAGGAAATGAGACGTCATTTCCCCATAACTTGGCAAACGAAGGAAACTAAAGCTTCCGTGAGCCAGTGAGAGTGTTGGAGCGAGGCACGTGACAACGTACGGTGGTGGGTACTGTTCCTAAAAATAGCTGTCACGCGCTTTGCTCTGCGACTGATTCCCTCACAGCAGCTCTGACCTTTGAAGTTTGCCCAGTACGGTGAAACGGAGTACAGACAAAACAAACAGGAAACGAGCTGCCAGCATACGCTAGTCATACTTCCAACAAAAAGGATTAGTTTCTCCCCAAGTTGGGCGACATTTATCGTGAATCTTTAGAGCTGCGAAGCTGTAAGTAACGCGTACTCAAGATTTTTTTTTCTCGCGAGTTTGTGATTTTTACAATGCCCTGTAACCAAAAACGATAAAAAAAACCGGCGTTTTCTCGAAATGGTGAAGTCATTCCGAGGGGGTTTAAAAGAACTCGTAAAGAAAACCCCGCAGCTGCGCATGCGCCGCCAGCCTTGTCTGCATAGTTCAAGGTCTTGTGGCGGATTACGGAGCTCTATGCGGATGCTAAGCGTGCAGCGGAAACGGTCTACTGAAACTCCCCAATTTGCGAAAGGAAACGGTGCGATCGATGCTGAAGAGCATTTTTTTTTTGTTTTGTGGACATAAAAAAAAGGATTTGTCTTCACTTCGCACTGCACCTTTTAGCACGGAAGTTCCTATTCAATTATGATGTCTTTACTTTCTTAAAAAAAAATAGTTATTTATATTACCGAATTACAAAAACATCAAAATTGCATAATTGATCTCAGTACGTGCATCGATTTTTGCTCGCATAGTGAGTAAGATCAGTTCAAAACATACCCGAAACGAAAAGGTGGTATGTGCATTTTCTGAGGTGATACTTTCTTAGCGGTCTAACTTTTAGGAAGTGCTATTTTCATGCGTGTGCACTCGTTGTTTTGAGCTGCAGGGCATTTTAAAGTGGAAATCAAGAAGAAAATAAAACAGCATGATCCCCTTAGCTTTTCTAAACCAGATTAGCAGCACCTTCTGGCAACAATGTGCCTTTGGCGGTTTCATCCACTGTCGGGCGCGAGAGACAGAGCTTGCGTACTCTCTCGGGAGCTAAAACAAAATTAGGGGTGTCGCGAACTTTTGTCGAACCAGATTTTTAGGTCGAACTTTCGGGGTTCGACTGGGTCGAACCGGTTCGACGAACCTTCGAACTTTTTACCAGATTCGACCGGTTCGACTTCGTGGACAGTGTGGCCAGACTTTGATACAAGCATGTCTACGTTTGGAGAATTTTTTTTTTATGCAAAGGGTTATTTTATTTTATAAACAGTTGCAATTAAAAGAAACCAATTCTAATCACTGAAGAAGTTAATAACTTAATTTTTTTTGCACTGTATTAACTGAACTAACCAATCAGCGCTCCCTTTAATTCATCCCTTAGCCATTTCCATCCAATCCGAAGCCAACTGGCCAGCCTGTCGCGCATGCGCACACGAGTCGAACCTCAATACAAGGTTCGTCGAATTTTCCACTAAAAGTTCGAAAAAGTCGAACCTGGTCGAACTCGAACCTCGGGCGGTTCGCGACACCCCTAAACAAAATATCTTGCGACACAAACCAAATGTTCTAAAAAAAAAAAAAAAAAAAAAACTTTAAACGGTTTATGCATGAGTTGTTGAGTCAGGCCAGGATTCCAGATCAAAATATTCAACGAACAAACAAAGCGTATTTTCCAACGAGTTAGAACGTCCAATAGTGGACATTTTGACTCGAAGGACATTTCGAATAGCTATGGCTAGAGTGTCCCCTAGGTCACGTGGCACCCACAATAAAAATATGCTGTAATATTCTGATAGCGGCATTCTATAAAAACACTAAACATGCGACAAAAAGAGCGAAGAGTTAGCTAAAACGGGATAGCAGCGTTAGTGGCGTTCAAACGTACGAAAACAAACAAACATGAAATAAGAAAAATTAGCTTTATTTGCTGTTTTTGTTCGCAAATATTTACAAATTTATGTCTTTTTAACCGACCACCGCCGCCACGGGACATACCGGGAACCCTTCGCCGAGGAGCGTGGACGGCGAGCCTCGAACGGTTGCGGCTTGAGGACCGCCTTCGGTAATCTCGCAAACAAAACCATCCGGGTTGGAACACGATGGTTCGATTTCACCAGAAACCTCAACGTGCGAAGCTTCCACAGACGGTCACTTACGAGTATTCTCAATGTGGGACTTCAGAAGCTTTCGCTTGCCATAGGGAGCTTGCTTTCGACCCATGACGCCAGAGGCGAACGCAACACTTCCGAGCGACACAAATTCGAACGCACCAAACGCGAAGCGCAGCTGCGTTGAACTGCCCGTCACCAGCTCTCGCTCTCGCCCGCGCGAAAAAAGATCGCGTATGAATACAAGACAAATGCGTGCACCATGCCACACGGAGAAACTACTTGATCTCTCGTCCTTGCGGACAGAGACCGCCATCTAGCGGGAGGAGAACAAAATGCAAAACACATAAAAATAGTTGAAACTTGAGACCGAAAACTTGCTTTCAGAAATATCGCTGTAGATCCGAAACGGATTATCCTACACTAATTATTTTTATACCAGTCGATTCCGTAATAAATTTTAGAGGCACTACTGCGAACACAAGTGTTTTTTAAAAATTAATGGATTATGTAAAACGTCGTTGAACCCAAAAGTGTCAAAACAGCCGTTTTCAGTCGATTTCAAGATTAAAAAAATATATATGTACTAAACACTCAGAGACATGACTGCACGAATGCACCAATTGAGTATTAATCTTATATTCCTAACGAGCGTGTTGGTAAGATGTACTAGATCACAGAAAGTATAAAACATAGAGAGGACGAAACACAGACGACTACATTCTTTCATATGAAAGAATGTAGTCGTCTGTGTTTCGTCCTCTCTGTTTTATACTTTCTGTGATCTAGGAGTATTAATCTCTTTATCGTAAAAGTTTCAAGCAAATACAAAGAGCGGTTCTCATGTAGGAATTTTTCGAAAACGTCAAAAATCTACATGTATTCTCTATGGCGCTTGGAGGTACTATGCCCTCTTAATGGCGTCATTCGAGGCGAACTTCAAAGGTTTCACGAATGGAAATGCACGCTAAAACAAAAAACAGAACAAAACAAAACAAAAACGTAATGATCACTCGATTTAAGAGTGCAATTCAGTTCGACCACAAACTAACGTGACAGACATAGCCTATAACGTGAAACGTTATAGGCTATGTCTTTTTCAGGTGAAGTCTAAAACGCCTAACCGCGTTTTTTCCTGCTAAATATAGTGGGGCAAATGATGTCACATGGCTTCTTGTCACTTGAACTATACACAAATTCAGTTTCCCCGTTAAATTCAGCGAAAAAAGTGACGTCACGTGACCTTAACACCAATTTAGTGTCCCCGCTAAATTTAGCCGGAAAAATGATGTCACATAACTTCGTGTCGCGTGACCTAAACATAAATTCTCCTTTCCCTCTAAATTTAGCAGAAATATTGACATCACGTGATCTTGTCTCTAATCTAGTTTCCGCGCTAAATTTGGGAGGGAAAAGGACGTCAAATGACTTGATGTCACGTGACCTAAGAAAAAATTCAATTTGCCACTAAATTTAGCGAGGATAATGACGCCACAGGATGTTGCGTTACCTATACACAAGTTCAGTTTCCCCACTAGATTTGGCAGGAAAATTGACGTCACGTGACCTCATAATCAGTTCAGTTTCCACGTTAAATTTAACGGTGAAAATGATTCAATTTATTTCATGTCGCGTGGCCTCCGCACAAATTCAGGTTCCCCGCTAAATATAGCGGAAAAAATTTACGTCACGTGACGCATATATCCCCTGTCAGGTGACGTCACGTGACAGAGGAGTCAATCGGGTGGAGCCAATGGGCGCGTTAAGTCCGTGTTCCGGAGCGCGAGTTTGGCGCTCCTTTCACTAAACGAACAGGAGTGCCACCGGAGACTGACACTCGAGCAGCACTCTTCGTGCACCGAGAATTTCTCGGAGCGCGAGTGATTCTTCGCGCTCCGTGACGTCACGTAAACAAACAAGATGGCTACGCTGCTGTTGAGACCGTCGAGACGAAAGACGTAGCCGGACCGCTGCACCCTTTTCAGTTGATTAGTGCTTAATCCAGCAGGTAAAAACGATTTGATTTGAAAGCCAAGACAGCAATTAGCGTTCCGAAAAAGGTTTGTTCGTGCATCTCGCCTGAAAAAGAAATTGATCTATCAAACGGTAGCGTGCCGATAGCACAGCGACAGAAAGGTTGTCGAGATGATGCGACATTCGGACCACTCTGTCCTTTTTATAATGCTTAGCCCAGCGAATAAAGATACTTCGATTTGAAAGCCGAAACATCAGTGAGCGTTGAGGAAAAGCTTTGATCGTGCGTCATGCCTGAAAACGAATTGATCTATCGAACGAGCGTGCCGATAGCTCGGCGACAGAAACGTTGTGAACAAAAGACAGTCAGACCGCTGCCCTGCTTAGAATACTTAGCCCAGCTGCAGCGAATAAAGATACTTAGATTGGAAAGCCGAAACGCCAGTTAGCGTTGCGGGAAAGGTTTATTCATGCATACCGCCTATACAACGAATTGACGTGCTATCGAACGACGGTGTGCCGGTATCGGCGTAGCGTCCGTCTCGCTGCGAGACGGAACCGACGGAACCAGGGAATCTCTGACAAATTTGAGGGTTTCCTGCGTCGACGAGCGGGTTGAAGAATGTTGTCTTTAATTTAAATCGGAACAGCATGCATGGTCAATAAATAGATCGGCCAAGGTAATTCATTCCACATATGTGCACGAAGCGAGTATTCAAACCTTTTAGGAATATTAAAACGTTCGTAGAAACTTCATAACGTCGCCGTCTTTTCTGCTTTAGACTCTGCCGCTCCACACGGGCCTCATTATTTATCTTGGAAATATTTTCGGCCTCTGCCCCCCGTATCCACGGTCGGAAGGAGCTCGTGTGGCCCGTCGATAGTTTCTGGCCGTGTTCCAAAACTTGCTCGATCAAACTCTAGGGTGAAGGTGGTTATCGAAAACCTAGCCCCGTCCAGGGTTTCTCTATTTTCGTTGTCACGTGACATAATCTGCCAGGGTAACTCGGATTCATTCGAGTAGGTTTGGAACGCAGCCTCGGTGTGTCGCGCTCCTGTACGCTATGCATCGTTTAGTAGCTGCGCTCGGAGTAGGAAACTCGGAGCGTCGGAGTAGGAGTAGAGGAGCGCCGACATAACGCGCCCAATGGGATGGAGAGATTTGGAGGCACAGCTCGAGAAGAAATGCCTGGAGGTTACAAACGCTAAACCAAGAACGTCTCACATAGCAACACAATTGCAGGGCAATTTGCGATGCATATTTTTTTACTCCGGCTCCTCACTTGAGATGGTTCTTTCCATGGCAATTTGCACACGTCCTTCTGGCCACCTCTTGTGCATACAATGGCCGCGTCGTTCTCACGGTGTCCCAATGGCGCCTCGGGGCTCAGCCCCAGGTGTGGACATGCGGGCAGCCGCACGGGCGTTTTTTCCGCATCGCACGGCGTGCACCGGGGCCGCGCCGAGACAGTGCGGTAATGGCCACCACCGGCGCTCGTGTATCAACAAAGCGTCATCTATTTTGAGCCGCCCTCTATTAGAAGAGAGTCTGTTTAAAACGTAACCAGGGGTCGCACACCGCCTCGCTCAGTTTACGCTCAGTTGCGCGCCGACCAACACACCGTGCTATTCCAGTCTTCCGGCCCTCGTGCTGCACTCTAAAAAAAAAAAAAAAGGCTAAAAATTTAGCAACGGTATGTTTTCCTCCATTCTATTGACAGGCCCCCGAGCGGACACGAAAATAAGGGAGAAACGAGATGTTTTTCTCCTTCTCCAGGCAGACGGGAGGAAAGTGCTACCCTCTCGTCTCATCATCTTTCGCTTTCGTTTTTTGGGCAGGTCGGACACGTTCTTCTTTTTTTTTTAATTAATGCCACTGGGCTGACTGGGCGTCAGCGGCATCGAAGGCCAGCCTTAATTTATTCTCTTAGTTCAAACTCTCAGAGCACATCGGTTGCATTAATGCTTTTGCCGCTAATTGTGTCAAGTGAGCAAACGAATGCCGTTAGGAACACCGAAGTTCCAGAGCTGGGCTAAAATGGCCGTCTCTGCCACTTCGCCTCTAAGTAATTAGGTTCTCCTAAGAGTGCCTGCGCGTCTTATGAGCTGCGTTTGAGTCTATTCCCCGTTGCCGAGTGCCATCAGACGATGAACATGATTTTGTATTTCCGTGAGCCACCATCATCGTTTACAACGCACAACACGTGCTTTGTAAACGAAGTCTGGAATCGTCGTCGGTATCTCCATGGGATTCGCGTACAGCGAGACCAGATTATCGGTGCGGTCGCAGGTTGACATTCTGCTTTGCATTACACAGCTTGATAAGTCCACTTGAGCGATTATGGTGCAATCGATCGACCTGCGGATATTCGTGGTGGAGCGCAGGTCTGAAAAGTAGCTCCTTTGGTAGTGACCAAAGTTACTGTCGTCTGCAATAACCTGTTGTCCCCTCCCCGAGAGCAATTCGGCTTTCAGAGAAGGGCTGAACAGTCTTGATTTATGACGGAGAGGAAGCACGTACGTATATTTACAGTTTGTGATATTTGCATTATAGAAAATCAGACAGAACGAGGGATGTAGTGTTAGGCAAATTTGCTTTTTGTTATAGCCGTAGAGGTTTTAGTCGACAGTCGACTTGTAGCCGATCCTGAAAACTTACTTACCTGCCACCGTTCTAGCTTTTTATATTTTATTTTCGTACTTAACCGATCACAAGTTTACCCGTCATTGCTAAAGAACGCATGCTTTAAACTACCTCCCGCTGAATTAAATTCAACCACACCATTCTTGAATCGAGCTCAAAGCGAGCTTCAATTTCAAATGTGCATTTTATGGTCCTCTCGTTGATCCCAAAGTTATGGGCTCTTAACGTATAAGGGCCCACCGTAAAAATAATGAGCTGACTATGGGACAGAAAGTGATGACTTCAGAACACCGAGTGCTCCGCGTCATTGATGTCGATCTGTGGATTCACCAGAACCACTCGGCACAACCACCCAATATATTTTTGTTCCGCTGACGATGTATGACTGAGTACGACATAGTTAATTATTTTCCAATTAAGTAATCCCCCATTTGCTTGTTTTCGAAAGCACCACGGCGTAGCTAACTGTACACACCTGCCGCAAATTATGGCTTTGACCGCAAGCATGTTGGTCGAAAAGCGATTTCGGAACCCAAGACACATTTCTTCCAGTCGCTGAGTGAATACCCCTTTAGAGAGGTTAATTCACAGCGACATCTGCTACCACACGCGAACAGCGTAAATAGAAAAAAAAAACAAAAAAAAAACAATGCTATGGTATAACAATTGGCGTCCCTTGCGCCATTCTACGACATGCTTTGCGGGCAAGCGAACACATGGCTGCAAGGAACCGGGTGGAGATAGGAGCGTGTTGTTTTACTGGCTGTCGGTAAATATCACAGCATGAAAGTTTACTTTTTACTAGGAAACGCATCCCTTGTGTCATTCAAATACTTCCGAGCGATGACATTACTGAGAAAACATCGACTTGCTGGTAACATTATTTATTGCTTAGATGATCATCGAGAAAATCTGTGCCTTCAAAATGACGCGTATAAAAGGCGGAAGCGCAGTGTGCGCAGTCAGTAATGGGGGTACTGTGCGTTCATGTTGATGTTGTATGTGCCCTGTATGGGGATGAGGGCGATTCGTCAGATGCGTCATAGGACTACTGGTAACAGGACCATTCGTCAGAGCGGAACATAGGATGATTCCTCCACTGGATGATTGGTCACAGCGAGTGATCCACGATTGGTAGTAGTTTTTAAACCTCGAGTTTAAGCAACTGACTAGGTTCGCTAACGTGTAGTTACAATAATATAAAGCTATTGTTCATTGTATGTTTGGCAATACATACATACTGGCTCAAACAAACAATTTCGTTCTTCCTCCTGGAATATGCATGTTTTCCAGGAGGAAGAACGAAATTGTTTGTTTAGTGCGTTATGCATAGGAGCATGAAATGTTTGTATCAGACGTTGCGAAATCGATGTTCGCACTATGGAGGACTTGAGACAACAATTTCATTGAACAGAATCAGAAGGCAAGTTTTCAAGCAAGCGCCCTCAGGCAGTCATTGCGGCGGGTGCTGCTGTAGTTCTCGACGATGAATATGACGCGCTTGTTACAGTCCGCATGTTTTTAGACACTTGTGAACGTCGTTCCGCCTTGCCCCGTGCAATATTCATCTCTGTCAGATACTGCCCTTCTTTACGCAATCCATGAAGAACCAGAGGTTTGGCGATGTACAGCCCACGTTCCTCTGAAGAGAAAAAAAAAAAAGGCAAAATCGAACGCACGTTATATATTGAAAAAGTGTAAACTTTAGCATGTAGGAGAGCAATGGCACAATGATATCAGCACTGGGTTTGCCCGGTTTGTCACCACGTTCGCTGTATTCTTTGCGGTATTTCCATTCTGCTGCCAATTTTATGAACGTAGTGAAGAATGGGACTAGCTGGTACACACATGGTATCAACATAATTTGCCCCGCCAGAAGAACTTCATTATGCATAACCCCTAAAAGACAATTTAGAACCCTATATTTGAATGTGAAAAACATATCAAGCCCTCGCTTCTGTCTTTGTTTGTTAATGTGAAAAATAGCATTATGTCAGCATGAGGAGTTTCATTATTCTGAAATAACCCTTGTCAGATATTTGTATAGCTGGGGCGTAACACCTACATGCCCAACCTTATAAAACTGACCTGGAAACCTCTGTGCCACGCCTCGACGCTGTTGTTCGTTCTCGGCATGTCCTCCATAGTCGACTTCCTGACGTACTACCTCACCTCCGGTGGAACCAGTGCGGAACTCAGGCGATTCCGTCGGGGTCTGCTGACGTGGGTGTTCTCGAAATCGTTCGTCACTAAAACTGCCTCTACCGGGATGACCTATAACAAATCTTGAAAGGCTTCTCGGATAGCAGTGGTCGAGAGAAATGCCAGTACCTTGAAAAGAAAGTGTGTGTGTGTGTGTGTGTGTGTGTGTGTGTGTGTGTGTGTGTGTGTGTGTGTGTGTGTGTGTGTGTGTGTGTGTGTGTGTGTGTGTGTGTGTGTGTGTGTGTGTGTGTGTGTGTGTGTGTGTGTTTGTATGTGTGTGTGCGTGCGCGCGCGTGCGCCTGTGCGTGTGTGCGTGTGCGTGTGTGTGTGTGTTTGTGTGTGTGTGTTTTGACGTTGTGGACAACCTTGGGAAAGGGGTATGAAAGCGTTGTATGAAATAAATGTTATTAGCTGAGTTTGACACTCTTGTCTGTCGTCTTCTGTTGCTTCTAAAATATCTTCAGGTTTCTTTCCCACTCTATTGAAAAGGGCCATCAGAAAATTTCTGACGGCCCATCAGGCTGATGGTCTGTCGTACTTTGGGACAATAATGGTCCGCTGGCCTGGTGTTGTGAAGGTTTGATGACTTGGTGGTTTGATGATCTGTCGTATTTTGGAACAGCTGAAGGCCTATTGGTTTCATGGTCTGTTGGTCTAATGTGGTATGAATTTATAATCACACATATGTACTCGCAGAAGACAAATATTATATTACGGTCAAATGTGAATTTTATTCTGTGCCCATTATTATTATTTCAAAAAGGAACATCCGGAGCGTTAGGGTACCTTCCGAAATCCCTGTCGAAACCTGAAAGCAAGGTTTGTATTTTGGTAATGGCATGTTATTATTTCTATTTAAAAATGATTGAATGTTGGATTATTAAACCGCAGAAACAAAACGGAATATAAAATGCGCTTATTCCACTCGCTGCTTTCGAGACTCCACGACGCGCAGCAACTTTATCGGTGTCCGTTGAGTGGCTAGCTACACTCTGTCCCCATCGTCCATGCTGGGCATAATAGCGTTGTGCGATAGCGTGCTATACAGCAGACTTGTCCATAGTTCAACTACTCGACTCAAGTTACTGTAGTTTAACTATTTTTTGAGTAGTTTAGTAACTTTCAATTACATTTTAACTGCGGTAATTAGTAGTTTACTTGAATTACTATTTCTGAGTAACGTTTTCTCAAATTACAACTTACTTTCGAATTTTAGTGGTGGGTTTGCTTAAAAACAAACGTTCCTGCACAAGAAAAAGATATGTTGGAAGATCAGCTGATATTTGCAAAGAGGGAGAAACATGTTTCGTAGGCTAGGGGGGAAGGGAGGGTAGTAGTTTGAACGGTTCGAAACTTCCCAAAATTTTCACGAGCCCCCCATGCAACAACCCTGCTACGAGGCCCGGGGAGCGGACAGACAAGTCGCAAATGAGGCAGAGTAACAGCGGGATTAGTACCAAAGACTGGCGTTTCTTTTTGTCCCGAAGCTCAATGAGACTTGAGGCATTTGAAGAAAGGGCTTGTCCCCGCTACTCCCCAGCGTAGGAACTCTCGCCCATTGCAGGAGGTGTACACACTGCATCCTTACTCAAAGAAGGCAACAAAATGCAGCACCCGCTCTGAAGCTAATCTGGTGCTTCTGTATAGTTTGTGCTGTCTTTCAAGACGTCATCTGGTCATTTTCCTGAGTGAATTGTAATGTCGGCTGTAAGACCGATACAAATAATTGCCTTATAAGTTGATTGTGTTAAATAGTTCGTCAGCGAGGATAAATCAATTACTCTGTGGCGACTTATATTATTTGCCGCCATTTCCAAAAAAAGAACTGATGCCCCTCCGATTTTCCCGCCCTTTGCGAAAAAAACTGATACACCTCCGATTTCCCTCGGAACAATGCATACCAGATAAAAAAAAAAAAAAAAAAACTCTAGTGGGGATGAAAGGGCATTCTGAATGATTGTGTGAGAAAGTATTTATATATTATATTTAGAATGTACATTGTATTTATTGTACTTTACTTCAAGTACATTGCACACGCGGCGTACCTCCTACTTTACTTGAAGTCGATAACCTCTCATTTACTTTTTACTTCCAAGGAGTTTTAAGGCGTAGTTTATGCAACACTGTAAACAAGGAAACACTGTAAGCAAAATCAAGCTCAGGCAGTGCTAAACCTTAAAGGAGAGATGATACATTCGCAGTAGATCATTGACCGAAAAGAAGTACAAAACAATTAGGCATGCAGAAGTAGAACCAGCTATTAAAGCATTTATGTGAAAACACAAGCAACTTTATATTCTGCTAGCAGATTTTCGCTAAGGGATCGAAACCCCCCCAAAAAATATAAAGTAACTTCAAAAGTAATTCGCTACTTTTTACGGTAATTAGTAATTTACTCAATGACATTCCATTTGAGTCATTTGTACTCTACTCAAATTACTTTTGAACCTAATACTCAGTAAGTTAACTTAATTACTTTTTTGAGTAACTTTTAAATGTCTGCTATAATCTAATCCACGTCGGCCCGAGAATGCGATAAGCCTCGTATTACCACAATCGCGGCTTTGTAAACGTTTTATCTCGCAAACATTTAGTTCACACTACACGTACGCCTAGTAAATTAATTTCCTATTAAGCAAAGTACGTTTGTCGACACATTCTCTTCCACTAATATCGTAAATATGATATTCTTGACATACAAAGTGGATCAACAAACTGTTTCACCAACGGACAATAACACAATTTAAAGCAAAACTATGGTTGCGAAAGCATAGCCGAGTCTATAAAAAGGTGTCTTCGTTACCTTTTGAGTATCTTATGACAGTTTTTGAGGCAGATTATTACGGATTGAACACAATGCTTTCAAACCACGCCGCTGTCAGCTTTCCAGAGCGAGTGTAATTCACGCATTTGCGACGACACAAGATCATTGGCGCCTTCTCGCGGCCACTGCTGGAACCTCCCGAATATAGTTAGGTTCCTTCCACCACAGAAGGATGTCATGAGAAGTATCATCAGCCTTTTTGCGTTCTGATGGTCTATCGAGATATCCTGATTGTCTGACCCGGGCAACATCAAGACGTTCTGATGGCCCATCAGTTACCACAAGAAACGGTTTGACATTCTCTGAGCTACAAAAAGAAGCCTTTAATGGTCTATCAGCCACCATCAGGAAATGTTTCATGGTCCAAAAGACATCATCTGTAAGCCTGTCGGACTGTCAAATAAGTCTGATTGGCCATCAAGAAGGTCTGTTGGGCCACCACAGAAGGTCTCTTGGACCATCAAAAGGTGTGATGGGCCGCCAAGAAGGTGTGATGGTCCATTAAATGGGTCTGATTGTTCGTTAAGAAAGGTTGATGGACCATCGAACATTTCTGATGCTATTTTCGATCGGGCAGTCTTAGGGTTTAAACATCATAATTAATACGCAACAGCTCGCCAGCCTGTTGACCATTGTTTTCCCTTGTGTGTCTTATCTACTCTGCAGGCCCGAAGCGCAGATCCTCCGGCACACCGATTGGCACAGGTGGAATAAAGACCCTTGAATCCTGGCGTTTGGTATAAGATGTTGGACGGCGTTCATAGCCACGATCTCGAAGTCCGAGTACACGACTTAAATGCTGACGGGACCCATGCGATTGAGAAGACCAGCAAAAAAACTTAGCAAAACTGTGAAACAAATAACATTTCCATCACAAACATTTAAATTATTTTCACACCGCTACATTGCTAGATAAGAAAACTGCTGTATGAGAAACTAAATTACTGATGCTGCTGAAAAACTACGAGTAATTACTTTCTGTAAATGTCTTATGACTTGATCCCCAGCAATGCAACCATGGATGGCCACTATATAGCTTTTCAACCCTTGTCCATCTGTTTTCGTCCTTTCGTCCGGCCGAAGCTTGGCCAAGCAGTTTGGAAAGTGTTCCGGCCGTTCCAAATATAATCATCGACATAGACCGGCCGATCTTCGGTCCACAGCTCGGCCTATGCACGGCCTCACACCAACCGGATATCGGTGTGCCTCAGTTTGGCCGTACTACCTTAGCCAAAGTCAGGAAGCTCAAATATAGCCTGAATAGGAAAGTAATACATTAGCCGAAGTCAGAAAGTACTAAGTCAGAAGGTACTACCTTAGTCGGAGTCGGACAGTACTACGTTGGCCAGAGTCAGAAATTACCAGTTTAGTCAGAGTCAGAAAGTATGACTTTAGCAAGGGTCCGAAGGTCCTACTTTAGCCAAAATCAAAACGTTTTACTGTAGCCGGAGAGATGAAGTTTTAGTGTAGCCGGAGACAGAAAGTTCTACTTTAGCCGAACTCGGGCAGTTTTGTTTTCCAGAGTATGACCTTTGAATATACACCGTTTCACCTTATGATGTACCGCAGTAAAGTCCACAAGGTCGGGCTTTCGCGCAGAAAGAGGAGCTGCCAAAGCTATAAGCGCACGTTTCTAGCCTTCGCTGCAAGACAGTGTAAAGCATAAAGGGTTTTAGATTTTAGTCGCTCGATCTTGGCTAAACAGAAGATAATACTTTTTCAGCCATTGCAACTAAAATGCGGTCAGAGTGCTTTCAACCATTTAAATAAAGAAGGGACAGAATTGGCCATCCCAACATGCCGTTTTTAAATTTTGTCTAGAAGACCTATGAAGCATGTTTATCTTTCTTTGGCCTCTGCTTAGTGCGGCCACCGTCACGGTCCCCAGACGAGAACACCCATTTATTGTAACTTTGACGATCATGTCTCTGTCGATGTCCTTATACCTTGGTACCATTCCGCCTGAAAATAATGAAAAATATAAGTGATCTCACCTGCAGGAAACCGAAGAATTATATGAGGAAAATGTGCACCATGTATTGTGGAACTGTATATATTACAATGCAGGCGGTATATTACACATACAAGTTCCTCAAGCTACAAAACAAAAAAGCAGTATTTATAACGCATCATAAGTAGGGGAGTGCTAATGTTCTAAACTTCGATTACATCATGAACAGTATTTTCTATTTCATTCAATTCATAGCACTTTTACCGTTGGAAGTGTTTTGAGCTTCTTGGATATTCGAAAATAACTAAGTGCTGCAGATATCCCTGCTTATTCGCCTAAAGCTTCACCACCTTGGACCATTGCGCATGCATGAAACTTCACCACTCCACTCCGACGTGCCAGGAGGAGCCGATGGAAGAGCACAACATGTCAGCTAGATCGATTATATAACGTTATCTACAAGGGCGTAGCCATCACGAATGTCATTACTTTTTGAATGCGTTAAAACGTCGTTTTGATCTCTCCACGCCGCGCGAAAGTGTTCACGAAAAATGCGTGATTGTCACACATTCTTGTTTTGCCACGTCTATATTTTCCCGCATATTCCAGGTCGAAATGTCCTATTTATTTTTTCGTCCCACATACCAATACGCAACCCACGTGATTGAGAACAAAAGGAAGAGAAAATCGTCTATGCACGAACTCAACCTGCTGACGTCACGCCGAAGTGGTGGCGCTGCATGTGTGGCTGCACACGCGAAGATGCCTCTTTCTTGCTATAACGGCTTCATGAGCATCTGCACTGCTCACAGCACCTGTGGGCAAATGAGCTTGTTTACACACAATGAGTTTGTGTACACGCACAGGGGTTCCCAAACTGTCTTCATTTATTCCGAAGGGGTCACTAACTCATTAACAATATGTAGTGAGTTCAACGCGTCACAAGTCATCTGCTATTTCGTGGTCTATAACGAATGCAGCTTGTAATACATTTTTCGGTAGCTATTGCATAGCTTGTTAGAGGACTGTCAGGAAGACGAAATCGGTCAAACTCTTGGTAAGAAAATAATAAAAAATAATAATAATTTTGAAATTTGTTTTAAAGGGCATTTCCAAATCAATTTTGATGTTGAGAAAAAAAAAAAACAAAGCAGTAATACGTCGTATCATCTTAAACACCTACACGACAAATAGTACGGCATAATTCCATCTACCAGTTAATTAAACCGGTCAACTAAGTCCAAGGGGCTCTGCAGTCACCAAAATTAGCCCAATCTAACGGGCGACACGCGGAACAGCGCAGTCAGCACCGCTGTGTGGACGCAGCCAACATTGCTCAAAACGTCACAAATGTAAAAACATTTTAGTTTGTTTCTAACTTTTCGAGAAGCGAAGGCGAAAGAGAAAAAAAGGTGTGGAGCGCACACAGAGCTGAGGAGAGGGAAGTAGTTTTGTATCGAGGTGGAACGGGCATGCCCGGGTCAACAACTCCGTCTGCACGGGAGTCGGTGTTTTCATTTCATTTCATTTCATTTATTGGTACCCTAAGGGCCCGAAGGCATTACAGAGGGGGTGGGATTATTACGTACAAGTTAATAGAACACTGAAATCACGAATCAAGTTCTAGTAGTATAGATACCGCATTTTTAAAATCAACAAGATTAACAATTGTGGCGATGGATGTGGAAAGGTGATTCCAGTCGGCAGATGTACGAGGTATGAATGATCTGTAGTAGGTATTAGTGTGGCACTGAAATTTCGACTTTATGTATGTGATCATTGCGTGATGTCATGAAGGATGGCTCCAGTAAGAGTTCCGTCTTATGGATTGGGTTTTGAAAAAAATGTTTTGTGAAATAAACTTAATCGATAAAACTTTCAGCGTAAAGAAAGAGTTGGCAAGGATAGGCATTTTTTCATAGAGGAAACGCACAGATCTATTCTGGACAGCTTCCAAGGCGCCGACGAGGATCTCCGTGTTAGGATCCCAAACAGCAGAAGCATACTCAAGTTTTGGCCAGACTAGTGTTTTATAGAAAAAAAGTTTCAAAGTCGAAGGAGTCTGGAAAAAATTACGTTTTAGATAGCCAAGCATGCGGTTGGCATTGGAAGTGACGTGGTGAACATGCGATTCCCATGAGAGGTTAGATGTGATGTGAACGCCAGATATTTGTAAGTGTCAACCCGCTCTAAAGTCATAATATTAAGGATATCGGAAGGAGGATGGTTAACTCGCCTGGAAATTATCATGTGTTTACATTTGTCAACATTTAATGACATGTGCCAAGTTTCACACCAACTTGATATGGAGTCGAGATGATTTTCAAGAAGTAAGATGTCAGAACTGCTAACAATTTCGCGGTATACAACACAATCATCTGCAAATAAACAAATAGAAGAGTTGACATTCGATGGTAAGTTATTAATGTAAATGAGAAAGAGAAGAGGGCCAAGCACAGATCCCTGAGGTAGTCCGGACGTTACTGAAACTTTGGACGTGTCGGTATTATTACAATTTACAAACTGTGAACGATTAGTCAGAAATGAGCGAATCCACGAAAGTACATGATGTTCAATGTTAAGTTTGTGAAGCTTAAGAATAAGAAGTTTATGAGAGACCCTGTCAAACGCCTTGGAAAAGTCCAGAAAAACACTGTCGATTCGTGAACCACAATCTAGAACCTGATGGAAATAATTTGTTAGTCTTACAAGTTGTGTCTCGCATGAAGACAATTTCCTAAAACCGTGTTGGTGAACGTTGAAGCATGAATTAGATTCAAGAAAATTAACCAGGTTAGAATAAATTATATGTTCCATTGTTTTGCAACAAATACTTCTGAGTGAAATGGGTCTAAAGTTAGAAGGGGAATGTTTGTCTCCAGTCTTGTGTAGTGGAATCACCCTTACAGTTTTCCAGTCGTCTGGAAGCTGACCTAGTGAAAGAGATTGCTCAAATAGTTTAGACAAAATGATTGATGTATATTATTCTTTATTCTTTAGAAACTTTGAATTAATATTGTCAACACCAGACGACGATAATTGTTTAGTTGACTCTATAATTTTTAAAATGTCATTCACATCAATTACAATTGGATTCATGGGAAAAAAGTAATATGAAGGATATGATGGACAAAATGGATCAGTAACATTATTAAATACACTAGAAAACATGTTATTGGGAATAGTCGAACACAATGAATCGTGAATCATTTCACCGGACTCATTTTTAAGTGAAAGCTAGAACGCTCAACACTGGGATTCATTACACTCCAAAATTGTTTAGGATTATTGATTAGCATAGGTGGGAGGCACTCATTAAAAGGGAATATTTAGTCTCTCTGACTGTTTTCTTGTATTCATTGGCTGCGAGATTATAACGTTGCCAGTATTCCTCCGAGTCAATGCGCTTTGGGTTACTGAACAAACGTTTCTTTTTATTTGAGAACCGTGTTGTTGATGATGTAGCCGAGATAGTGCTTTGTGCCACGTGATCTGCTGTAACGTGTCGAGCAGGTCTAATGCTGCCCACAGCGGGCAAGGTTTCGGTATCACTTTGAGATTTTCGTTTAAACGAGGTTTGCAAAAAAACAATATTTAACTTTTGGGAAAACAAATGCCCTAGAACCGTTCATTAGTATTTCTGACATGAAAATCACCCGTCATGCCAGCTTTTTCGGAATTCACTGAGTTCCCCTTTCAAAGTTTGAACCGTTAATGGGTTAAACGAAGGTGCAGAATGAGAATTGAACTCCAAAACAAATCTTACCAGATTTATAAGAGATACCAATACAACAAGCCAACACAAAACAAATTATCAAGTTCTCTTATAACAAAAAACTTCTTCATAAACAGTAAGTGGAACCTACCAAGCACAAAAGCCATGATGTTTTTTTTTTCTTTTTGTTGCTGTTGGAAGTTTTCCCTGGCGCCGTTGGAACCCACACAGCGGCAGGCCCTTGCAATCAAGATGCTCAAAAGGAGGCTAATAATCGCCCTGGTAGCAATATTGTAGTTTTTGCCTCTTTTCTGGCCAAAATGCACCACCTGCGGCAGTGAAACAGAAAATAAAAAAGTCATAACATGTTCAGTAAAAAAAATAGGAACGGTTATAGCTAATTATTATGCAATTAAATGCAAAGGTGCAAGCGAGCTGGACAAGAATGACAAAAATAATCCCTGGAGAAGGGGAAAAAGAGGGACAAAGGACAAACACAAATCTCCAAACACAGCTAGGTGACTGGTGAGCGACCTGACGTCATTCGTCAGGAATGGTTAGGCAGCCAAATTCCAGCTTTAAAGCGAAGCAGATTTACACTGGAGCCAAACCAAGATCCATCAAAACATCTATGTTTTGAGAGGTCACCGACTCGGAGAGCTATCCCTCAGCTGGCTGACGACATCATGTAAGATTTACTCGTTGTTGACGTGAAGCATGCTGTGAAAGAGGACACCACTGTGAGAAGCCGCTGCCAGGCTGCAGTGCGAGGCCGCAAATGCCCATGCTGCGTTAATGCAGTTTTGCTACAACACTCCCAATAGTGCAAGTGCAGTGGACAACTTCATTCAGCTAAAGCAAGCTTGCCGTCGTTATCCACATTTCGTTAAAAGAGCAGCATTCATATTACGTTTTTTTTTTAAATATATAAAATAAAAGAATGAAACAAATTAAACAATTTACTGCTATTTCAACGTCTAACTAATAGATCTTTGCTTTCGTCCCACAAATACGAATTATCAAGGTTTTGCTGAACGTTGTAGACCAAGTTGATGGGGGAAAACGCCGGGGGGGGGGGGGGGAGAGATTAAAGAAATGTGCCCTTCTGCAGGTATATTGTGTTTCCAGAGCAATGAATGCGTCATGGCTAGATTTAATTCGACACACACAAAAAAAAAACAAATCTGCCTGAAAGAAAAATAAAATAATTAAACGAAGACATTTAAGACTGCTTACGCGTAGGAATGCGAAAGAATTCCCACATGCAGCGCATTCCTACACACAGCGCGCCACGTCTTCCATTTTCACACGGCACTCCGGTGGTGACATGACGATCCCCCACGGCGCAGGCGCGGCACCGCCGCCGGCTCCACCAGCTCCGTGACGATGCATCTGCGTTGCTGTGCTTTTCTTTGTGTTTTGTTTCTGAGGCGCGTCCGCTTTGACCTTGAACGCCCCGCCGGCTTCCGTGACGAGGCAGCTGCGTTGCTGTGCTTTTCTTTGTGTTTGATTTTTCCCGAGGCGCGTCTGCTTTGCAGCCAATGGGAATTTATGTGGCGTTTCGCTCAACCAATGGGAATTTATGGGCCGTTTCGCTCAGCCACTGTGAATTTAGTGCCATTTCGCTCAGCCAAAATGGGAATTCAGGTGCCGTTTCGCTCAGCCAGTGGGTATTTAGGTGCCGTTTCGCTCAGGCACTGTGAATTTAGTGCCATTTCACTCAGCCGAAATGGGAATTCAGGTGCCGTTTCGCTCAGCCAGGGGGTATTTAGGTGCCGTTTCGCTCAGCCACTGTGAATTTAGTGCCATTTCGCTCAGCCAAAATGGGAATTCAGGTGCCGTTTCGCTCAGCCAGTGGGTATTTAGGTGCCGTTTCGCTCAGCCACTGTGAATTTAGTGCCATTTCCCTCAGCCAAAATGGGAATTCAGGTGCCGTTTCGCTCAGCCAGTGGGTATTTAGGTGCCGTTTCGCTCAGCCACTGTGAATTTAGTGCCATTTCGCTCAGCCAAATTGGGAATTCAGGTGCCGTTTTGCTCAGCCAGTGGGTATTTAGGTGCCGTTTCGCTCAGCCACTGTGAATTTAGTGCCATTTCGCTCAGCCAAAATGGGAATTCAGGTGCCGTTTCGCTCAGCCAGTGGGTATTTAGGTGCCGTTTCGCTCAGCCACTGTGAATTTAGTGCCATTTCGCTCAGCCAAAATGGGAATTCAGGTGCCGTTTTCGCTCAGCCAGTGGTATTTAGGTGCCGTTTCGCTCAGCCACTGTGAATTTAGTGCCATTTCGCTCAGCCAAAATGGGATTCAGGTGCCATTCGCTCAGCCAGTGGGTATTTAGGTGGCCGTTAGGCTGGCCGTTTCGCTCAGCCATGGGTATTTAGGTGCCGTTTCGTCAGCCACTGTGAATTTAGTGCCATTTCGCTCAGCCAAAATGGGTAATTCAGGGTGCCGTTTCGCTCAGCCAGTGGTATTTAGGTGCCGTTTTCGCTCAGCCACTGTGAGATTTAGTGCCATTTCGCTCAGCCAAAATGGGAATTCAGGTGCCGTTTCGCTCAGCCAGTGGGTATTTAGGTGCCGTTTCGCTCAGCCACTGTGAATTTAGTGCCAGTTCGCGCAGCCAAATTGGGAATTCAGGTGCCGTTCGCTCAGCCAGGTGGGTATTTAGTGCCGTTTCGCTCAGCCACTGTGAATTTAGTGCCATTTCGCTCAGCCAAGATGGGAATTCAGGTGCCGTTTCGCTCAAGCCATTGGGTATTTAGGTGCCGTTTCGCTCAGCCACTGTGAATTTAGTGCCATTTCGCTCAGCCAAAATGGGAATTCAGGTGCCGTTTCGCTCAGCCAGTGGGTATTTAGGTGCCGTTTCGCTCAGCCACTGTGAATTTAGTGCCATTTCGCTCAGCCAATGGGAATTCAGTGCCTTTCCCTCAGCCAGTGGGTATTTAGGTGCCGTTTCGCTCAGCCACTGTGATTTAGTGCCATTTCGCTCAGCCAAATTGGGAATTCAGGTGCCGTTTTGCTCAGCCACTGTGAATTAGTGCCATTTCGCTCAGCCACTGTGACTTTAGTGACATTTCGCTCAGCCAAAATGGGAATTCAGGTGCCATTTCGCTCAGCAAAATGGGAATTCATGTGCCGTTTCGCTCAGCCAGTGGTATTTAGGTGCCGTTTTGCTCAGCCACTGTGAATTTAATGCCATTTCGCTCAGCAAAATGGGAATTCAGGTGCCGTTTTGCTCAGCCAGTGGGTATTTAGGTGCCGTTTTTTTCAGCCACTGTGAATTTAGTGACATTTCGCTCAGCCACTGTGAACTTAGTGCCATTTCGCTCAGCCACTGTGACTTTAGTGACATTTCGCTCAGCCAAAATGGGAATCAGGTGCCGTTTCGCTCAGCCACTGTGACTTTAGTGACATTTCGCTCAGCCACTGTGATTTAGTGCCATTTCGCTCAGCCAAAATTTGAATTCAGGTGCCGTTCGCTCAGCCACTGTGAATTAGTGCCATTTCGCTCAGCCAAAAGGGAATTCAGGTGCCATTTCGCTCAGCAAAATGGGAATTCAGGTTCCGTTTCGCTCAGCCACTGTGAACTTAGTGCCATTTCGCTCAGCCAGTGGGTATTTAGGTGCCATTTCGCTCAGCCAAAAGGGAATTCAGGTGCCATTTCGCTCAGCAAAATGGGAATTCAGGTGCCATTTCGCTCAGCCACTGTGAATTTAGTGCATTTCGCTCAGCCAAAATGGGAATTCAGGTGCCGTTTTGCTCAGCCAGTGGGTATTTAGGTGCCGTTTTTTTCAGCCACTGTGAATTAGTGCCATTTCGCTCAGCCAGTGGGTATTAGGTGCCGTTTCGATCAGCCACTGTGAATTTAGTGCCATTTCGCTCAGCCAAAATGGGATTCAGGTGCCGTTTTGCTCAGCCAGTGGGTATTTAGGTGCCGTTTTGCTCAGCCAGTGGGTATTTAGGTGCCATTTCGCTCAGCCAAAAGGGAATTCAGGTGCCGTTCGCTCAGCCACTGTGAACTTAGTGCCATTTCGCTCAGCCAAAATTTGAATTCAGGTGCCGTTTCGCTCAGCCCATGGGTATTTAGGTGCCATTTCGCTCAGCAAAATGGGAATTCATGTGCCGTTTCGCTCAGCCATGGGTATTTAGGTGCCGTTTCGCTCAGCCCGTGGGTATTTAGGTGCCGTTTCGATCAGCCACTGTGAATTTAGTGCATTTCGCTCAGCCACTGTGATTTAGTGCCATTTCGCTCAGCCACTGTGAATTTAATGCCATTTCGCTCAGCCACTGTGAATTTAATGCCATTTCGCTCAGCAAAATGGGAATTCAGGTGCCATTTCGCTCAGCCAAAAGGGAATTCAGGTGCCGTTTCGCTCAGCCAGTGGGTATTTAGGTGCCGTTTCGCTCAGCCACTGTGAATTTAGTTAGTGCCATCCCAAGCAGCACATTATGACCGGCTCAAGCTTGAGCCAGACTGGGCAGCCGGGGAAGTTTGACTGGGCCTAGATTGTTTTGCCCCATGGCGCTAGGCAGCCCCAGCGTGGCTAGCCGGCCCGGCAGTTCAGTGGGGGTTCCTTGTACAGCCAAGCTTGGCTATACGGTGTAAAACCAGCCTGGGCCAGGCTGGCAGTTTAGTGGTCAGCCAAGCTTGGCAAAACAGTCTAAATGCATCCTGGGCCATGCTGGCAGTTCAGTGGTCAGTCAAGCTTGGCAAAACGGTGTAAATCCAGTGTGGGCCAGGGTGGGAGTTCTCTGGTCATTCAATCTTGGCTATACGGGGAATTTACAGGCTTCTCCCAAGGAAGAAGCCTCTGTTGTCATTCAAAGGATGTTTTTGTGGCATATAGCTAAACATCTCCAATTTTTGGTGCTGTGCGCAGAAAAAACTGATTGCTACTTTGTTCCGGATTTAGTGCCTCAAGATTAATAAAGCTGCTCAGAAATTTTCTCAGAATACTTGAACAATAGAATGAAAGTTGAAAACATGTGCGAGCTGCTGTATTCATTGTGTGGTCGGCATGCAAATGAAGCTGCAAAATCAAATCAAGTTTGATACAGTGGTTTCTTATTTCATGTTCAGTACATGGTGCTGGCTTATGCCAGAGGCCCACTACAGCGACAAACAGAAACAAACGACAGCGACAAGGCTCAAACCTGAGTCTTTCGCGATTTGACAGGCTTCGTAGAATAAAGGAGGCTATTCTTAAACACAAGCATCATGCTCGCGAGGTTTCTTTGGCAGGCTTACAATCACTCATGCTTATTTCACGAGCACCGAACGAATAAACGCCTGCAAAAGGTACCATCACGGGCATGCTGCATGGGTTGGAGGCTTGTCAATGTCGTTTGTTTCTGTTTGTCGCTCTAGTGGGACTCGGGCATAATCCTTGAGTCCCACTAGAGCGACAAAGGCTGGTTGCTGGTCGAGTATCTGCTGCCTGGTAACTGGGCTTCGCAGCAAGCAGGTGGCTCTGCCGATCCGAGTACTAATGACAGCAGTTGTCGATGGTTCACCCCATGGCCACTTCATGGCTGTGACGTAGAGCTGGATAGCAGCACCTGGAGAAGGAACAGAATAAACAGTGATGCATGTTTAGCAAATATGTTTTACATGAACTACAAATCATGCTCCTAATTAAATTATAACACAGCAGAAAGGCCACCCAAAAGGTCTTGGTGGTAGGTTCAGTCTCCTTCAATATAAAAGACCTACTGAAAGCGCGTGGCCAAGAACGGCGGTGGTCGGGGGCGCTATGTGCGCTCCACGAGATTCTGCTCTGCCTCGAGGAAAAGACGCTCACTCGGGGCTCAACCGTCCTGAACTTGCTAACAGTTTTTGGTTTATTTTTAGCATAAGAGTGTGCTTTATCGGCTTCGCGCCCAGAGATATGGTCATAGAGGCTTGAAGTAAGCATGGTAATCACTTTGTTATTAGTTGTTTCACGTGTATTTAGGTGCCGTTTCGCTCAGCCACTGTGAATTTAGTGCCATTTCGCTCAGCCAAAATGGGAATTCAGGTGCCGTTCCGCTCAGCCAGTGGGTATTTAGGTGCCATTTCGCTCAGCCACTGTGACTTTAGTGACATTTCGCTCAGCCAAAATGGGAATTCAGGTGCCGTTTCGCTCAGCCAGTGGGTATTTAGGTGCCGTTTCGCTCAGCCACTGTGAATTTAGTGACATTTCGCTCAGCCAAAATGGGAATTCAGGTGCCGTTTCGCTCAGCCAGTGGGTATTTAGGTGCCGTTTCGCTCAGCCACTGTGAACTTAGTGCCATTTCGCTCAGCCAAAATGGGAATTCAGGTGCCGTTTCGCTCAGCCAGTGGGTATTTAGGTGCCGTTTCGCTCAGCCACTGTGAATTTAATGCCATTTCGCTCAGCCAAAATGGGAATTCAGGTGCCGTTTCGCTCAGCCAGTGGGTATTTAGGTGCCGTTTCGCTCAGCCACTGTGAATTTAGTGCCATTTCGCTCAGCCAAATGGGAATTCAGGTGCCGTTTCGCTCAGCCCGTGGGTATTTAGGTGCCGTTTCGCTCAGCCACTGTGAATTTAGTGCCATTTCGCTCAGCCAAAATGGGAATTCAGGTGCCGTTTCGCTCAGCCAGTGGGTATTTAGGTGCCGTTTTGCTCAGCCACTGTGAATTTAGTGCCATTTCGCTCAGCCAAAATGGGAATTCAGGTGCCGTTTCGCTCAGCCACTGTGAATTTAGTGCCATTTTGCTCAGCCAAAATGGGAATTCAGGTGCCGTTTCGCTCAGCCCGTGGGTATTTAGGTGCCGTTTCGCTCAGCCACTGTGAATTTAGTGCCATTTCGCTCAGCCAAAATGGGAATTCAGGTGCCGTTTCGCTCAGCCAGTGGGTATTTAGGTGCCGTTTCGCTCAGCCACTGTGAATTTAGTGCCATTTCGCTCAGCCAAAATGGAATTCAGGTGCCGTTTCGCTCAGCCAGTGGGTATTTAGGTGCCGTTTCGCTCAGCCACTGTGATTGAGTGGCCTTTCCGCTCAGTCCAAAATGGAATTCAGGGGCGCGTTCGCTCAGCAGTGGGTATAATTAGTGCCGTTTCGCTCAGACCCTGTGAATTTCGGGCCATTTCGCTCAGCCAAAATGGTCATTCAGGTGCGTTTCGCTCATCAGTGGTATTTAGGTGCCATTTCGCTCAGCCACTGTAATTTTAGTGCCATTTCGCTCACCAAAATGGGAATTCAGGTGCCGTTTCGCCACCACTGTAAATTTATGCCTTTCGCTCAGCCAAATAGGAATTCAGGTGCCGTTTCGGGGGGATCAGCCAGTGGGTATTAGGTGCCGTTTCGGCTCAGCCACTGTGAATTTAGTGCCATCCCAAGCAGCACATTATGACCGGCTCAAGCTTGAGCCAGACTGGGCAGCCGGGGAAGTTTGACTGGGCCTAGATTGTTTTGCCCCATGGCGCTAGGCAGCCCCAGCGTGGCTAGCCGGCCCGGCAGTTCAGTGGGGGTTCCTTGTACAGCCAAGCTTGGCTATACGGTGTAAAACCAGCCTGGGCCAGGCTGGCAGTTTAGTGGTCAGCCAAGCTTGGCAAAACAGTCTAAATGCATCCTGGGCCATGCTGGCAGTTCAGTGGTCAGTCAAGCTTGGCAAAACGGTGTAAATCCAGTGTGGGCCAGGGTGGGAGTTCTCTGGTCATTCAATCTTGGCTATACGGGGAATTTACAGGCTTCTCCCAAGGAAGAAGCCTCTGTAGTCATTCAAAGGATGTTTTTGTGGCATATAGCTAAACATCTCCAATTTTTGGTGCTGTGCGCAGAAAAAACTGATTGCTACTTTGTTCCGGATTTAGTGCCTCAAGATTAATAAAGCTGCTCAGAAATTTTCTCAGAATACTTGAACAATAGAATGAAAGTTGAAAACATGTGCGAGCTGCTGTATTCATCGTGTGGTCGGCATGCAAATGAAGCTGCAAAATCAAATCAAGTTTGAAACAGTGGTTTCTTATTTCATGTTCAGTACATGGTGCTGGCTTATGCCAGAGGCCCACTACAGCGACAAACAGAAACAAACGACAGCGACAAGGCTCAAACCTGAGTCTTTCGCGATTTGACAGGCTTCGTAGAATAAAGGAGGCTATTCTTAAACACAAGCATCATGCTCGCGAGGTTTCTTTGGCAGGCTTACAATCACTCATGCTTATTTCACGAGCACCGAACGAATAAACGCCTGCAAAAGGTACCATCACGGGCATGCTGCATGGGTTGGAGGCTTGTCAATGTCGTTTGTTTCTGTTTGTCGCTCTAGTGGGACTCGGGCATAATCCTTGAGTCCCACTAGAGCGACAAAGACTGGTTGCTGGTCGAGTATCTGCTGCCTGGTAACTGGGCTTCGCAGCAAGCAGGTGGCTCTGCCGATCCGAGTACTAATGACAGCAGTTGTCGATGGTTCACCCCATGGCCACTTCATGGCTGTGACGTAGAGCTGGATAGCAGCACCTGGAGAAGGAACAGAATAAACAGTGATGCATGTTTAGCAAATATGTTTTACATGAACTACAAATCATGCTCCTAATTAAATTATAACACAGCAGAAAGGCCACCCAAAAGGTCTTGGTGGTAGGTTCAGTCTCCTTCAATATAAAAGACCTACTGAAAGCGCGTGGCCAAGAACGGCGGTGGTCGGGGGCGCTGTGTGCGCTCCACGAGATTCTGCTCTGCCTCGAGGAAAAGACGCTCACTCGGGGCTCAACCGTCCTGAACTTGCTAACAGTTTTTGGTTTATTTTTAGCATAAGAGTGTGCTTTATCGGCTTCGCGCCCAGAGATATGGTCATAGAGGCTTGAAGTAAGCATGGTAATCACTTTGTTATTAGTTGTTTCACGTGTAAAATTTTAAAACAGGCACAAATATTAATGTTACACCCGAGTCTCATATTTGAAAAATAAAATATCTTGAAGAGTGGATTCAATAATTAGAAGGATGGCATGAACCATGCACTTTAAAAGTGAAAATAATTGTCTTGACTGGGGCCAGTTTCTCTCAGACAGCCATTTCAGAGTCAGTGGCGGTGACATGATGCAAATGAACTGCTCTCCACCATGAACCCGAAAACTGATAAGCGTGCATTGCGCTTTAGCTGAGCACTGAGTGAGTTCCCCCTTTGGTAGATTCGGATCTCCCAGAGCACGCACAGCGCCCCCACCAGCCACTGCCTCGGCCAGGCACTCCCAGTGGGTCTTTCATACTGCAGAATACATAACGAAGGAACTACAGAACTCGACAGTGACAAGCATGATTTCCCTCCATTTCTAGAATACTACTGTCAGTAAATGCAAAATAAAAGCCAGTTTGAGCACCTCAATCTGAACACCACATATAACATGCAGTACAGCGGAAGGTTGCTCACATTGTTTGAAAGCGGACTTTGAAGTGCCGCAAGGAAAATTTTTTTGTTTCTCTTGATAGTAAAACTAAGCCATGAGCTCAACTTCACTATAAAGACAATGTTTTATATCTGCTTTTCTTTAAATGGATAGAAATACTTTTTGATATTTATGTTACCTACCTATAAGGTTGCAATTTAAAGTGCTGTCAACTTCCACTGACTGCCCTGAAGCTGTCAGTGGAAGTTGACCCACAAAACCAAATTCCCTAGTAATTAAGACGACACAAAAAAATCAGATCAGAAATACATTCAGTCTGATTTGATTATATTGAATCAATAAATAGAATGAATGCAAGCCATATTCTTGTGAAAATGTATTATAAACTTTCAATGTAAAATGGGATCAGACTTATAATGCAGGAGTCCTACTAGAGCGACCAACAGAAACAACTGACCCTGACATGACTTAAATATATTCAGCATGCACATGAAGATACCTTTCGCAGGCTTGCCATTTTTGGGGGCTCATGAAGTAAGCACAAGTGATTGCAAGCCTGCCAAAAGATATCTTTGCATGCATGCTGCATGGTCTCGGGGCTTAAGATGGCAAGTTGGGCTAGTTGGTTATTTACCACTGAATATTATGCCAAAAATTACAGACAAAACGAAGAAAAACCTGGACAGGACACGGCATAATTTTCAACTGAATGGTTTAGCTAGAAAAATATATATACAAATAAAAACTGACACCTGCTATACTCTGTTTCACTTTGTGTTGTACCGCAGGAAAGGCTACAAGCGCGACCTCTTGCTCTAGGGCACATCTCGGCGGCACAAGCTCTCGTGCACCAAGGGCAGCTGCCAACGCTATGAGCTCGCGCTTCTAGCCTTCGCTGCGGTACAACATAAGGTGAAACGGAGTATAGCAGAACACTGTAAGGTCAAAATGCACTCTCTCAGAAACCAGCACCACTGGTCCTACATAGAGGGAAATTCTGTCAGACAATGACACTAAGGGTGCACTCAGACAAGAGTTGTTACCCTGGTATTTTATCCAGAAGGTCGCCTAGCAGTTCACTATGACCATTGTGAGTGAAAGTCCTACTTAGACAAAGACTAGTCTCATGGGCTGCTACAAGACAAAAAACAAATAGCACAATTCACAATGCCTTCTTGATAAAATCCTAGAATAACAACTCATGTGAGTGCACCCTCATTACTATTATCTCACAAAGAATTTAACGGTCTGCAGAGCCAATGACGCTTGTTTCTGGGGGAGTGTGTTCAATGTCACACCAGCCCACTTCACATGGCGCGATTTTGCTTGCAAATTTACACCTGTGACGTCAGGCACTGCAGCTTCCCCTATGCTTTTATTTCGCTGCACGAGTGACATCGCAACAGCAAAATCGCAAGTAAAATCACATAATGCGAATCAGGTTTACAGTGTTCTGACTGCATGTTTGACTTCCTTTCAGCAGATCTTCCTTCATTTCGTCCGTGTTTTTTGGCGTATTATCCAGTCTTGAGGCATATCGGTGTCAGGTGTTTCTCTTTGTCACTCTAGTACGACTCGGGCAGGGTGGGTAAACAGTCATGTCTCAATAATGTTAATACTCTGCTATATAGAAACTATTTTCGGGAACCAACCAGGTAAATGCCTGCATTTTGTTCTGTTGTTATGCACAGCTCACATTATGGACGCTTTTGGGTAGGAACGGAGGTGTCCGTTTTCATGAGACATCACTATCAAATTCCCTAGTGTTGAAATTAATGAGTGCATGCTCTGAAGCCACGTACCAAACACCAACGCGTAGTGGCAGCATGGCAGATGTTTGTGGCTGCAGAACACACCACAGGCAAATGATATCCAATGTGAACAATCATAGATATTTGACATTAGAATCAACCATCAAATAGGCCTACATGTTGTCACAGAATTCAACGAGTTTTGTTCTTCTTAGTTGGTGTCCGTTTTGAGTAAGATGCATGAGCGCCGAAAACACGAGCTCGGAAGGGAAGAAAAAGAAAGAAGGTGGAAGCTGCGCGAAGCTAGGCGTCGGCGTTATGGCTGGTGGAATAACGAGCAAGGCTTCAGTGGTGTCGGTAGTCGAACCCCGAACAAGGCTTCGTTAAGATGGTTGGTGGGCCCTGAGCAAGCTTCGACGATGTGCGTGTGCTTGTGAGTGAGCGCTGTTCGGCACTATAAGCACCCAAGCCACCACGACTTCTCGGCTCCGACTGGCGGCGCAAGGAACCGGACCACCACCGAAATCTTCGGACCATGATTGGACTTTCCTCCTCCGAACTGTATGGCGTCTTTGATTTGGCTTCTGTTCCCTTTGTTACGCTTTCGAAGCTTTTGTGATTTTCTTGCCACGTTTACGAAGAGCGGAACGCTTGCAAGGTATGTTCTCTTCCTTTATTACTTTTTTTTACGACTGTCTGTGCGTCCTGAGCACCTTTTCTTTTCTTTTGAATTCCATTACTAATAAATAGTGTTCCGAAACTCCAGGCACGACTCACTCTCAATTCCTACAGCCTCTAAGGAAGTCGATCGCCTAGGTGTGGCCCTAGCACCTGGACAGCGGTACAATTCAAATAACAAGTATGTTTGTTTATGGCATCTTTTCCAACCGAACCTGTGACAAACTGGTATCCACGACAGGACTCGAATTTGTCACAAGTTTGTCACAGGTTCGGTTGGAAAAGATCCCATAAAGAAACAAACTTGTAATTTGAATAGACCCTTCGCAAAAATCCCAAAAGTCCGCGCGCGCCGCGCGACCAATAATGGGAGTCCTCGGTAGGCCCCTCCTCCCGCTACCACGTGACCACGTGGCATACGCGAGCAGGCGCAGGTTACCACGGCAACGACTTTTGGAGCGGCCGAGTCAGGCGAGCGACGAGACGACGGCTGCCCCTTCCTCGTCCCTCTCCTTTGTACCGGCTCTGTCGTCTGCTGCACCAACGCTTTGTCGAACCTGGTCGAAACCTGCCACGGTTCTGGTGCAAATTAAACGGATTCGGTGACACTTCAATACGTGAAGGTAAGTTACGAAAAATAACGTATTTAAATAAGTTCACTTGTCGCGGTGCCTTTACGCTGCCACAGATACGGTACGACGCCAACGACGTACGACTTGGCGGATGGGCGGGATGGCGGATGTCTGCAACGGCTGCTGGCGGTAGCTGCGGGGACGCGCGCGCAGTCGCGGAGGCGCAATGGGAAAGCACGTGATCTTTACCGAGGTTTCCCAAAATTCCCGGCCGTCGTGGCGCTGTACGTTTTGCAAAGGGTCTATTGGACCGCTGTCCAGGTGCTAGGGCCACACCAGGCGATGGACTTCCTGAGAGGCGGTAGGAATTGAGAGTGAGTCATGCCTGGCGTTACGGAACACTATTTAATAGTAATGAAATTCAAAAGTAAAGAAAAGGTGCACAAGACGCACACACAGTCGTAAAAAAAAGAAATAAATAAAGGAAAAGAACATATCTTGCAAGCGTTCCACTCTTCGTAACTACGGCAAGAAAGACACAAAAGCTTCGAAAGCATAACAACAGGAACAGAAGCCAAATCAAAGATGCCATACAGTTTGAAGGAGAGTCCAATCATGATCCCAAGATGTCGGTGGTGGCTTGGGTGCTTACAGTGCCAAACAGCGCTCACTCACAAGCACAAGCACATTGTCGAAGACTTGCTTGGGGCCTACCAACAATCTTGAAGAAGCCTTGCTCGAGGTTCGACCACCCAAACCCCCGAAGCCTTGCTCGCCGTTCCACCAGCCATAGCGCCGATGCCTTGCTTCGCTTTCCACCACAACCACACCGCGCGCGGGTTCCACCTTCTTTCTTTTTGTTCTCTTCCTCCGAGCTTGTGCTTTCGGCGCTCGCGCAGTTTACTCAAAACTGAAACCAGCAAAAAAAAGAAAAAAAAAAAACGTTGAATTATGTGACAGTTGTCATGGCTGTGAATGTCTAGAGGGCAAAGTTGACATTTGCAACAAAACTTGAAATAAAAAGGCATGTGGAGAAGGAGACAAGAAGTCTTGTGTCACTGGAGCCCACACGATCTTTCAAAGCATTTTGGGTAAGCTACTCAAGAAACAGTGTGACATAAAAGCACGACAGAACACGTTCCGATGCACGGCATATTAAGACATTGAGAAACCACTACAGAGAGGGTTTAGAGATGTCGGGGCAAGCAACATTCCTATATTAGGACCAATCTTCTAAAGGAATGAGAAAAACTCCTTTTACTCATGAAGTGAAGGATCTTTTAAAAGAATGTGAAAGATTCCTTCTAACTTGATGTGAAAAACTTCACTGCAAGTGGATAGCTACATGACCTTAAGGGCCACCATGGCATAGGAAAACAGACCATCTAAGGGATGGATAGATGTATGCAAACGGCTGTGCCTTTTGTAACAGGCAGTAGTGCCAGTGTATGTGATGGGACTATTGTGGTGGCAGTGCCAGCGTCGAAAGAGGAAGTCAATGGCTCAACGATGGAGTGAAGCCAAGTATGAAGCCAGAAACAGTTAAATGACTTGCCTCGAAAATTTGTCTGCAATGGCAAAAGCATCCCTGGCAAGCGATTCACAGTTCTCATGGCAGCTAACAGAACAAGGCCCAGATTACAGTACTTTTGAAAACCAACACTGATGGCACCACAAAAATGTATCCTTAGTGATGGGAAAGTTTAGAATGCCAAACAGTATTAATAACTCTTACAGTAAAACATCATATACATATGAAACATGAAATCATGGGTGACTCGGGATCTCTTTGGCTGGGTCTTTGGTGGCTCATGGACTGGGAAGCCGAGTTTGGCATAAGCGTCCCAGCGTGTGCCTACTTGATGACATGTGCCGCTTAACACTATCCAGTTCAATTCTAGCAGCCAAACACGTCATCCAAGATACAGTTGTTAGACCAAGGCATAATTCAAAGGTAGTGTAGATTGTGCTTACCATTTATAAATGTCCAGGCACGTCTGTGATTTAGCCCATCCACAGGCTTTCGGAGACGGTCACAAGAGCCAGCAGCTTGCTTGGGCAGCTCACTGTCAGCCACTCTGCCCCTCTGTACACAGTGCCACCTTCATGAGCTCCCACTGAAGAACAAAAGAAACAGAATCGGAAATTATAACTGCAATAAGAACATCTCAGCAGTAGATGCTACGGTATGGTGTCTGGAATGTGCCTCCAACTAGTGTGTTTAGCGCTCTATACCACCCATGTACCAAAACTGGTCTCTAAGCGACAAAACTAAATGACACCACAGGAGCCGGCATGTCATGCTGTCGGATGTTGCAATCCTGGCGGTTGGTCGTACAACTTCTGGCAAAAAATATAGGAGCTAACGCAACCGTCATTGTCCTCGCAACATTCAAAATCCTGGCTGACAAAGCTTCTATGGACTGTCAAGCTGAGGGATAATCCCAACAGAAACTACCTCAACTGCCATGATGTTCACAACACGGAAAAGATCCCCTAGAATGTCCATTTAGGAGCAACTGGGGTAACTATAGAGACAAGCTCTCGCACTATGAAGCCATTCCACAAATCTGCCATAAGCAGCAGCAGTTCATTGAGAGTATTGAAGTTTGCCTTGTTCATACATTTCGAGATGAGTTTTGTACCTCTAGATTCTACCAAGAGTAGTTTCCAGCAGAGATTTATGTTGGCAGGCCGGCCAAGTTGCTGAGTAGAAAGGTGCATGTGTCACACCAGACGTGTCTTTTGCTTACATTCAGAGAAAGGAAGGCTGAATTTCCCTGATCGATGCTGATTAGGGTGGAAATCTTCAGACTTTTCCAATCGCCGAATTCCTCAACATTACCAATTTTTCAGCTCATAGACACCTTGCAAAAGGTTGAGTTGGGTACTAACAGTCATTAACAACTGCATGAATTACCTGTACACATATGTGATAACTATACTAAAGCCCTATTTATTCTAGTAACACACAACACCATAAAACTACCGTAAAACACCGAGCATGCACCCATGTCAGAGTAAGTGCTCAACCCCTCATCAGAGGACATATTAAAGCCTGTTCCCCTATTTTAAAAAAAAATATATGAAAGAGACATCACGCGCGCTGTCGCCATGGGCTTTTATCTCCCCGACTGGCAGACAGCATGGGGACAGAACGAGTAGAACGGCAAAGCAGGAGAGGAGAGACACAACGTTCCGTGGCAATGGAGCTAAAGCTAGAGAGACAATGGACACCGTTTCACTGTATAGCTGAATATAGTTCAACCATTAATGATTTTTGGGTGGAACTTTACCAATTAAAAAATAAGTAAAATTGTTCTGTTTAGCTTTGACTTTAAAATGTTAGCATAACATTAGCCAGGATGTGCCAAACCTATAGCATTTCCTTTTTAGCTATTTTGTGTTTTCTTGGTTTAAGTTCACCCTAGGTTTTCTAGCTCCCTGCAAAATTAAGATGGCATCTTTATCATGTGCATCTTTGGGCATCATCAGTGTGGTGTATTGTTGGTACACTCTGTGAGCTCGCCCCTTTGTTTGACGTGTGGGATTTTTACGAAGTTTGGCAACCAAGAAATGTTAAAACAAACCAAGCAAGCGAGTGGAGTGCAACCTGTACGACAAGTGGGACAGTGGGAACCGGGACTCCTAGTTGTTTCCGTGTACCGATTGGTTAGCGAGCTCACTGGCGTGAGTGAGCAGGGGTGGGGATCAAGCTCAGGACCCCTGGGTTCTGCAGCGCAATCTTTCGCTACACATGTTCTCAGCTGTGGTGTGCCAGCGACCCCATAGGGCCAGCCATAACTGAATGCGATCCAAATGGAATGCGACTTTGCGTCCTGGAGTGTGCGTGCTTGTCTTTCGGCATATCCCACCCCCGCAATAATTTTTCAACACTAGAAGAGTTAAGTATTAATGACCTCAAAACACAGCAGCACTGATGAAATTCGTTCATGTGGCAATTTGGGTCAGTTGGTTCATGATCATAGACAAGCGCCGAAAAAATAGACAGGGACAAGAAGTTGACGTAAACACTGGCGCACTCGCAACTAACATTTATTGAAAAAACGATCGCTTACATTGCCGTGAAAAATGTCAGTCATGACTACAACCGGTGTAGACATCTATCAAGAAATTCATATTCTTTTGCTGATAAGGTTATGGATGTGTCACTTGTACAACTCGTGCCTTCGGCTATAATCTCAAATGCCTCGTGTAGCTTTCTAGATACTTTATCTGGGTATCTGGCCAAAAATTTGGTGTCATCAAATGACGGGAAAAAAGGGCAGCAGCTGACGTGCGTGGTTGCTGCAGCCGCGGCCCTTGGAAAAGACAAATGCAAAACTAAACACTGCAAAAAATTCACAGAATGCACGACCAGAGTTGTGTACGAAATTCCAATGTCACCTGGTTCTGTGTACACAGGTCAGACAGGCCTATGTATTAATGATTGCACCCGCAAACATGAGGTGGCAACACGAGCAACCTCCATCAGGACATCTGGCCACACACTGCAGACCCTGCTTTTGCTCCCAGTCATTCCACGACACCAAATTTTTGGCCAGATACTAAGATAAAGCATCTAGAGAGTTACACCAGGCGTTTGAGATTAAACCCAAAGGCTCGAGGTGTACAAGTGACACATCCATAACCTCATCGGCAAAAGAATATGAGTTTCGTGATAGAGGGTTACACCAGTTGTAGTCATGACTGACGTTTTTCACGGCTATATAAGAAATATTGTTTTGAATAAATGGTAGTTGCGAGTGCGCCAGTGTTCACACCAACTTTTTGTCTCTGTCTGTTTTTCCGGCGCATATCTACGATCATGAAATTCGCAACTTTTCCTGAATCGACTTTTCCTATCTTTGTCAGATGCGAGACTAATAAAATTCTAGGAGATTGACCACGGTGAAATATACCTTGCAAGTCTGTCTGAGTGCTTCAGTCAAAGCGTTGGCTCACGTTAAAAAACAGGTGAAACGTTCAGAAATAGATGTGAATATGCCTGCATGCTCGGCGATCGCGGTTCAGCTCCTTCAACCGCAGTCCTCGTACAAAAAGAACCTAGAACCTAATACAGAACCATTAGCACTGCCTGCCTCCCCCCTCCCTAGCGTTCTCTTCATTGCCAAAGAAAGTTATGCCCAAGAAAAGATGGGTTGCATTTTTTGTTCTAACTCAAAAGAATAAATTTAGGGCTTTAGTAACAAAAACAATCAAATGCGTAAGCAACCATTTTTTAGGATGCTTCTTTGTAATCAAAAAAAGAAGAAAAAAGAAACAGACGCTTTGTTTTTACGTGTTTGCGCAGTCAACTAGCTTTGCAAATGGCTGCAATTTGTAATTCCGTGGTAGGACCAAGGGACCACCCGACCATGTACACCTTTGCTTTATTACCTACCCTATCCCCAGCTTTCAAAGATCATCCCCAATTTAGAGTGGGTGCTTGCTCGGTATATTACAGTTTGTAATAATGGTATTATTTGTTTAGAAAAATGAAATGTCAGATAAATACCAGCAGGGCCCTGCGGAAGCAGTGCATGGGCCCTGTTTCACCTTTTACAAAGCATCCTGTCTCGAATGGCAGCAGAGAAACGGGTGGGGCTGATTCGCCTGCAGGCCTTTGCTGAGTTGATGGCTGCTATCCAGACTGGCAGCTCATCGGCAGCTTCTAGCCACCTGCAGTTTTTTCTTCATCATACAGACTTCCTGCAACACCATGAATAAAAATCAGACTGACATTCTGGAACTAAAAAGAAACCAGAACTTGCTTTGCAGATCAACAAAAGAACAAGTGCCAACATTACGCTTCTCTTGTTGTCGACAGTGCAAAGACCCCCCATGATGACACCACTATTAAACTCAGCCAAATAAGGAAAATGAGCTTCTTCATGACATAATTGTATTAGGAACAGTGTGCATGTAGAGCTTAGATACCTACTGGTACCTTAAGAAATCCCGGGAAGCTAAAAACAAATAAACACCACTTAGAAATAGCACAGCTCGCTTGATAGGCACTTGCACAGCAATCAACAAGCCTCTTGACGTGTTCGGCAGTGCAGGGATACAGATAAAATATCAACATCGGGGATGTGATCAAAATCCTTTGGGGTCAATGCAATGCGCAAGTTTATTCTGAAGCTACTGTTTGTGCATGCACCTAAAGCGCCGTACACATCTATGCGACCGAGAGAGACCAGACCGGTTTTTAAGCCTCTTGCGACGTTTTAGGACCGGATGCGCTGCAGCCGAGCTGGTTTTAAGAGATCACAAGAGGCTTAAAAACCGGTCTGGTCTCTCTCGGTCTTACTCGGTTGCAAGAGTGTGAACGGTCCTTCAGAGGCGTTAAAGCTGGTTCACACTGTTGCAACTGACTACGACCGAGTTGAACAAAACAGGGTTTTAAGCCGCTCACGACCGCCATTATTGCTGCGCGGCGTGGTCATAAGCCGTCACAAGAGTCTTAAAGACTGGTTTTGTCGGACTCGGTCCTAGATGGTTGCAACAGTGTGAACTAGCCTGTCGACTAAAATCGTATCCAGCATTGGGTCTTTCCACAAATGTTTTAAGAGACTCCCTTCAACTTTACCAGAACCTCAGGTACTTAAAACCTGTAGTAAGTAGGGAGCCATCACATTCAAAGCTGGATCTTCTTGATTTGTATGTGTCTCCGCAGTACATGCGAGAGCGCCTGTCAGATGTGTGCGTTTCCATTGCAACCTTTGTACCACTAAACATTCTATACCAGGTCAAAGCATTTTAATCAAATCATTCAACCTCTTTCCTCAGCCATGTAAACTACTTGTGCACCCACGAGTTCTACAAGTCACAAATGTGGCCGGGGTAAATTAAAACGTCGCTCAGGCAAGCAATAATAATCTTTATTAGCGACAGTAGTGCTCTGGGTGGCTCGCAAGGCTAGACAAATACGCAGGGGCCCGTGCGCACGAGCGTCTGCTAGTTAATCAACCAGAGCAAGATTATTAAAATAAAAAAACAGGCAACAAGGGAGAAAACAAGAACGATGAGATTAACAGGGTTCGGTCAACACTTTTAAAAAGCTCTAGGCCCGCCAGTGGCGGATCCAGGGGGGGGGGGGCGACTCCCCCCCCCCCCCCCCAAACAAAGTCGACCCCCCTCCCTCCCCCCCTTCTCGGAGGGCAATTTGACATGGGTGGACCCCCCTTGCACAAGAAAGAATGGGAGAATAGTATCCTTAAAAATTTTCCGCCTCCCCCCCCCCCCCCTCTGAAACGGAGTTCTGGATCCGCCCCTGAGGCCCGCGCACCTGAAACCCAAAGCCACGCACCGCAGGCCAGCGCGAGGCACACGCCGTACACGAGCACAACGGCGACGCCCAGCTAGGAGCGTGTCCTATCAATCCGCCAAACGCCAGCACCAAACCGCCACTCGAACCGCGCCATCCCGCTGTATGCGGCGCGAAAACGCAGACCGGGAGTTACAAAATACTGGGCACAACTCAACGCTGTCGCTAGCGTGAGAAAGGACAAGACGACACGCCAAAGTAAAAACTACCCAATTCTTCATGAGTGTCGCCCTCCCTAACACACACCCATGGCGTTTGTTCTAAGATCCGTATCCAAGCGTTTGACAACACACAACAGTTCACTGATAGCAACGCGTACTTTAGAAACGATCTAGTCAGCGTCTCTGCAGTGCTCCGGTGTCGCAGAGCATTCACGGGACTCTCAAGATAGCGGCGCCGCCGCCGCCGCCGGTCAGTGCTAAGACAATTTCACTTTTTTCGACTCAAATCGTCGAAAAAAGTGAAATATCATCCGAACTACGGTGGCTACGTGAGCTCCGTTGTTCGGAACATGATCTAGCATATCTGGATATTCTTCTAGCATGCATTATGAATATTAAATCGGCAAAACTTACCTAAACTCGGATCGACCGACGCACTCCGAGAAGAGTAAAACTATACGCACTCCGGAGTGCACTTCGGACGAAAATGGCTATACGCACTCCGCTAAACTCGTATAAAACGAATGGTCACAGCGAGTTTTCTAAGTGGTGGCGTAGCGTAGTGGTCAAGACGTCCGCTTTCTACGCAAGTGGGCGCGGGTTCGATACGCGGTGGGCCTACTTTTTTCCTTTTTTTTTTCTCGAACATTTTGTTTTGTCGAGGCATTTGGCGATATTTACGACATTTCTTTTTGCGATGAACACTAAGAAAACCGAATGTTGTCGCCGAAACTTCGCAGAACTAAATGGTGTGGTACTCCCTTTCCGGAGGTGCGATCGGGGACAGCGGGGCTTGTGTTGTCGGCTGGACGCCGCGAAGCGGCGTGTACTGGTTAAGTTTTGTAATTAGCAGCCGATACTGTCGCCGCGAAGCGGCGTGAACGCAGGCGGGGGGCTGTGTTAACAAGCTCCCCAGTGATACACGCGCCGTTCGAAAAGGGTGACCCAAATGGCACGAGTTCTCCGCGGTGTGCGTATAGCCATTTCCGACCGAAGTGCACTCCGGAGTGCGTATAGCTTTACTCCTCCGAGAAACAGGCCTTTGTCTCCTCTCCCAGGCTCTCCGGCGAACAAGGATCCGGAAGCTGCTTGTGGCTTTGGATCGGCACGAAGCCAAGCAAGGCAGCCAAGAATTGAAATACGACTTAATAGTTTCGGTTTCGACCCCACTCTTTCGCAGTTCATATTTCTGGGGCCGGTGTCACTACATGTGGACATAACTGCAGTTGTCGTGCTCTGTACGAACTTTGAAGTCAATCGAAGGCGAGCAGACATAATTTCCCAGCTTCTTCTCCTGTTATACGTTGCTTGATAACCTTTGTTTGCTGATTGAAATCTAGATCAACTTATGTCCATCTCGTCCTTCAAACATACGGTGTTCAATATCTTAATTCATCTTGATTTCTTATTTGTGAAGACACGTAATTGCTTAATCATTCACTGGATATTCGTTTTAAGTTTTTATTTTTTTGCTAAAAAATATACGTATTTTTTAATTTTTTTTTTTTGGTCTGAATTACAGGCCGTGTTTTGCGGCTCAGTAAAACAGATTGTTTTGAGAAATTCAAGATCACGTACAGCCGACAATATACCAGTGATGTAGGTAGAGGGGAGGCGGGTGAAGCTTTCAGAATCGCCCCCCCCCCCCCCCCTTTGGAAATATTCCTGGCTGCGTCGCTAAATGGGCATAAGAGAAGAAGGGGCACCGCGTTTTTTGCCTCATAAACATACACACAAATCGAAGGAAACGTGCATTTCGTGCTTCGCGTGGGATTTGCTGAGCATGACTTTCAGTTTTGAGATGAAGCAGCTCCTCCCATCACTTTCCACACGCAGAGCGAACGCTCGAAAGGCGCCGACCCCCTCCCCAGCGTTTGCTTTTAACCTGTCACCGAGTATGACTTTTTTTTTTTTTTTTTGTGGACCTTCCGAATCGCTACAGCTCGCAGTGCATACAGCCAGGCACGTAGCCAGGGGTAGGGGAGGGAACATGAAGCCCGGCACCCCCCCCCCCCCCCCCCCACGAAACAAAATCCTGGCTACGTGCCTGCATACAGCGGTGTAATCCAGTTGCTAACTTGCTGTGCGTGTCTAAACAGAAGACATGCTTCCCTCCGGAGCGGGATTGGCGGCAGAGTGGGCTATACTCCGTTTGACCTTATGTTGTACCGCAGACAAAGATCGAAGCGCGAGCTCATAGCGTTGGGAGCTACTCTTAACGCACGAGAGCTTGTGCCGCCGAGATGTGCCCTAGAGCAAGGAGCTCGCGCTTGTAGCCTTTCCTGTGGTACATCATGAGGTGAAACAGAGTACAGAGCTCACCAGCTCGGAGCACGTGGAGCGAAATCTCACGCTACAGAACCCAGGGATCCTGGGTTCAATCCGCACCCCTGCCCCGTTTCGATCTGGATGAACATCCTACCGGCGCGCTGTCGTGTATCATTACTGCGGAGCGAAAGCTCGCGCTGCAAAACCCATGGGATCCTGGGTTCAATCCCCACCCCTGCCCGTTTCGATCTGGATGAGCATCGTACCGGCGTGCGGTTGTGTGTCACTACTGCGTGGTGCACGTTAAAGACCCCAGGCTAGCGGTTGTACTGCACTGGCTAAATTGCTCATCTACAGCGAGTGACTCGTCGCAACTTTAAAATGGCCGACCAACGACTCGCTGTATAAATATCCACACAACCCCAATTATTATCATTACTGCGTGATGCACGTTAAAGACCCCGCGCTATCGGTTGTACTGCATTGGCTACATTTTTTATCTACAGCTGGGAGACTCGTCGGCCGTTGAGGCAGACCAAATTCTAGGCTGTATAAACAAACACACACCCCAATTTTTCTCTGGAGCCATAGCTACAGGCTGTTTTCAGCGCACGCGATCAGCGCATTCAGAAACTAAGAACAAGAGCACGCCCACGAGGCTTTGTGTTGCCTCTAATTTGCACGTGCTCACCCCAGCTTTGAAAAAATTGGAGCCCTGCAGAAGTTACGCTAACCTTGACGACGTAGAACAAATTAGTTCTGAACACGTCGACGCGTGCACCGCGGAAACGTGTCCTACATGTCCTACACTTCGTTTCATGCTCAGTGCGAGCGAAAGCAATGCGAGATCGATGTTGACACGTCACTAGCTCTCCTTCGCTCACATTTATGGTGAAAGAGAGAATAAAGTCATAGAACAAAGATATGATTGCCACATATTTTCTGTTGTGTAATAGATGGCAGGGTACATCTATGTTTTGACTGCCTAAGCTAAGCCTATTTCGTATTTACAAATTCTGATAAGCACGAGTCCACGTGGAACCTATCCAAACGCGGATTAAAATCCGGCTTGCGTAATTTTGAGATGAAAATAAAAATGTAAATAAATATTTACACTCGCGGTATCCCTTATTTTGTTTCGATTCCTTGCATTGTACGCATCAGTGACATTAAAGGGCTCGTGAAACGTATTTTGGGTTGGGATAAATCATTTTAGATTGGGATCTTACTAATAGGACATCGTTCAGTGGGCCAAGAAAAAAAGGTAGAAAGTCGAAAGCCTGACTTTCAGTGCGAAAATTTGAAAACACAGCGGACTATTTCGTACCTCCTCCCCTTCGTAAGCTCTCTGCCTTTTGACTGTGATACATCCGCGGTCCCAAAAGCTACATCCGCGGTCCCAAAAGCGCGCCACCGGGTCCAAACGCACGTCACACGAAACCGGACCTCACTTATTCCCTTCACCCCTAAGCTGACCTTGTGGTGGGAGCTATGCGCTTACCGGACCAATCAGCCGCCTCCCTCTCATCACCTGACCTCATTCTCTGCGCGTGGGCATGCGCGAAGGAGCCTGATCACATGGCAAGTGCGGCTGGCCCAACGAGCACGTAGCTTCCACAGCACTGTCAGCTTCGGGGTGAACGGGGTGGGGAAAGCAACTTTTGTCTGAATTTTGAGCGACGGGCTAATCTTCTAGGGGGACAATGGCTCCGTCTAAAGTCACTTTAGCTCTGTCCGGGTACACAAACCAGATTCCGAGAAACAGGGCCCTCCCCTCTTTTCGTCTTTTTGAACTGTTTGGTGGAATGCGCGATTTATGAGTTGAGGAGGAAAGCTAAACAGGAAAAAGTTGGAAAAGCGTTTCATGACCTCTTTAATGCGATCACTGATCAGTGAATCCGACTTTCCATGGAATAAATTTCTTTTTTATGTACTTGATCACTAGCGCCACCTGCGCATACAACGTTTTTGCTTTACGCCACGCGTGGCCAAGGCTTTCGTAACTTTGTGGTGCGGTTCGTGCGGACCGCATTCCACGTGTGTCGGCGGTGTCAGGTGAGTCAGATGGATCGTTCCCACTTTAAATAAATACTAAAAATCAGTTTCTCATACTGCGACACTAAGTTTTGACGTAGGTGCAGCGAGAGCAGTCTTGCCTCTTCTTGAACTTAGAAATACCAGCCAACATCTAAGCCTTTCTCGTGTCGAAGTTTCGCGTGTCGAGTTTCATTTGAAAAACTAAAGGCTTAGCACATTTCGGTTTTAGAAAGCATTTTTTGCTTGAAGCTTCTGAGGCAAGTTCGCTTTCGCGAATAAAACGCACCACCAGGCTGCAATCGCGTAGCATGTGAAACTGATTTTTGCTATTTATTTAAAGTGTGAACGGTGAGTTTGACTCAAGCACCCGGTCATTCTTTTCAGTCTGAAAAAAACGCGGGGTCTGACCGAACGCATAATTGGACAGGCGTGTTTAACGCCGCTGCAAGGTATGCAGATTTAGTTGAGGAACATTTTTTTTCTTTACGTTATTTTTCTTGAAGCGCCGACTGATTTGCGATTAGTTACTTCGTTTTGAAATAAACACCGGCCTCTGGAATCTGATTAAATGTGTTCTATTGTCTATTCTAATTTACACATGCAGTGCAGCAGTTTCTTGTTTTTGGCGTTTTTGTGAAATCAGACATGGTGCTGTTTTGCGGACCCTGCTTGCGGTTGCGATGTACGGTCGGCCCGGCCGTGTCAATAAAGCCCGACGATCGCGTCACGCCGACAGCGCAATATTCTTAAGAAGAAAAGGAGGAAACGGGTCCTGGCCAAAGGTCTAAGCGCAGAACTCCTAGACGAAGCTATGTCACGGGCTATGTGATAATGAATGAAATGAAATTAAATTAATTCAAGCGCAAGGTAAAAACACATTTTAAGTTTATGTAAGTAAAATTGGCCGTATCGACTACTTCAGGGTCCGATGAAAAGCAAGCTCCAGCCAAAAAACAATGAACGACGGTAATTGTCCGTCGTTCCTTGGCGCGCTGAATCTTACAAAAATAAACGACACCCGAAACCACTCCCCGGCAGTCCCGTAGAATTGGTAGCCGCCTGTCTACCCTGGTCGGCTCGGACCAAGACAATACAAGGAACGCCAAGGAAATCACTTCCCTGGCAGTTACTTGGAATCGCGGGGCCAATGAACACACTGAAGCGCCACTAAGACTTCAATGTTGGTGGCCGCCTGTCTACCCTGGTCGGCTCGGACCAACAAAATACAAGGAACGCCAAGGAAATCCTTCCCTGGCAGTTCCGTGGAATCCTGGGGCCAATGAACACACTGAAGCGCCAATGTTGGCGGCCGCCTGTCTACACTGGTCTGCTCGGACCAAGAAAAGACAAGGAACGCCAAGGAAATCCCTTCCCTGGCAGTTCCGTGGCCTACCGGTGCCCGGGAAATACGGTGAGACGCCAGGCTGGCAGTTCACCGAATTCCCTGGGCGGTCCCGGTCCAGTCTACTACGGCCAAGGCCCAATCCTGGCTCCAGCTAGCCCACAGCAGGTGTGCTGCAGCCAAAAGGGAATTCGCTCGCTCAAAACAGGGGATTAGGTATTTCCTAGGCTTGAATATCCAGCTCGCAAAATGTTGCTTTACTCAGAGTGGAAAGGTGCTTCGTAGCCACTGTTTAGTGCCATTCGCTCGTGCGAATGTCAGGTGCCGTGTCGTCAGGTGGGTGGTAGATGCCGTTCCCTCAAAACTAAAAATCAGTTTTCGCTCGACAAATTGAATAGTGCAGCGCGGCAGCCCTCTTGAACTTAGGTCCGTTTCTCTCAAGCCCCGTGTGAATTTCGTGCCATGCGCTCATTGAAAAACTAAAGGCTTAGCACATTTCGGTTTTAGAAAGCATTTTTTGCTTGAAGCTTCTGAGGCAAGTTCGCTTTCGCGAATAAAACGCACCACCAGGCTGCAATCGCGTAGCATGTGAAACTGATTTTTGCTATTTATTTAAAGTGTGAACGGTGAGTTTGACTCAAGCACCCGGTCATTCTTTTCAGTCTGAAAAAAACGCGGGGTCTGACCGAACGCATAATTGGACAGGCGTGTTTAACGCCGCTGCAAGGTATGCAGATTTAGTTGAGGAACATTTTTTTTTCTTTACGTTATTTTTCTTGAAGCGCCGACTGATTTGCGATTGGTTACTTCGTTTTGAAATAAACACCGGCCTCTGGAATCTGATTAAATGTGTTCTATTGTCTATTCTAATTTACACATGCAGTGCAAAAGTTTCTTGTTTTTGGCGTTTTTGTGAAATCAGACATGGTGCTGTTTTGCGGACCCTGCTTGCGGTTGCGATGTACGGTCGGCCCGGCCGTGTCAATAAAGCCCGACGATCGCGTCACGCCGACAGCGCAATATTCTTAAGAAGAAAAGGAGGAAACGGGTCCTGGCCAAAGGTCTAAGCGCAGAACTCCTAGACGAAGCTATGTCACGGGCTATGTGATAATGAATGAAATGAAATTAAATTAATTCAAGCGCAAGGTAAAAACACATTTTAAGTTTATGTAAGTAAAATTGGCCGTATCGACTACTTCAGGGTCCGATGAAAAGCAAGCTCCAGCCAAAAAACAATGAACGACGGTAATTGTCCGTCGTTCCTTGGCGCGCTGAATCTTACAAAAATAAACGACACCCGAAACCACTCCCCGGCAGTCCCGTAGAATTGGTAGCCGCCTGTCTACCCTGGTCGGCTCGGACCAAGACAATACAAGGAACGCCAAGGAAATCACTTCCCTGGCAGTTACTTGGAATCGCGGGGCCAATGAACACACTGAAGCGCCACTAAGACTTCAATGTTGGTGGCCGCCTGTCTACCCTGGTCGGCTCGGACCAACAAAATACAAGGAACGCCAAGGAAATCCTTCCCTGGCAGTTCCGTGGAATCCTGGGGCCAATGAACACACTGAAGCGCCAATGTTGGCGGCCGCCTGTCTACACTGGTCTGCTCGGACCAAGAAAAGACAAGGAACGCCAAGGAAATCCCTTCCCTGGCAGTTCCGTGGCCTACCGGTGCCCGGGAAATACGGTGAGACGCCAGGCTGGCAGTTCACCGAATTCCCTGGGCGGTCCCGGTCCAGTCTACTACGGCCAAGGCCCAATCCTGGCTCCAGCTAGCCCAAGCAGGTGTGCTGCCTGGGATTTCGCTCAGCCAAAATGGGAATTCAGGTGCCGTTTTGCTCAGCCAGTGGGTATTTAGGTGCCGTTTCGCTCAGCCACTTTGAATTTAGAAATACCAGCCAACATCTAAGCCTTTCTCGTGTCGAAGTTTCGCGTGTCGAGTTTCATTTGAAAAACTAAAGGCTTAGCACATTTCGGTTTTAGAAAGCATTTTTTGCTTGAAGCTTCTGCGGCAAGTTCGCTTTCGCGAATAAAACGCACCACCAGGCTGCAATCGCGTAGCATGTGAAACTGATTTTTGCTATTTATTTAAAGTGTGAACGGTGAGTTTGACTCAAGCACCCGGTCATTCTTTTCAGTCTGAAAAAAACGCGGGGTCTGACCGAACGCATAATTGGACAGGCGTGTTTAACGCCGCTGCAAGGTATGCAGATTTAGTTGAGGAACATTTTTTTTTCTTTACGTTATTTTTCTTGAAGCGCCGACTGATTTGCGATTGGCTACTTCGTTTTGAAATAAACACCGGCCTCTGGAATCTGATTAAATGTGTTCTATTTTCTATTCTAATTTACACATGCAGTGCAGCAGTTTCTTGTTTTTGGCGTTTTTGTGAAATCAGACATGGTGCTGTTTTGCGGACCCTGCTTGCGGTTGCGATGTACTGTCGGCCCGGCCGTGTCAATAAAGCCCGACGATCGCGTCACGCCGACAGCGCAATATTCTTAAGAAGAAAAGGAGGAAACGGGTCCTGGCCAAAGGTCTAAGCGCAGAACTCCTAGACGAAGCTATGTCACGGGCTATGTGATAATGAATGAAATGAAATTAAATTAATTCAAGCGCAAGGTAAAAACACATTTTAAGTTTATGTAAGTAAAATTGGCCGTATCGACTACTTCAGGGTCCGATGAAAAGCAAGCTCCAGCCAAAAAACAATGAACGACGGTAATTGTCCGTCGTTCCTTGGCGCGCTGAATCTTACAAAAATAAACGACACCCGAAACCACTCCCCGGCCGTCCCGTAGAATTGGTAGCCGCCTGTCTACCCTGGTCGGCTCGGACCAAGACAATACAAGGAACGCCAAGGAAATCACTTCCCTGGCAGTTACTTGGAATCGCGGGGCCAATGAACACACTGAAGCGCCACTAAGACTTCAATGTTGGTGGCCGCCTGTCTACCCTGGTCGGCTCGGACCAACAAAATACAAGGAACGCCAAGGAAATCCCTTCCCTGGCAGTTCCGTGGAATCCTGGGGCCAATGAACACACTGAAGCGCCAATGTTGGCGGCCGCCTGTCTACACTGGTCTGCTCGGACCAAGAAAAGACAAGGAACGCCAAGGAAATCCCTTCCCTGGCAGTTCCGTGGCCTACCGGTGCCCGGGAAATACGGTGAGACGCCAGGCTGGCAGTTCACCGAATTCCCTGGGCGGTCCCGGTCCAGTCTACTACGGCCAAGGCCCAATCCTGGCTCCAGCTAGCCCAAGCAGGTGTGCTGCCTGGGATTTCGCTCAGCCAAAATGGGAATTCAGGTGCCGTTTCGCTCAGCCAGTGGGTATTTAGGTGCCGTTTCGCTCAGCCACTGTGAATTTAGTGCCATTTCGCTCAGCCAAAATGGGAATTCAGGTGCCGTTTCGCTCAGCCAGTGGGTTTAGGTGCCGTTTCGCTCAGCCACTGTGAATTTAGTGCCATTTCGCTCAGCCAAAATGAGGAATTCAGGTGCCGTTTCTTCAGCTCAACTGTGAATTCCGTGCCATTCGCTAGCCAAGGATTTCAGGGTGCCGTTTCGCTCAGCCACTGTGATATTTAGGTGCCGTTTCGCTCAGCCAACTGGAAATTCAGGTGCCATTTCGCTCAGACCAAGTGGGTAATTCAGGTTGCCGTTTCGCTCCAGCCACTGTGATTTAGTGCCATGTTCACGCCTCAGCCAAAATGAGACATTCAGGTGCCGTTTCGGCTCAGCCAGTGGGTATTTCGGTGCCGTTTCGCTTCAGCCACTGTGAATTTAGTGCCATTTCGCTCAGCCAAATGGGAATTCAGGTGCAGTTTCGCTCAGCCAGTGGGTATTTAGGTGCCGTTTCGCTCAGCCACTGTAACTTTAGTGGCCATTTCGCTCAGCCAAATGGAATTCAGGTGCCGTTTCGCTCAGCACAGTGGGATTAGGTGCCGTTTCGCTCAGCCACTGTGTATTTATTGCTATTTCGCTCAAGCCAAAGTGGAATTCCGGTTGCCGTTTCGCTCAGCCAGTGGGTATTTAGGATGCCGTTTCGCTTCAGCCACTCGTGAATTTAGTTCCATTTTCGCTCAGCCCAAAATGGAATTTCAGGTGCGTTTCGCTCAGCCAGTGGGTATTTAGGTGCCGTTTCGCCTCAGGCCACTGTGACTTTCAGTGCATTTCGCTCAGGCCGAAAGGGAATTCAGGTGCCCGTTTCGCTCAGCCAGGGGTATGTAGGTGCCGTTTCGCTGAGCCTCTGTGAATTTAGTGCCATTTCGCTCAGCCAAAATGGGAATTCAGGTGCCCTTTCCCTTAGCGAAAACTAATACGTTTGAAATATACGTCATTCTAATTTAAGTGTATTTGAAGTACAGTTCATAATTGTAAGTACACAAAAATCGACCGAAAATATAACTTCTTTTTTTTTACTTAGTACTAAAATTTACTTCTGAAATCTTTTTAAAATACCTTTATTTAAGCTACATTTGAAGTTCCCTTCATGCGTTCTAAAATACGTAAATACTAAAATAGTAGGCACAAGATACCTTTCACATAGATTTCTTAAAATATTTGTTTATTTCATGCAAAATATACTCCAACCCTAAAAAAATGCAGCGATCAAAAATAAGTGCAGAATACTCTTAAAATACCTGGAAATCGTAAATACTGTTGTGTTCTACTCTAAGTATCTTTTGACTGCAATACTTTGGTAGTTTGACTTAAACTACCAAAGTATCTAAAAGCTCGTATTTCAGAAGTTCACTTCAAGCAAATGTGGAGTACACTGAAGTGCCTAAATACAACATTTGATTAGTATGTCAATTGCGTTGTGCAGCATCGCACTGATAAATCAGCCCAGTTTATGTTATTGTTTACTTTTTGTTCTATCGAGAACACACCTGAAGGGTTCATTGCACACCAGTCACAAACGGGGTTCGGGAACTGCAACCACAATACATTCTGATGCTGGAAAACTTCAGCAAGTGCTGGTAGCAGATATGTTTGGCGTGGTTGTGTTAGCACAATGTTAGTTCACTGAATGTGTATACTCACCATTGTGATGTGAGTAGTAACTTTAATATAGTGACGTTAACGACCATATTAAACAGTCAACTAGTAAAGAAAAGCAAAATAAATATTTTAAAGTGAAGAAACTGCCTAGACTCGCTTTGTCCTGAGTGGTGCTATGCAGAGAAGCAATAACATTTCTTCTAGGAGCCGTTTTTGTGTATATTGTTTTAGCGACTGTGCCGAATTATTATTAGTTGTACTAATGCTTTTTAGTAAGAGATATCGTCCACTAACTTCAAAACACTGGTTCCCCTTTGACAGACTCCTGAGGAGAAGATCGGATACTTGGAACCTTAATAAGTGCAGAGGGGGTCACCGGCCAAATGATTGCCTTCAATATGTAGGCTATATAAGGCTCTAGAGCAGTCGACGGGACTGTGATTCAGGTGTTCAATGCTTCATTGTGTTTGCATGTGTTCGTTTCTAATGTGTAATTGTGGGATGTATTTAGTAGTGCCTTCAAATGCCATAGGGACACCATTTACTAACGAAGTCCAAAATGAAAAAAAAATGTATTGGCGGTTTTTAATACACAAATGGCCTCTTGAGGAGGAAGTAATTATATTTTTTTTTATTTCTAAAGTCTTTTTTGATTAATATTTATGATGCATTTTGAATACCTTACGCGCGTATTTCGAATGCGGACAAAATAATACAGAATGAATACAAAATGAATATTCGTATTCAATATATTTCAACTTCGTTTCAAGTACGGCCTCTTTTTGCTAAGGGTTCGCTCAGCCAGTGGGTATTAAGGTGCCGTTTCGCTCAGCCACTGTGAATTTAGTGCCATTTCGCTCAGCCAAAATGGGAATTCAGGTGCCGTTTCGCTCAGCCAGTGGGTATTTAGGTGCCGTTTCGCTCAGTCACTGTGAATTTAGTGCCATTTCGCTCAGCCAAAATGGGAATTCAGGTGCCGTTTCGCTCAGCCAGTGGGTATTTAGGTGCCGTTTTTCGCTGCTACAGACATCAGATATCAACGGCTTCGCTCCATGGCACAGTTAATGCTTTCGCATTAAAATATATATATATATATTCCTGCCCCAGAGTTTTGCGGAACCCCATTCGACAACCACTGACTTATAGGCTTCCTTACCAGTTGGACATTGCTTCAACTCCTACATTGTCTTCATAACTGTGTCCAAGTTATGGGCCTCTGGTTCATGAGAAATGCCTCTGTTGCAGCCTTGCAAAAAGAAAAAAAAACCAAGTGCTTGCCATTTCTTGAATTCAGAATACACCAAAAATCCTGTTGCATACTGCTTTAAGAACTTGCGGACACCTTTTTTTATAACACTTTCTGCTTGGCCCCACGGCATCAGTAAACAAGGCAAGAAGTGTGAATGTATAAAATCAAAAACAGCCTGGATGGAACTAGAAAATAACACGAAAACTAGCTCCGCAAATGTGGTTCCATCTCTACTCCAGACACCGTTGAAGCTGAGGTGGAAGCTGCACACTCTTCAAGCCATCGAACCGTCAGCCTTTCTTCACCTGATCCCGCTTTCTGCGAATGGGTATGGGCTAAAATGCGATCATGTGAGGAAAAATTGCCCCACGACTGGTTTAATAATCACGCAGCCTCCACCGTTCTGTCAGCCTAGCAGTGAACGAAGTATTGATATTTTCACCTCAGTAGTTACCTGATCAGCGAATTGAGGGCACTGACTTGAAGCCACCATAAGGTGGCTTCAATTTGGCTGGTTTCGATTTCAGCAGGGTTGCGGGTGTGTTGCGTGTTATGTGGTTTTTGCTTAATTTTGTGATAAAAACGCGCCCCTTGACGTACGCATTCAACAATGCAGTGGCACTGGGTCACTGAGAAGAACGAAAAGGTTACGAGCCAAAATTGTGGACGTTTTTACGAACACCTTCATCTGGTCATGTTTGTCGTTCGGAGAGGTTCGGCGGCTAAACAACTGAACTGATGCAGAAGGAGGATTGCCATACTCTACAGTCATACTGGCCGTACCTGCGCATACTAGATTCCACAATAATAAACGAATGAAGAGAATGCATGGAGTCGTAGTCCAAAATCATGTAGACAACCTGATTACCAATGTGTTGAATCGCAGAGAACACATGAACTAACACGTTTAGTCCTGACTATTTGATTTTCAAGGACACCAATGTTCCCTGAACATCGCCGACTAAATAATCCATCCGGTAATGATGAGCAGAATGTAAAAAAAGCAAGTAATATTGTATCCACCTGTTCTCCTAAAAAACGAAGTACTCGAGATTTGTTTTAACGGTTCATCTTAGGCCGAGCAGGAAATCTTTTTTAACTATCGGCTCTGCTAAGTATTTATTAACAGGTTTTCATAATGTTTGCCTCAAGTAATGAACTATTTGTTACACGTTACAGACGTTATAAAAGTCCTTCTAAAATTTTCAAAATATAATTAAACGTTTAAAGGGAAGAAACTTCTGGCTAGCTTAGCTGAAGTAGAATGCCAGGCACCACTTCATAGATCTGTGTTGACATCTTTTTTTTTTTTTTGAACTGATGTGATTTGTACTTTCTGCGGCGTTAAAAATAAATCCGGCGTTGACAACACTGCACTCGGGTTGATTTCCGTTCAGACGGTTTATTTTTCGTCATCACATATTGCGTGCCTCAGGCGCTCACAAGCTTTGCGACACGTTTTTCACCCTCTGTGTCTAAATAAATTAAGTGAATTGAATATCTTCAGAAAATCCTTAAAGTGCTTGAGTGGCCGCCGACATGGGACCAAGCAGAATGCATAGTTTCTTTAAAATAATTGATAAACCGATCAAGCGAATGTCTATACAGCAAACATCATTCCCTCATATAATCAAAAGCAACTGTTATTTTGTTAGCTACGAAAGCAGAGCACGATACTTTTGATAAACATACATACTGACTTCTTACGTTGACTACGTTTGCCGCCGTCTTTAAGATCCTAAGTGCGCGATCATGTCTCGCACCCTTCTTATTGCAAATCTTCCGCTACTATCACCGAGCAAACCTCCAGTGTCTATGTAGGTGACCTCTCCACCCTCGTGCTCTCCTACACTTACATATTCAATGTGAGTCAGTGCTGACATGTGTGCCTCCTCTATCCACCTTGCAGGCAGGACAGGCTCCTTCCGCGAAGCCCTTCCTTTTCCACTTAGCAGCTGGCGAACGCCGAAGGGGAGGCCTCCTTACCTCGTCTCCTCAGCTATGAGGAAAAAATTGCCACCTGCAAATCAAACAAAACGAGGCCTCATCGAAACCCTTACGCACTTATCCTGATCTCAAATTCCTTTCCGTGCAGGAATCCAGGGGCGCATATATCTTGCACGTTTCTTCCACGTCACAGCACACACTGTCACGAAACCTACTACGAGTCTCCGCCGTCATTGCCAAACGACTGAAAAATAGAGATGCCAGGCGGCCGGGCCCATAGCGTGACATCAAAGGAAGAGTCGAGAGGCCTGTTTAGAGTCCGCAATGGCCGTTTGTGTGACGTCAGTGCAGACAGTAAAAACACTACTTTTGTGCCTACAGCATAGCTGGCATTTATGTTCCAGTAGTGCTGGGGTGGGGTACGCCACCGTAATAAATCCCTTACGAAAGTGTGCGCTCTGTTGGAAGCTGTGAACACCTGCACAATTACAGACACCAAAAACATAGCTAATGTTGGAATCCTAGAAATTCTACTAATGACACTTTTATCTCTAGCTAACGAAGTTTAGATTCTTACGTGCTGTGGTGTCGCTTGTTCTGCCATTGTACACTGCTTGGGACATTTACCAGTAGCCACATGACTTTAGAAAGGGATCTAATGAGCTTTAAGTATAGTCTACGTTCTCGCGCCGAAAGATGCAATAGTTGATGCAATTTACAAACACATAAAAGAAGATGGGTCAGTGAATAGCCGAGATGCGTGAAGCGGACGCTACAAGTCATCGGAGTCACTCCAGTACTGAGAGCATGTGCCTTTCTGGTTTGGCCTTCCGATTCGCAGAGCTCGAGATAACGGGTGCCGTTGTAGCTGGCATAAAGTCATTCTGGGTTAGCTCGCGACATCGACCGTGGTAAGCTCTTGAAAGTGACAGAGAGACGCACGGCGGCGAGGTATTGCGCTTTCCAATAGCATCACTACGCTATACATCCATCGTCTCAAACCCATTCTCAAGACGGCAATGAAATCTCGCAGTTCTCCGCAAAACAAAAACAGCCTTAACCGCGCTTTGTGTCAAGCAAATGGCGCGCACCACGCGCCGAATGTGTGACACCACTCTCCGTGAATATGAAGCCAAAGAATAGTCCCCTATATAGGAGGCTATGGCGTAATCTGTTGGCGTCCGTGCACTCCCGCAGCTTGAGCGCCGCTCAAAGATATTACACGCGCGCTCGTCGCTTCAGAAATTCACCGCGACTCAGCATAGTAATTATGTTTTGTTTTATGTTTAGAGAGCAAGTTAGTCAGCCCCGATGGGCGTCTGGTGTCAGGACCCTATGGATTAATCTGTGTTTTCCCGTCCCATCGACGCCGGCTTTTCTACGACAGGAGCTGCTTAAAGTTGAAATAGCGGTAAAACGCTACGGAAAACACAAATACAACGCATTCGCCCAGGAGTGGAGGGAAGAGCGGAGCAACGAGTTAAAGCTACCGTATGGCGGTCCCGTCATATAATTCCAAAATGGTAGCGCCCATGCGACGAAGGGTGGAAAGGTCTATAGCCCCCAAGGAGAGGCCAATTTAAATTACAGCGCAGCTCTTGCTCACCTCAAAGTACCTTCCGGTCGCGTTGGAAGCAGCTGTGGGGTACAAACGATAAAACTGCAATTGCATATAAACGAAATTTCAGAATACATATTTACACACAGCAAATATACTCTAAACAATTTTAGTTCTATAGTCCGTGATGGGATAAGAAGGGCAGGGAGGTTTTTCAGTCGTCCCACCTCCAGCCCGACATTTCCTTTTTCGGTAACACTTCAACATCTCGTGCGCTTTGAGCTTTGAGCCTAGTTTTCGGCAGCAACTGCATGCTGGAGGCCAGGCACTAAGCCCCTAGTAAAAAAAGCCATTTGTATGAGAAATTTATTGTGTCCAATTAACACATATGAATCATACAAGATATATAAGAACATATGACCAATATAATAACCATGTAAGAACTATATAACAAAGATATGATATATAAAAGCATATAAGAACAATATAAGAAATTTATAAGAAACTTCTCACAAGTCTCTTATATTGCTTATATGTTCTTATATATCTTATTAGTTCTTTTATGGTTCTTATATGTTCTTATATATCTTTTATGATACATATGTGTTTATTGGAAAAAGAAATTTCTCATACAAATGAGATTTGTCAATAGGGGAGCCTCCTGCCGTCCTCCTGTCAGTTCGCATTACGTCACAGAATATAGTGGGCAGCTTACCATAAACTACATCCGCAGTCTGTCTCGATGCCTGACACCAGCACGGTAGGCGATGAAGGCCGTCTCGTCTCGTAGAATTCAAATTAGTCAATGCCAGCTTCTGCTTTAACAGGGCTGTGCAGCAGAGTATAAATGTGAGAAACACAAAATTTATTCTGTGTTACAAATGAACAAAGCGGCACAAGCAAAAGAGACCTGACCAAGCATAACTTGTACATGCACTATACTCCGTCCACCTTTAGTCTGATAGTGTGTAGGAGATAGGCTCTCACCAGACCAAGCAATCGCTTCCCATTCATCACCTGACCCTGTTCTCTGTGGCTGGGTATGGAAGGAAGCTTAATCATGTGGCCTAAAATAGACGTATGACTGGCCCAACCAGCATGTAGCTTCCACTGCAAAGCCAGCCAACAGTGAATATAGCAGACAAATGAATAGCTGCCTAATAGACGCAGACTACGGGGGGGAGTCTCGGGAACACAATCATTCTCTGAAATTTCCCATAAAGGGCTTCGCGGTGGGCAGAGACACCAGTGCTTGGTTAACATTTTTTGTCTCTGTCACTGTGTTCTTCCGATCTCTATATGTGTGTGTGTGTGTGTGGAAGGGCGGGCTGGCTTGCGAGCCCGGCGCCCCCACCCCGAGAAATTTAAAATTTTGTGACTATGCATTGGAAATTTGGAAGATATGTTTCTACATTTGAAACTCCTCCAATTAATATTTTGTAGACTCCAATCAATCTCACTAACAAGAGTCTAGTACTTCACCACAAGAGGCTGTTAAGAATGGAACCTTCGGCAACCTTCTTCCGAGTTTCAACGCTGCGGAAACGAGTCCCGAAACGAGTCCCGACGTGTTCAGGACTGACGCCCACCTGTCAAAGGCTGCCCAAAACGTGTCTCAACGCGTCCGTGACGTCAACGGGACGTGTGTGTGTGTGCGTGTGGGTTCGTGCGCTCCGGAAGGGGAGAGAGGCCTGGCCTAACTGCGGAGAACCTTGGCTATGACTCATTTCTGACTACGACGCGGCGGACCCAGCTGCAAAGCACGTGGCGGTCGCACCTGCTGCCCTGGCGGAGAGAGAGGGAGAAAACGGACCCCTATATAAGGCGGGGCGTGAGGGCTCCATTTGTTCTCTTGGATTTGACGACTGTATCGCTACCATGTAATTAAACCGTTCGTTACGTTACCAATTCTCCCACCTCCACTGGACCCCTGGGTTCTTCACTTCGGGGAATGGACATCGTCACGAGCCAGGAAGCTCCCGGACGTGCGACCTAAGCCCCGCCTCGAACAAGGCCTAAGTACGATATATTTTAAAGAGCCGTGTAAAATGGGCTGTGCTTGTGGGAAATAATGACCTACATAAGCCCACAAACCGAAAATAAAAAACTCTTCAGCCACTCTCTGAAAACCAAAAATAAAATTAGCAAAGCGTTCGTACACAACGTTCGAAGTTACTGGCGCGAGCACTTGACTTCATTCAGCGTCGCACTTGCGCGAAAGCGTGTACACAGGACCCGAACAAAAGACGCAGGCCAGAGTCACCAGCTCCGACATCGTTGTTTCTACGGAAGATTGCGTTGCGCTGCCAGCACTCCGGCTACGCGCTCTCAGCACGTAGCCGGAGTGGTCCCATGCGAGCGGCAGCGCTCTGCGCTCACTGAATGATACACGCGTCTGTGCAACACGAAAACCCATTGCTGAACCTAACTGGATCCAGACTACTCAAAAGCGGTGTTCGCAAACCACCTACCGAGACTTTTTTAGAAAAGGAGATTTTACAGAGATTTTTGAAGGGAAGATTTGAGGGTTAAAAATTAAAGACTGCGCTAAGACACGCACAAGAAGCAGAAGGTAGACGAACAACCGCGCTGTTGTTGTTCTACCTTCGGTTATCACACAAAGCAAAACGAGTACTTAATTTGATTGCGGCAGACAGAGCCGTATTAGGGATATTTACTCTGTTTCGCTTAGTGGCAGGCCATTTACGGTCACTAGACCCTTTTTCGGAACATTTGGTATCAAGACGAGCTCCATTACATTGAAAATTGTCGAAAAGAAATTCGTGCCCACACGTTGGACGCGTATTTCCCCGCTTTGTTTGGATTGGATTGTGTTCGCCAATCCTTTGAGTGCGCCACGGGTTGTTTTCTTGTTTTATTCAGAACCGCGCGATTAATTAAATTGTGAAGCTTCGCTACTCAATAGCTGTGTCGTAAAGTAAAAACATACGAGTAATTTCTAAAACAAAATGAAAATAAAATTGATGTATCAAAACTTCCAAAAAGTTTAAAGAAATTGGAACTAGAGCTGCGATACTTCTGTTTTGTGTGCCTTTGAAAATCGAAAGTGTTATCAAATACCATGTAAGCCAATACTGGCAACTCTCGCGGAGAGCGGGTGAAAAGTGATCGCAGCGCCCCTGGCGAGCTCGGAGCTTCAGCTAGCAGACGAACTTTTCACAACGCATTGGTTTTGCCTATCTCCGTGTGAGGTGACCAATAAACAAAATTGTATTCGCTGCTGTGAATGTTAAAACTAGGTGCCACCTTATGAGTGAATGACATTTTCTTCGCGTGTGAAAGACGTTACAGCTTGTAGGGTGCAATTTTCGGGCTCTCCTGAAGAAAACACTCTGTGAGAACTTATGAAAGCCAGGAAAAACACGAATGTACCTTCGCCCTGTTTTTTGAAAGAGGGCAAAGTACACAACTTTCAGAACATAGCTACGTTTCAAATTCACTGTTCTTATTGATCAAATCGTTTTGTTGTTGCAATTCCCATTTATCATGTAAATATTGCTTAAAACCGTTTTGTCGAATAGGCGAGCTGGTGCACCCCGTTAAGATCGTATCCGGATGAAGAAGCAAAAGGCAATTTCGAACCACCTACGTTACTGCGGTGTTAATATGCTCTCGAACAAGTCGACTGTGCACATGCAAATCTGACGATATTACTGAAACTAATAAAAGTTGAGTTACAAAAAAAAAAAAAAACTACTTCTCGCGCGTGCAAAATGAAAAGAAAGAAAAGGTGGAGAGTGTCATAGCGCCAATAAAGGTGATTTGGTCACTTTATATACGGTGCACAAATTGCGATTGTTAGAGGAGGGACGACTACCGTCCTCTGCGTCTTCTACGATCATAGGCAACCACCCGTTGAACGGTCGTTCACATACTTGAATTTTTCAAAGTCTACTTTATTTTTTTATGCCTGAGGCGGCGCTACGCCGCCCCGTTCTTTCTTCCTCCTACTTTTATGTTGTTGTTTGTTTTGTTTGTTTGTTTGTTTGTTTGTTTGCTTTTTTTAGAGCGCAGCTCTTAGGCGCCCGTTTCTGGCTTGAGCGGCGTCGGCGTCGGCGTCAACGTAACCGCGCGGTGCATTATGGGAAATATCCCATAATGCACCGCGCGAGCCCCCCCCCCCCCCCCCCGGGGTCACGTGACCCCGGGGGGGGGGGGGGGGTCACGTGACCTGGGGAGGAGGGGGAGGGGGTCACGTGACCTGAGAGGTCACGTGACCCCCCTCCCCCGAGGTCACGTGACCCCCCTCCCCCTCCTCCCCCGAAGTCACGTGACCCGGGGGGTCACGTGACCTGAGGGGTCGCGTGACCCCCCCTCCCCCTCCCCCCCGAGGTCACGTGACCCCCCTCCCCCCTTTGAGGTCACGTGACCCCCCGGAGGAGATTGAAGGGTGAGGGGAGGAGGAGAAGGAGGAGGATGAGGAGGGGTATACCCTCCCCTGAGTACCCTTCCCTCCTCCTCCTTCTCAAGAGCTGCGCTCCAATTCGGCATTACAGGGAGTTGTAAACGGCTTTCATTTTTCTTCTTTTGTCTACTTGACGTTCGAACAGTCGCGTAATTTGCTTTGCCTTGTTTGGCTTATTTTTTACTTCCTTTCTTTTCCTCCTGTTTTCAACTTCGATTGAGTTTCTAATCGTAAATCTTGATATGTGTTTTTTGATACCTAATAAGTATATTAAGAAGTGTAAGCTCGTTATACATTTCTATTCGGGTTTTACTTGAGTACGCCGGCACGTCTGCTATGGATCATCCTTTGTTGATCAACCGGTCGCCAACGGGCATACACCAGCGCATACTTGGAGATGGCAGGCATGCCATATGCGCCGCCTACCACTACAAAAACAAGTTTTTGCGATGTGGTGGAAAATCCTTCTTCTGTTTCCCGAAGACCGAACAAACGTGAATAACTTTCTTCAAATTAAACTGGAAGTGCTATACAAGCCTGGCTTTGAAATCGCCACTGACGCCTCAACAGACGATTATGACAACTCCAAGGAGATCGCGGAGAACTTCACGGACGACATACAAGATGCACAACTGAACACCCAGTGCTTTGTAGCCGGGTGGGCAGCCAGTCAGATCTGTCATCATGCTTGCTAAGTTCAACTGCAATCAGAAACATGGAACACCTCAAAAACATTATGTTAAAGAACAAGAAATACTCGCATGCGAAAATGACACAACATTACGACGTAGCTCGTCATTTAGCCGGTAACATCAGCCATCACTTCGACACACATTCCACTGATACATTGCACCAACCAAGAGTTCAGCTCAATGTGCACTTGAGGCATCTGATCGACACTCGAAACAAAGGTACCGTGTGCAAGGATTGCCAGGACATGCACGTCAACAAGCACTTGAATGCACTTTTGAACTTCTTCGTCAAGCCAGTAAACAAACAAACTGCCATATTCATTGGGAAAAGAAATGCGAAAGCAAAAAAAGGTCACACACTACTGGCACGTAGCAGATTGCGGCGTGCGATTCTTATTTATCGGGCACTGTGAGCTGGACTACGTTATTTATTTCCTCTGTTTTGTTTTTAGTTATTACCAATGCCGCGAAAGCAAATAAACAAACGTGTAACGTGCAGCTAAAAAAAAAAATAGTGAAGCTCTTTTTTTTATTAGCTTTTTGTAATGCTTCCGCTATGTCTTGGACTCAACACCGAAGGCGACCACTACTTGCTCATTTTCAATGCTCCTACTGGCGCCCCGCGCTATCGTCGTCGTTGGAGAAGGGCTTTTCTGGGTGATTTGTACCTTTGTATCGTCTTCTAACTTCTTTGTTTTATTCGCCGTTGTTCGCGACTGTGTCCCATTTCTTTTCATTTTCGTCTGAGATGGCGACCCTATCTTTCCTGCAAAGTTCTGAAAGAGTTTGCACGGTTATTTTTATCCATACTTTTTGTTTTGTTTTTATGCTGCAGCGGCTGCTGCGCTAGTTCTGGTAATATTAACATGTTGTTTCCGCCCGTTTTAATAATCACATATTCAGGTAAGAAATTGTGACAACGCAATTTGTAACGGATCAAGAGTAACCTCTTACGACGTAGTTCCAGCAGCTAAAGATCTTTTTTCCGCTTCCCAGATGCGCTTCAAAGGCGTGGGATCCCTTGAGATGCGTTTCAGACCGCTAAAAAAACTGCTCTATTTTTGTTTCTGCATGCGTTGTTATTTGATTTCTGTTGAAGTTGCGATCAGTGGATTCCGCTGTGCAAGTGGACTGACCGTAATAATAATAATCATAATAATATTACTTTCATTTATTGTGCCCAGTAACAGCCGAAGCACTGGTGCACTCGTTAGTAGTTACCAAGAATACACATAATAAAGAGAAGGAAAGCTACAACAAAATAGAGCAAAATACTTAGCAGTGACTACGTATATGCATCAACCACATACATGGCGCAAGCACTTTTTAAATCGGCACCAATCTGTATAGGAAATGTCTATATCTGATGAGTCTATATGGTTTAAATAGCTTTGAATGTGACCCGATGGTGGCGTAAGGTTTGTGGGGTCAACGCGTAACGTCCGGTGATTTCGAACATTTCTTCCAGGTATATGATGTGCACAAATGAGGCTAATGAGCTAATGTCGAAGTAAGAATGTATACATTTAAACAAAAATACAAAGTCGTGCGAACACCGTCTTGTTGCAAGTTCAGATATCTGTAATGGTTTCAGTACTTCAAGGTATACTTATGAGTCACCTGAACATCTAAAATGATAAATTCTAGCAAACCGTTTCTGCATACGTTCTAAATTTTTTGAGGCAGTCATACCAAGACTGTTCCAGATCGCAGAACAAAAATCACGTTCTGGGGGAACTATGCTCTGGTAAAGCACATTTCTTCCAGGTATATGATGTGCACAAATGAGGCTAATGAGCTAATGTCGAAGTAAGAATGTATACATTTAAACAAAAATACAAAGTCGTGCGAACACCGTCTTGTTGCAAGTTCAGATATCTGTAATGGTTTCAGTACTTCAAGGTATACTTATGAGTCACCTGAACATCTAAAATGATAAATTCTAGCAAACCGTTTCTGCATACGTTCTAAATTTTTTGAGGCAGTCATACCAAGACTGTTCCAGATCGCAGAACAAAAATCACGTTCTGGGGGAACTATGCTCTGGTAAAGCACAAATAAAAGATACATTCGAAAAGTTTTGCTAAATCGTGAGATTACACCGAGAAGTCTAAAACAAGAGCTAACAACATGTGACACATGCGAGTTGAAAGTAAGTTATAAGTCGAGAAAACCTCCAAGGTCTTTTACACACAGTACACGGTTAATAGCCACTCTTTCTAAGCGGTACACAAAAGAAGTAGGATTAGTCTTGCGCATAAAATATATAACATTGTTTTTTTTTTTTTTTTCAAAGTTAAGTGTAAAACCATTATCTAGACACCACTGACATATGGCGTTAACATCTTCTTGAAATAGAATACAGTCACTTAATGTCAATATGTTTTTGTAGATTTTGAAATCGTCTGCAGACTGCAAGAGACGCGAGTTGTGAATGGCATCTTGGATGTCCTTGACGAATACATTAAAAAGAAGAGGTCCAAGGTTCGAGCCCTTGGGTACCCCAGATGGTACAGAGAAGCGTGACTTTGCATGAGCATAGCTGTCACTATTCGCTCTTTCAGAAAGATAACTGTCGCACCAAGAACAATAAACATCATTGAGGCCGAACACAAACAGTTTATGTAACAATAGCTCATGATTCACAGGGTCGAATGCCTTACTACAGTCAAAGTACACAGCATCAGTTTGTCCTCGAGAAAAAACAGTGGGTGCAACATCATTTAGGAAACACACAAGATTCGTCTCAACAGAACGACCACTCATGAAACCGTGTTGCGTATCAGGTATTACGTGCTTGAAATAATGTGTCAAATCTTTATGTATTATCTTTTCGAACACCTTCGAAAAACAGCGAGCAAAGGTATGGGTCTATGGTTGCGAACATTTGTTGTGTTACCAGATTTGAAAAGTGGAATTAGTAAGCCGTTTTTTCAGGCAAGTGGGAAAACTGATTGCTTCAGTGACAAATTAAATATGTGTTGAAGTACCGGAGCTAGAATGTCGACGCACTCCTTAACAATCAAGTTTGGTATGCCATCAAGGCCACATTACTTTTTAGATCGGAGCTGACGAATCGCCCCTAGAACGTCGTCAAGACTGATAGGAGGAAGTGGAACGTGGTCTAAAACAGCATGTGAGACGTCTGAGCTACCAACAGTGGACGATGAGTAGGTGGAAGAAAACAAAAATGAGCGAAGTGATTGCACACAGTTTTGGGGTCGGTGGAATATTTTCCATCTATCTTCAGTGACGTCAGCACCTCCCCATGGGACGTGCGCTTTTTAACTAAACGCCAAAAACCCTGGGAATGCTTAGAAACGTTGTCTTCAACGTGGTTTCGATAAGATTTTTTATCACGGTTGAACAGAGTCTTAACAGTAGCTCCGCATATCTTGAGCCTGGTATAAACATCGCCGCAATTCATAGAGCGGTATAGACGATGCAAGTGTAATTTCTTGCGCATGAAACGTTTCAGTTCGGGAGAAAACCAAGGAAGGTATCTGTTGGATCGATAAGTTTTTTTTTGTATAAAGCTTTGCATTCCGTTCAGCACTACCTCCGTTAAAGCAGCGACGGCTTGTCGACGGAATCTAAGCGAAGCACGTGATCCCAAGCGTACGTAGCATAAAAACAGTACAGGTCAAGATAAGAGCCAATGGCATAATCGAACCTACGTATGCTTATGTTGTTGACAAGTACAATTTGCACTTCAAGATTAAGAGAAAATGGGACATGCCACAGATTAACTGGAACGACTGGACTACTGACACCAGCCACATTAAAAGTGTCAAGATTAGTGCAAAGAACGTCTAAAGCATCACCGCATACATTTACAGGAACGTCACCGCCATATATAGATCATGGTAATTAAAAAAACTTAAAAGCTGATTGCCTTTTTGACAGCTGGTGGCTAAGGAATCGCTGCTCCACCAGTTACCAGGCGCGTTGAAATCGCCGAAAAGAACAAGATTAAAGTTAGTAGGGTCTAGTTTGTCCGACAAGGCATCCAAACTTGCCCAAATTCTTGAAAATTGAGAGACGACGGTAAATAATAATTTCGAATTAGAAGATTTTTCGACCCTCCTGTTTTTACCTCAGGCCATACGCATTCTTCGTAACTTTCAAGTTTTAAACGTCGAGGTGCCGTAATATTTTTACGTATAGTATCAGTACACCCCTCCCCCCCCCCGCCCCCCCCCCCCCCCGTATTTCTGACCGGTAGCTTTATAATTACGGTAGCTACAAAAGCGGAGAAGTTGTCAGAAAAGTATTCAGATTATGAGATATCACACGTGAGCCAGGTTTCCGAAATGCAAAACGCATCACGATCTGAAAGCTGAGCCCCTTCGAAAAACTTGTCGGCTTTTGTGCGGAGACCTCTTACATTTTGAACATTTTAGTGAAAACGCCGAGACTGAGGTATTGACAGACGACGACAAGGAAAAAAAAGAGAACGTCTCAAGACATGTTTGATATACAGTAGCTCACTTGCGCCCTTACGTTCTGCTCATTTACATTTTGAGTTTTTAGTGTGACCCGAAATTGTCGAAAACGACAGCCCTCAGGGAAAACGAATGGGTCGTTAATAAGATGGAACTTGTTTGCATTGACTAAGACATGAAATGATGAATATGAAGGAAACTTGCTTTTGAGCCTTGTACAGACGAGCGCATCGTCCATCCTCACGTCAGACACAAACTTCGCCATATCTTCTGTGGATGTATCCGGGTGCAACCTTGTGACGAAGAGTGCTTTCAGCGCAGGGCCCCGAGGAACGGTGGTCAGTCACGTTGACTTGCTGGCACTACTGCGAACGTCTGACCTTTGTCGTTTACGAACTGCAGTCCAGCCATCTTTGGACGCAGTTCGAGCAACAGAACTCCGACTCGCGCTGTCCAAGCTCAAGGGAGCTGCAGAAGCGGGCTCACCGGCAGCTGTTTGGGCCTTGTTGGCTACCGTTGGTTTCTTGACGTTTGTTGGAAGAACCGGGGTCCTTCCTCAACCACTTTCTGCGCTACACTCCTCGTCGCGTTGGCGTAACTTGGCGCGGTTGGTCGAATTGTTCTTAGAGTGTCGAGCACCTTTGCAACGTTTAGATTCACAAGGTCCAAGTGTTTTAGCACCAAAGCATGGTTCTTTCCAAATTCCATCTTCATCGTAGTATTTTCGACCTTCAGGGACGCCACTTTAGCTTGCAGTCGGTCGACTTTCGATAGTACATTGTTCAGAGTGGTAGCCATGTCAAATGACTCGTCACCCAAGTCAGAAAGATAAACATCCCGTGTTGAGAGTTGTAGTAAATCGTTTAGTCAATACCGCAACTCTATAAATATTCCGTTGTGATCTCCGTTATATGTACCTTAGCGGAGCCGCCTTTTCATGTTTTAGTACTTGCGCAACCCGCTGCAGAATATAGCGTTACGAGAGCTAACGCAATGCCACTAGCAACTCTTTCGGACACTAAAGCTAACATATAAATTAAAGGTCTGTTCGTCAGTAATCTTCTATTCACGTGTCGCTATCTGAATATAATAGTAATTTATTTATTATCGAGAATGCTTACGTTCACTTTTTACTCCTTTTGCATGTACGTCCAGTACGTTTGCGACGAGTAGGCTTGAGGCAATCCACGTTGTTGACACCAGGTTGGCTGGGTCGTGTACAGTCGCGCTCCCCAGGCAGCACACCGTATTGGGCCAACATTGGATTTTATGTGGCAAAGAATGGCCCAACAGTGGCCCAACGAGCCATTTGTTTCCCAATATTGGAATCACATTGGACAATAATGGACTATCAAAGCCAGTGGTTTTCCAATATTGGTGATACGTTGGCACAGGCTGGTCAACATTGGACTGTCAAAGCCAATAGCTTTCCAATATTGGATACACGCCGGCATAAGCTGTCCAATATTGGACTGTCGGAGCCACTGGCTTTCTGATATAGGCTATACGCCGGCATAAGCTGTCCAATATTGGACTGTCAAGGCCGATAGCTTTACAATATTGGATATACGCCGGCATAACCTGTACAATATTGGACTGTCAGAGCCAATGGCTTTACGATATTGAATATACGCTGGCTTAAGCTGGTTAATATTAAACTATCAAAGCCAAGAGTTTTCCAATAATGGTGATGTCATGGTATAGGCTGGTCAATATTGCACTGCCATAGCCATGGCTTATCGATATTTGTGTCGCCTAAGCTATAAACCCGCGACCATTTTTTTGCATTGCAGAGGTAGGAAAGTAAAAAAAGAGTCGTTCACGCGCTCGCTCGGGGCGAGAATTTTATTTACCCAAGTTCATGGGGCGTACGTCGCCGGTGCTTTATCACCGCGATCACAAATACGTCATTAGGTGCCTATAGGACTATGGCAGTTTTTTTGCCGGCTGCTCTCCCTTCGCATATTGCCTTACCTCGGCGTTGAAAACTTAATTCCGTTTTTTAGATTTAATTATTTTTGTCTATTCCAGTGTATTTTGTATGTATATGCATTCCGTAGCGTTAACGTCTCCTACTTTGCCCGTGCCCCTGCCATGTTTGAGTTTCTTTCTGCGTGCTTTCTTTTTTATATTTAATGTTTCTGTCCATATTTGTCATTGTCGACGCAGGTGTCAACAAACATAAAGCCGCCGCTTACGCCGCCAACCAAAGCGACTTCTACTCTCACTTTTACGAGAGTCTATCGCGCTAGAAAGTTGTCTATTGGACCCGAATGAAGTCTCGGGAGGGCTGCTTCGACTGCCAGTGCACATGTCATCAGTGTAGGCAGAGCAACGACGTAGCAATCGCGACGCGAGTGCATACTGCGCCTCCATCTGGCCGGCCGCGCTCGCTCTGCGGAACTGTGAGCGTGGTACTCTCGAGCCCCGTTACCTTACTGAAGTTGGAAGACGCTACTATGTCGTCGCGAATTCTTTGCTCTTCGAACGGTCGCGAAGCCGTAGCGCCCGGCGTATCCTACGCAGCATCTTTCCGAAATTGTTCGCTCAGCATCGCAACCTTCTGTCAGCGAGCGTCGCCGTTTCATCGTGCGTTAAAAGTCGGACGATGTGCTGTCCGTGGTGTATTTTATGTGTAACTCTTTCGTAAAAAAAATTTGAAGTTTAAAAACGCGAACCTAACAGTGTACAAATAATTTTAAATTTATTGATAAAAAAATATATATATTTATTTATTTATTTATTTGTGGACATCGTGCGCAAAATATAGTCGCGCTTATTTCTTCATTCTAAATTTTAATGTGAGTTATGCGACGTAAAACATAGTGTCTTCAAACTTGCCCCGTTTAGAATCAGTTTTGGGCTGGACAACCTCTTTATAAATTCAAAAGCTGGCCTTCAAAGAGGTGTCCTGTTCAATCAGTATAGGCAGCAGGGTAGACGCTCTGCGTGTTTTAGGCCAATCGTGTCTTCGGTTAGGGTCACGTGACTACAGTCTCGAAGCTGGTGATAAGGCAGAGCACGGAACCTGACTAAAAGCCCAAGGCCACGCATAACATCCACTGCACTATCAACCTTGGGTACAAGTGACAAATCCTCTGGTTGGGTTCATTGTTGAGATGGGCCTGAAGATTAGCCTTTGTAAGCGCACCTCCCGTTCTGGGCTGCTTTTTTTCTACTTCTCTTTTTTTCTCCCTCTCCATAAGCTGAAGGCCTGGTAGACGGTGCGTACTCGCCGGACCAATGAACCGTATACTTTTTATCACTTGAATCCGCTCTCTGTGCGCGGGTAACGGCAGAAGCGTTATCACGTGGTTTGACGGAGACGCATTAGCAGTTGACAAACCCGGAATGCCTGCGAAGACCGGTCCTAGTTTCGCGTGTGATGCGGCCTGCGGGCCTGCTGTACATTTCGCTTCTGTGGTAAATCTGGTAAATCTAGTTCGAGAGTTTCGATCACCAGCAGCGCATTTCCTCTTAGTGCGAAGTGCGATCTTCAACATGCGGATTTCCAAGACCATGGATATTCTTTCGGCAGCGCCTACACACCGGTGATCTTCCTTTGTTCTGGGCATACATGTGACCACTAGCTTCGACGGACCGAAGACGACGGACCGCCTTCTCTTCCATGTGAGTGACAAGGAGAAGTCCTCCTGACCATAGGGGAGTGGGTATTCTTGCTACGCAATGTACGTTTTGTCCCTATCCTATGAGTTTGAACCGTGTCGAACTCTCTGCCAGGAATCTGCGACGAGTTCAACGTGTAATCCAGAGCGATCGGCCCGAAAGGCCATGTACAGCGCTATTTGCAAGTGTTTTTTTTATTCTAATAGACCGTGAGAGACGTTCTGATTGGTTATTTTTGTGTTCGAAGTCATTTTTATTTTTTTTTTTGTGTTAAAATATGGCTGTCTTCTTGGCGGTAGATGTGTGCTGTAGTAAAAAGTTCTCCCGGTATTTCCAAGTCGAATACTACAAAGCGTTGTGTAGTCCTTATTTACCAAGGTTCGGCTTGTTGGTGCGAGTGAAGTGTCAGTTATGTCACCGCGCTCTGCGAGTGTAATTTGTCTTTACACGACAAGCTATTTTATGAGCGCGATTTATTTTAAACTCTTCACTGATTCCAGCATCAACTTCTGTTCAACTGTCATGTTGTTACGTATACCGGGGTATTTATTGAACTGTTAATTTAGTAGTGCGTTTGACACTGGTGAGCTGAAGAGGGAGGCCAGCGGTTGCATTTATAAATTGTGAATATTATGGAGGCAATATGGGCACATTATTAACTATATTTCCGTGCCGCAAATACCGTAAATCTTAAGACCGTTTTTTTTTTTTTTAATCAACGTAGAAATATTGGTGTTGACCTAAATGGCGAGATTGTAATTCTTAAGACTTCTTAAAGCTAGATGAAGGTTGATGGACGCCATGATGTTGCAAGAGTTGAGTTAAGCAATTTATGAAATAACCTTCGTACTATTTCATTGATTTTTTAAACCACTATACATATTTTAATCTAGATCGTCGAGCTCTGAGTAAGGACAAGTCGGACGAACAAAACAATAGTAAGCGCCTGGGCCGTCTTTCTAGAAACAGCGTCTCAGCTGAGAAGGGGGTAAAGAAAGCACTGTCAAAGCCAGCGTACGAGCTGAACGGGACTCAAACCTCGACTCGAGACGCTCGCGCGTCCCAGCCTTTACAGTGCTTTCCTTCACCCAGTCTAAGCTGAGACACTGATTCCAGCAAGCCGGCCCTGGTGTCTTACCTGCGCATCTATTTATTTTAGAAGGCAGTACTAAGTTTTTTTTTACATACACAATAACGAAAAATAATTCAATGGAATAGAAAGTTTATAATATGGAAAAGTAAACATAAAAACGTCGGTAGGCTTTTCCGAGATTTTATACTTGCAGAGCAACTGAGCCGATTAATCGAATAGTTAATTAAAGGGCGGCAAATAATAATGAAGCTATGTTTTAGTTTGATATTCATTATTGACAAGCGTAAGAGAGAACTGAGAGCCTCTGAAACCCTTCACCTGAATCCAAGCCCCCGCATCTGTCTCTTTCAGAATCCTGTGGCCAGGCCCCTGCGTGGAATCCCTTTGCCCAGCTCTTCGCCCAGCCCTCTGCCCTGTCCACTACCAAGCCTGCCGCCGAGTCTGCCTAGGCCCCCCTGGTTGCACAATTTTTTTAAATATTTTTATTCGATTTAAATAAATTATGAACTGTCAAACGTCATGAACAATTCATTTGCATGCTTTAATGATTTCTAAAGTGTCCAAATATGGTAAAATTGCTGCATTTATTATATTTTAGTATCAGAAACAAAACAGTCCTTGAGGAAAAAGGGCAAGGGACTTGCTTGGTTCTCTGCACTGTTTTTGTGACACTGGATAGAACACGGACTGAAAAATGACATCCAATATTGTCCTAGACAATGGATGCAAAAAATAGCCAGTGTATTATATTGGATGCCAATATTGGAATAGCCAATATTTAGGCCAATGTTGGAAGAGCCAGCGTGTAAGGCGCTGGATGCCAATATTGGTTCAGCCAACGGTGAAACCTCTATGCCAATATTGGATAAAAAAGCGCAAACCACGTTGGTCCAACGTGGGCTAGAACGTTGGCAAACCAGTGGTCCAACATTGGCACCCATGTTGGACCACCATTGGATCGGGTGGCGTTTTCGAAAATGCCAACGTCAGACCAATATTGGAACCAGGTTTTGCCAACATTGGGCCAACGGGGGTCCAACAATGGTGTGCTGCCTGGGTCGTTTCGCGACACGAGAGGAGACGCGTAATGATGGACTAACTCGACCGGATAAAACAAAACAAGATGACGTCTTTTTTTTGTTCTTGTTGTTTTGCGAGTGCGTTAGTTGATATGTAGCAGGAGATGCAGCGCAAGCTATGAAAAGCAGCGGTGAACTGTCGGCTGTGGTGAATCATCCGTTCCTTCATACCGCGGATCCGCCCTCCCTCCCCCATTTCGCACACGAACTGAATGGAATTGTCTGTACGATCCTTACTTCTAAGTGGACTCTTCCCGAATTAATAGTTGACCTCGTTTTCGGGACGAGTACGTTGCTTCGTTCTTTTGCCGAATTGTCACTTCAGTGACATGTCTTATGAAAAGCTGCGATGTTCGAAAACGGCCTATATCGCGCAAGCCAGTCGAGGCCTCGATTGTGACGGACTGTGTCTGACGCAGTTGCGCGTCGCAAGGCAGTGCTCGTAGTTGTCGACTGGATATGCTGTTCTGTTATACATAGAACTCAAATAAACGGCGCACGGATTATTTTTCGTTGAACGGTACGTATGCTTTATTTCATGAGTATGCGTTTCTCGCGGAGGTGACGGGGGTAGAGACGCAGACAGGTCGACTCGAAGAGAGCAGCGATGTTGGCAGCTACGTGATCACGCGAAAAACCTCCAAGATTCTTTCATTTCCCGTGCGCCCTACTCGTCATGGAACAAGTAACACGACGAACGTGGCCGTACTTATCATGTCAGGAATAAATCGCCACCTGTCCTGGAAGGAATTGGCCGTGGTTACTTCTTGCAGCAGCAAGGTTTCATTCATCACGGACAAGCGCGATCTCGCAGCGGGCACATACGGCGTGGTTCTCGCTAGACAAAAGCACGCCAGGCTACACGCATTGCTATTTTGTGAAACTAGCCTTACCTCCGCTAGCATCCGCAGCTTCGCTATTGCTCCGCTAGCGCCGCGCATGCCCAGTAGTTGGGTCGCTCTGCTAGCACATAGTGTAGCTGGAGAACCACAAGTATCTACTAAAACATTGTTTTAATGCGCATGATCGACTGCATAGTGCAACAGAAATGAACACAATTATTTTCATTGTGATCTAAATTCTACGCGCCATTCTAAGAGTTCTAAGCATGCAAAAAGCAAACGAGCACTCAACTTGCCATCTCTGCCATCACCGCCATTAAACATGTTGACGGCGGATGCGGCGGTTTGACCGTACCTGCCGCCGCGATCATGGAGGAACGTTTCGTCCCTTTTTCAGCGCCACCAGACGGCGCTGCATGTGAATCGGTGAAATGGAGAAAAGGGAGAATTTCCCTCCCCTTCCGTTGGCGACAGGGAGAAAAATCGTTTTTTTTTCTGCATTTGTACTTCTCTTTTTTTTTGCTAGATTGTGGTTCTATTAAGTGCGCTGGCCTTGTTTCACGACGGCGGGACGTTAACTTCAAGTAAAGTCACGACTATGAATGCTGGAGTAAGCCTCCATTCGGGCATCGAGACCAGTCGGGGCGTACATCTGCGATTTAAACCTCTAGTTCTCGCGGTGTGTCACGTGCTGTTGTCTCCGATCACTTTGGTCGTCTGATAATTTCTTGTTGGTGTACATACTTGACGTCTTTTACTCGATTCAGCGAGTCTGTGCGTCGACGTGGACGGCTCTCCGAAGTCACAACCTCGAGAACGAGCCAGACGAGGTTGCTCGGAGTGTCTCCGAAAGCTTAAAGCTCATTGGAATGCCGGAGGTATAATAAAATAAAATTAAGTATGCCCTTAAGTATGCGCTACGTATGATCATGTGCTAGATCTTTGCACAAGCAGCCGTTTCCGTTCAAAACAACAAACGCAAATTGTCAATTGTATACGTGCACGGCGTGCCCAGAGTAGCATATCTGAACTATCTAGTCGAACATAAATTTTCAACGGGGCCTCTGTAAAAAATAGTAGTGGTAACCGGTGAAAATGGAATGAAAATCCGGAATGTTAAATTTGGGTTGCATAAAGTCTGGTAAAATTTTTAACGCGAAAATGTCCTAATTTAGGCACCGCTCCCTTCGATGTCATGAGTCTGTTGAGAGCGCGAGGGAAGGCGAGCAAGTGATTCCACAGGGCCGTCCCAAACTCAACTACTGTAAGCTTGCGGACTATCTACAAGTGCAAACTATACAAGGATGGGGAAGGTTTTTGTGCTCGATAAAGCAGGCATTTCGCAAAGGGTTCTGTGCATGATAAGATTTTACGTGCAGACGATGTATCGGGGGCGGACCATCTGCATAAGAATTTTTTTTTTTTTTATTCGGCCGAACTTCGCCCATGTGCGTACCCATAGCTTATGCATAACGTCACGCCATGGAAGGACAGGTATATCTCCGCCCGTGCCACGCTGGTTGGATTTCTCACGATGAGTATGCGCGCTCAAAGTCGGAGGGTGCGGTTAGCCATCCGGACGTGAGCACACATGCAGCGTATACTTTATACACAGCTCTAGCTTTCGACATGTGAACTTGAAACAACGTACCCAGCCTACTATCGTGGCGTTCAGCCAGTACGTGCAGAATTTACTGGCGTCAATGCTATCGTATTACGAGCAAACTGAATCTATATGCCGCCGACGCGAGATATTAACGCGATGAACTGTCGTGTAGGCAAAATAATCTTTATTACGTGGTTCCAGGCGCTTAAATCGATGGAATCCCATAATTATAACGAGCGGCTCAAGGATCTGCGACTGTGAAGACTTCAAAGCAGCAAAGTTGTTCCGATTTCGTGAAGCCCTGGTAAACACCGGTAGGGTTACTATGTCGCGTTTAGTTGTTGTAGGATTGTTCCATTATCAGTGTTATTAACCCAAAGGAAAAGGGCGTCCACATCACGAGCGAGCAAAGTCTCTGCACAAGTTTGAACAAACAAACACGATAGAAAAGTGCAGCAACTCGTGGGTATACCGATTAACCTTTGCAAAAATCGCCTTCTGCGCGCTGCTATCTTTGTCTGCTGGGCTGTGGAACGCCATCTGAGCATGCCCTGTTCATCTGCTGTGGGCTATGCTGCGCATGCGTCCACAGCTCACTGACTCAGCATTTTTCGCCCGGGTGATAAGCGATGCAAATATATATATATATGTGTCCTGCAAACTGGATAACTCGAGGCTTCATAATCGATGTCAGTTTTGTTACACCTTCTCTTCCACTCGTGCCATCTTTATTTTGATAGCTACACTAAAAAAAAAAGGTGTCGTCTGACACTTTTTAGTTCCATATAATGCACCTCAAAACTTCAGTTCGACGTACCGCGCACTATAGTCAAACAGACGGCTCCAAATTTTACGAGGGGCTTGATAACGGTGCGATATAACTTATTAAACAGCGAAAGTACGTATCAGACCACAGAAAGAAAGCACTGAGGTTTTATACTAGGGCCAAGAAAACCCCGATTAGGTTTTTCGTTTTTCGTAGTCAGTAACATGCACATTACCAATTTGGATAAGTTGTATACCACGGCTGTCAAGCCTCTCGTAAAAGTTGGTACGTCGGTTCGACGCCAGTGCGCTGTACGTCGAACTGAAGTTGTGGGGTGCATTATATGAGACAAAGGGTGTAAGGATACACCCTTTTTTCTGAGAGTGTACTCTGTTGCGGGGAACGCCGATGGAACAATCGCCAGGGTGCTGAGTTCGTTAGAAACTGCCGTATTTTTTGTTCCTCAGGCAATTGCTATTGACGAACGCGGCGCGTTTACCACGTACGGTTCTCACTGACGCAATACAGGACATGTATACACGGGGGTGTGGGCCAGTTCTTGATAAGCCGACTCGCCATGGGCCAGCTGGTGAAAGGGCAATTTGTCATTAGGATAATTAATCATTGAGGAACTCGTCCCAGGATAATTCATCATATGATATTTTAAAGAGGCAAGGAAATATAATTTTAGAGTTTATTTAGTTGTTTGAAATGCTGACTATAATGCAAGACCATCGCGAAACCGACTTCGCACATATTCACTTACTCCGGGCTTCCGCCCATCATTGCTGACGTCAAAAATGCTTTGTTTGTATAACAGGTGCTGCCGCAGCTGGATGCAATGAAATTCACTACCTAATCAATAAGTGAATACCAAGTGCGTCATGATTACACTTGAAGACAAAATGCTTTTTTATTCAAGATATTGGCATTTTAAAACGCAATATTTCGGGCTGCTGCCCTCAACGTGTCTAGACAGTTGCGACTGTCGTAGCGGCTGACGACAACCTGAAGGTGCTCGTTGCAGTCGGCGTGCTTCTTCGACACCCTTGAAGACGTAGTGCCGCCCTCTGCTTCAGCGAGTTTCATTTCCGTCAAGGACTGCTCCCTCTTGGCACATCCCACGAAAGCCCAGATGTTGGGGGAGCTACAGCCCACATTGCTCTTAAAGAAAGATAAAGAGAAACACGCGCAAATTGTTATTAGTCTATAGCCTCGCTGAGTACGCGCCCAGCCACAAAAAACACGAATATAGCTTTACTATGAAGCACATATTTACATAGAACAACGTATGGGTGACGGAAGAGATGAAACGCTGTAATGTATGCCGTCATGATTTTTAGGAGAAATCCCGCTGCCGTCTTGATTCATCTCTCTCTCTCTCTCTCTCTCTTTATTAACGAGCAATGATGATGAGAAAGAATTTGCATTTCTCGTGATTTTGTGACATTATATCCCAAGTTTGAGACCCCAACCAGTGCTTAGAAAGGCGTAGTTATTTTACGTTGAAACCCCAACTGCACCGCCCATCCAGCGAAATAATGTAATTCGCGTTTCGTGCTACAATCAACTTAGGAGATATTACAATAATACCTGCAGTCCTCGGTGCTAAGCCTCGATGCTGGTATTTGTTCTTGGCATTTCCGCCAATGTTGATTCCCTCACTGACCAAACTGTCGGAGGGAAGATGGCTGTAGACATGCCGTTCCGACGGGGCCTGCCGAAGTAGACATCCCCAAAGTATAGTTCGCCACGGTTACAGCCTCCAAGTGGATAACCTCGACCAAGTGCTGGAATGCCTCCGGGATGTCGGTAATTGGCAAGAAGGCAAATGCAGGCAGCATTTTCATCTGAAAGTGAACTGGAAATAAAAAAAAAAATGATTGTCTAAACGCAGTTTATATATAAGAAAAGAACAGAAAAAAGAACTGAATAATTAAGCACACCTTAAAGCAAACTCTTCGTCCGCATTGTATAGACTTTGATGACCGCTAGAGCACTCCTTCCTGTACACCGACTGGGATAAGTGGAAGAAGCATCTCTGGATACTTGCGCCGGGCGCCATGACTTTTATGGCGTTTATGGCAGCGATCTCGAAGTCCGTGGAAGCCCCCTCAACGAAGTTGGTCCCCACGCGGCTCAGCAGAACATCAAAAAAATCTTGACAAAAAAAAAAAACGAGAAAAAAAAAACGTTTTTTTTTTTTTTTATAGACAGGATTACAAGTAAACGAAACAATTTTCTTTTGATATGGAGAGAATCACAGTAATTGGCACACCGAGGGATCCGTTTTTGTAACTTTTGGTGCTTACCTTCTGTAGGTGGTTTCTGATTTGTTGGGTAGCAAGCCGTAAGCCATGGGTACTACTACACCGTTGACGACTGCATCCAGAGTAAAGCTGGTAGAACGCCTCAGGGGTGACTTTGAAGGTTCCGTCTGCGAACCAGGTGGTTGCCCGGACAAAATAGCTCCGGTTGCGCTCAGTTGCAAAGATCAGAAGTCTCTCGCTGTCGCCGTCGCCGCTGTCGTGCAGGAGAAAATAATCTCCTTTGGCTGTGACCTGCATGAAGTTGGAGCCGTTATTACGAAATCATATACATAACGCAGCAAAGCACTTAAGGCCGACGACCAGACACGAGATTCTGCAAAGCCGACGATCCTCTACACCTTGGGGGAGGAGGAAACAGGCAACAGTGGACAGGGTAGAACGGGAGAGAGGAGGTAGCGGGAGAAAAGTGGAAGGCGCGAACTGGTCGTCGGTCTTTAACCATAAACTCTGTGGACATTCGAATGACTGACCTTCAGGATGGTACACTTTACACAAAATTCGCGCGCTGCCTCTGCTTCCGAATCGTGCGCCAGAGTGCAAAGGAAGCGGGCATCTGCGAGGCAGTGTCATCCGTTACGTGGGAGGCTGCATCCAAAAGTATATTTTGTGGTGTGCCACTGCAATAAAGAAGTATGTAGTACATTTAAAAATTAGTTACCGTTATGCAAAGCTGAGAATATAAAAACAACTTTTCGTAACTTACGTTCTCTTAACTTTATCTAATGACGTACTCTGAGAACACCTAGCTCGCTTGGGTCACCGGCGTGCGTGTTGTCGCTCAAGTAGGATAGTTTACGAGTTATGGCTAAATCAGTTACAACTCTAGTTTTACAAAGTCTCCTTTGCCGGCAGGCCCAGTGGAGCGTAGATTCGTTAGACGTAATACGAGTGAGTGTAAGAATGTCCGTCGTGGAGGAGCCTAGCGCCACCTCTCTCGGTTGTGATTAACTCCTTATAAAAGCGAAAGTAAGATCCCAAGCAAAATGCAGTTTCTTATATACCTTGGGACATCCGCCATCCGAGAAAAGAAAAGCAGCTACGAAATTACTGAATCCGTGCAATTCGGGTGGCACGCGTAAAACAACAAAGGAACATTGGCGAACAGATACTTTTAGACAAACTCATTTTGTTCGCTTTTTTATGTTTTGGCGAAGTTTCTTTGTTCCCTACTTCTGTTAGTTTAGTTCCGAATGTCCGACTTTAGGACCGAAACCCGGAACTGCAGTCCCTGTTACAGAATCTTCGCCCGCGATCAACTTTGGTGACCTTGTACGGGTTTCGCAAGGTCACCCACATTTTCCAAGAAACCCAACTAGAACGAACCATATGAGAACGTTTGGGTTACTGTGTGACAGGTGGCTCGAGTTACGAATTATCCTATGGCGAATGTTCCGCTGTGACGAATTGGCCTATTACGGGTTGCCCTATGACGAATCGGCATGTGACGAACGGGCCGTATACTATACACAGGGTGCAGACTACTGTCCGGGAAATACAGTAGTATTCATTTCCGCTCTCCACCCTACACTGCACGCTGCCGGGCCTTCCTTTCTCCTCGCCCACACCCCCTCTCCCGGTTTCACGCGCGTCCCCAAGCCAACAGTGCGGTGGAAGCTACGAGCTAGTTAAGCCAGTTGTGCGTCATCTGTTCACGCTCCCGGCAAAACCCAAGTACAGAGAGCGAGGTCAGGCGCGAAAGGGAGGCGGATGCAAAAAACGCCCGAGGGCAGACGACGGTTTCTTGGAGGGACACGCATACCAAAAGCGCAAAGTCACGGGACATTCACTGTGCTTCATTAATTTAGCTAATGTTTGCACAAGCGCAGAAAGATGACTAACGCCATTATATGTGCTTTTGGCGCTGCATGATCGGCCCCATCGGCGTATGTTGTGACTTCCTTTTCTGCTCACATTCGTATGACATTCGAGAAAATCCAAAAGGTAATTTACACAGGTCATCCCCATCATTTGCTTTTTTGGCATCTATCGTATTGCAGCTCTAACCATGCACAAAAACTGCCCCGAATCATGGCTTAGACCTCACCAACGGTGCATTGATACCGATCAAAGAAATCGCAAATACACTGTGAACACGACAGGCGCGTGCGCAAAGTAGAGCAGTTCAATGACTTTGAAGTATAAGCAGCCCTTTAAATATTAGCAACTGCAATGATAATATTTTGAAACAGTCTAAGAATGGAATGGCTATAATTCGTTTCATCTGAAGTCCAGACGAGGTAATAGAACCAATCGAGCAGCATCGAAAGCGCAAGTCACTATGGCTTTTCTCTTTATGATTGGTCCAGTGATGACGTATAGAAGCATGACGAACACCATGACGCTGTCGGATGGGTCCCATCAACTCGTAGCGTCATCTGTGTAAGGTGAAACAAAGTTCTTTTTTTTTTTTAGAGGCTAAACGAAATTAAAACGTTGATTACGTTTTAGAATAATCCTGAGAAAGCTCAAACATTATGCCAATTACCTTAACTGGTGCATATTTTTTGACATGTGGCCATAGCGACAAAGCGATGTCAGTTGTCGAAATTGATGATAAAAAACAGCACGAAAATACAAGGATAGTGAGAACAAAGCGGACGAAGGACAAACTAGCCCAACTGTCCGTTCTACTAATTTGTCGGAAGTTCCATTGCTGGACTGGCCAGAAAATACAACAAGAAACCAATGTCGGCCAGTTGCCAGAACCTTCATGGCTAGACTAGCCAGCCACACCGGCGAAGCCTCGATGCCGGCTGGGGCTGGTTGCTCACAGGCGCCACTGGCCGGGCTCCGCCGTCCAGTTCCCGGTACTGGCCGACGTAGGCGCATTACTGGCCAACATGCTGTGGTAGCTTAAATATGGTACAATGGTACCAGCTTAAGCTGTTTTTTTCAATAGTGTGTTCTTTTAATTATATACATTATCTTAGAAAAAATGTGAACTCAGACCAAATGCTTTCCAGGCATCTTTCTATCTCCAGGGGACAAGTGAAAATAAGGCATCGGATGCCAAATGCTCGCCAGATATCGTTTGACGTCCGGTGGCAAAATGAAAAGGAGCATCCTATGCCTAATGCTTGCCAGAAACCTTTTTAGCTCTGGTGGCCGAACAAAAATGGAACAACGGATGCAAAATGCTTCAAAGACATATTTTAATCTCCGGCGGCAAAAGGAAAAAGGTGTATCGGATTCCAAATGCTTGCCATGCATCTTCTAAGCTCCGGTGGCCAAACAAAAATAGAACATCGGGTGCCAAATGCTTCCCAGACATCTTTTAATCTCCGGTGGCCAAATCAAAAAGATGCATCAGATACAAAAAGCTTGCCAGACACCTTTTAAGCTCCGGTGGCCGAGTGAAAAATAAAGGACCACATGCCAAATTCTTGCCAGACATCATTTGAGCTCCGATCGCCAAGTGAAAAATGGAGGATCGGATACCGAATGCTTGCCAGACATCTTTTGATCTCCAGTCGGCGGAGATTTGCCAATGGCCAGACAGGCAGGTGTCAAGCACATTCCAAGCAATGGCCAAACCTTGGCCAAACGTTTGTGCTGCCTGGGTACTTCTTAAGATTCAAATAATGACGAAATCACTCCAAGAAGTAAACGACTACATGAAATTTTATTACTCATAATGAGTACTACCGTTCAAGTCAGACCCAGTTTATGTCCTGGTCTCGTCCCACACGACGACCACAGCCCATGGGTCTCGCCCAACGAGTATGAACGGCACGAACACTACAATATACACGAAAGGACAACAAATTGACAACACTCCAAATGGAAAACTCACAGTCCGAACCAAACACAGATGGCCCTGGCGGGGTCGTGGCACGTACTTGTCCGCGTTCACTGTGTCCAGCAGCTCCGTGGCTCGCTCCCCCCCTCCTGGGGCTTCCGGTTGTGACCCGTCCCCACCTGCAAAAAAAAAAAAAATATATATATATATATATATATATATTGTAAGGAAGTAAAAAGGGTGATTTAATGAGGACTGGATAGAGGTGTTCAAGCGACGAGATCGTTGTGCACCAGCTGAAGAGCGCGCGCAGCTTGGCCCTCCTTTTTCAGCTCGTCGTCTTCTCCCTAACACTTCCCCCGGGCGGGTGAAGGGCCGGTCCACCGGCCTTGGTGTCCTCAGTCGTGGGGTGGGTGGAAAGGTTTCATGCGGGAAACATGGACAATGTCACGTGACTTCGTGCGGTGATCTCTAGGTGGTGCGACTGGTTCCACTTCGTAGCTTGTAGAAGAGAGACGGCGGAGAATGCGAAACGGGCCAGTGTATTTCTGGAGCAGTTTTTCACATTTACCAGGCTTACGGAGTGGGGTGGCGAGAAGGACTTCGTCACCAACGTTGTAGGATGCTTCGCCATGCGTCTGTACGTAACGGAGCTGTTGTTGCTGCTGGGATCGTAGAGTTTGAAAACGCGCAAGTTGTCGAGCATCCTCCGCGCGGCAGATGACCTCTGAAGGATACGACGTGTGAGGTTCATAGACGGAAGGTAAAATAGTATCAAGAGTTGTAAGTGGTTCACGGGCGAATAAAAAGTAATACGGTGAGAAGCCTGTCGTTGACTGACGTGCGGTGTTATAAGCGAAGGTAACATACGGGACAATAGCGTCCCAGTTTGTATGATTTTCCGCGACGTACATCGACATCATCTCTGATAACGTGCGGTTGAGGCGTTCTGTTAGTCCATTGGTTTGGGGATGATAAGCGCTGGTCAATTTATGAGTTGTGTTAGCCAGACGCAAAAGATCATCGAGGAGCTTAGCTATAAAAGGAGTGCCCCGATCGCTTATTATGACCTGGGGTGCACCATGCCGGAGGAGAATGTTATGCAGAAAGAAAGTTGCCACTTCTTGGGCTGTGGCGGTTGGAACACAGGCTGTTTCGGCGTATCTGGTGAGATAGTCTACGGCGACAATTATCCACCGGTTGTTGTTTGTAGACGAAGGAAATGGGCCGAGGAAATCGATTCCGATTGTTTGGAAGGGTCGATGAGGCGGTGTTATGGAATGCAAAGGGCCGGATGACTGGGTGGTTCGAGTCTTGTGAAGCTGACATTGGTGACACGTGCGAATGTACTTGTTGATGGTGCGATACATGCTGTTCCAGAAGTAGTTTGAACGGACGCGGAAGTATGTCTTTGCGAAACCAAGATGTCCAGCGGTAGGGTCATCGTGGTGTGCTTGGATGATGTCTTTTTGGAGGGTCCGAGGAACAACGAGCAGCCAGAGTCGTCCATGTGGCTCGTAGTTCCGTCTATAGAGGACACCATCACGAAGAGTGAAGAGACGAGCGCGCTGTTGAGTGTGCCGCGTGAGAGATCCAGGAAGCCCCATCAAGCATTGTATTAGTGGCCGGATATTCTGATCGGACGCTTGAGCAGCTGCGATGTCAACGGTATCTAACAGAGCGATGGAAGAATCGTGGTCGCTTGGAGCGTGATGTGAAATGTCAGTGGGCAGAGGACATCGGGACAGCGCATCGGCATCGAGATGACTCTTTCCTGACTTGAAAACAACGCTAAAGTCGTAGTCTTTAATTTTCAGCGACCAACGTCCAAGGCGGCCAGATAGATTTTTAAGGCTGGCAAGCCAGCATAGGGCGTGGTGGTCTGTGACAATTTTAATATGGGTGCCATAAAGATATGGTCTGAATTTCGATATCGCCCATATTAGTGCTAGACATTCGCGCTCTGTAATACTGTAATTTCTCTCACACTTCGTTAGAGTTCGACTAGCGTATGCTATGACGCGTGGGCGACTATTGACATTTTGTGCCAGAACAGCCCCGATGCCATGTCCACTGGCATCCGTTCGGATTTCCGTGTCAGCTCCCGGTATGAAGTGGCCAAGTATTGGGACGGAGATGAGTGCACGTTTAAGAGATAGGAATGCCTTGGCCTGGGAGGGTCCCCATTGGAATGTAGTGTTATTCCGAAGCAGTTCGTTTAGCGGTTCGGCGAGATCCGAGAAACGAGGGATGAATTTCCGGAAGTATGTACAGAGTCCAAGAAAAGCCCGGATGTCTTTTGTGGTTCTGGGATTCGGGAAGTCAGAGACAGCTTGGACTTTGGTCGGGTCTGGGCGGATGCCTTCCGAGCTGACTAGGTGACCCAGAATCCGAATTTGCCGAGCACCGAACGTACACTTTTTTGAGTTCAACTGCAAATTAGCGGAGCGAAAGCAGTCCATAACTTGCTGGAGCCGATGTAGATGATCTTCAAAGGTTGAGGAGAATACAATAACATCGTCGAGGTAGCAGAGACATATGTTCCATGTTAAACCGCGTAGAACACTGTCCATCATCCGCTCAAACGTCGCGGGAGCGTTACACAGGCCAAAAGGCATGACATTAAAATGGAAGAGACCGTCCGGGGTGACAAACGCAGTTTTCGGTTTGTCCGCGTTGGCAACCGGGATTTGCCAGTAGCCGCTACGGAGGTCAACAGATTAAAAGAACGAAGACCCTTGAAGTGCGTCGAGCATGTCGTCGATACGAGGGAGCGGATATACGTCTTTTTTAGTTACCCTGTTTAGACGCCGGTAATCAACGCAAAAACGCCACGAACCGTCTTTTTTCTTTACGAGAACCACGGGGGAGGACCAAGGGCTAGATGACGGCTTTATAACATTGTTTTTCAGCATAGCAGTCACATTGTCTCGAATCACTTTACGTTCCGCAGGTGAAATACGATACGGGCGGCTCTTAAGGGGACTTGCGTTTCCTGTTTCAATCTGATGGTGCACCACAGATGTCTGTGGGAGTGTCGACCGGTTGAAGTCAAATAAGTCGCTATAAGCTTCCAGAAGACTGGAAAGAGCTTGCCTTTGGTTTGGTGTTAAGCAGCTGTCGATCATCAGCGTTGTATGTTTTGTGGAGCACTGGGTTTGAGGAATTGGCTGGGAGTGGAGATGGCACGTGTCTTGAGCCAAAATGGCGAGGCTGTCTTGGTCGAACGTGCGGATGGTTGCAATACCAGCTCCTCGAGGTAATTTGAGCGGCTGCGCAGAAGCGTTTGTAACGTATAAATTAATTTGACTTGCTATTACGGTGACGGTAGAGTAGGGCAGAAGCAAGCCCTTTTGCACGAATGTGGTAAGCAGTGGCTCGACAAGACCGTAATCTCCTTGGAAGCTGAACTCAGGCTCCAGTGTTACTGCGACAGCGGTCAATGGTGAGATACATAGATCGGCTGTAATTCGAAGGACAACAGGATCACAATCGGCTGATTCTTCTGTGTCAGAAGTGTTTAAATGCAGCTGCCGTTCCCCACAGTCAATGACGGCATCGGTTGACGACAGGAAATCCCACCCCAGTATCACGTCAGAGGACTGTGAAGACAACAACGTAGCGATTGGAGCCCAGAGTCACTGAGAGTGTCGAACAGCCGAGAGGGCGAATTAAATCTCCATTTCCCATACGTAAAAATCGTCCAGGTGCTGGCGTCAATACTTTGCGCAAACGCCGTCGGAAACCGTCAGAGATACAGGATTTGGCGGCGCCGGTGTCTACGAGGGCTATAAGGTTTTGTCCGTCAATTTCGATAGCAACAGTCGTTGGGCCATCTCCAGGAGGATTTATATTGCAGTTTCGTGGTGCAGCCTGACCTCCTGTGGCAACGCAGGCTGCGGGCTTCAGTTTGACGTTGAATTTGCGACGGCGGCGACATTGAGGGGCGATACGGAGCGCTGGCGTCGAGGGTAAGGAGACGGTGATCGGCCTCTGCGATTGTCACGCTGTGAAAATTGTGGGAGCCGCCCGCTCCACTTCCCTGATTAGGCCCTTTGGCCGCGGGAAACGCGCTCCGAGCTGTCCAACTGCCAGCCGGAGCGCCCCGTTTCGTGCCTTGGGGAAGCAGCCATCTTGGCTGCTTACCCTCGCATCGCCTGCCTCCCCCCCGTGCCCCCCCCCCCCCCCCACCTTGCGGGGACACGCGAAACGTCCCCCTGGCGGTTGGACCTTGGAGCTGGGGTCTGGCGGTCAACGGGACGGCTTTCGTCATCGGGGGAGTAACGTGGATAAGGTTGAGGGAAACGGCGATACTCGTCAGGGTAGGGTTCATGCGACGGCGGCAGTAGCGCGCGAAGTGGCCGGGTAAACAACAATTAAAACAGATGGGTCGCTGGTCTTCCGTTCTCCAAATGTCACTTCTTCGGCGCGGTGCGTAGGTTCGCGACGCTGGGGAGGCCTGATTGAAACGGGAGCCTGGGTAGAAGTGCTGAGCATCATGTGACATGGTACAGAAGAGCGGCGGTGGGGGAGGTGGTGAAGCATATGTCGACGTCGATGGCGTCAGTGATGCAAGCGCAGCATGAAGTTCGTTCTGGACGACTTTCTGGACGCTCTGTGCCTGAGGGTGGGTTTCGGTAGTGTCGGAAGGTGGACGGAGGTGATCAAGAAAGGAACGCAGCTCTTCACGAATGATGCTGCGAATCAATGCCGGCAAGTCAACATCGGCAACAGATGCAACGGATACCTCTGGAAGGCGTTTGAAAGGTGCCTTCGAGATCCGTGCACTCTGCAGTTCTTCGTATTTTTTGCACTCACCGATTAGTTGTTGGACTGTCGTGAGTGACTTGGGTGCGACAACAGCGAAGAGGTCTTGGGACAGCCCCTTAAACAGATGACGGATGCGATCTTCTTCGGTCATGTCGGCATCCACTCTGGTGCAGAGACGAAGGACATCCTCAATGTAGCTGGTGGAAGACTCGGTGGTGGCTTGAAATCGGCGAGCCAGCTTGTCTTTCGCTTGCTGTTTCTGTCGTTCTGGTTTTCCGAACGCCTCCGAAAATGCGGCTGTAAAGGCGTCCCATGAACTGATTTCATCCTCATGGTTGTCAAACCATTGCAATGCAGTGTCTTTCAGAAGGAACACTACATTGGCCAACTTGAAGCTGTCGTCCCATCGGTTGTGGTGACTTGCGCGGTCATAACTTTTCATCCAGTCGTGGACGTCGGTGTCAGGAGAGCCAGAGAAAATAGGAGGGTCCCGTTGCCGGTTCTTGACGGTTGGTGGCAATGGAGTGGAACCGGGGGGTGGCAGGCCGTTTGAAGTGCTCGCTCCTTGGGACATGGTGTTAATGGTGCGCCCGCTACGTAACTCCAAATGGGGGTCAGCCGAGAGGTTGGGAAACGTACTGACCTCCACCACTTGTGAGGAAGTTAAAAGGGTGATTTAATAAGGACTGGATAGAGGTGTTCAAGCGACAAGATCGTTGTGCACCAGCTGAAGAGCGCGCGCAGCTTGGCCCTCCTTTTTCAGCTTCGTCTTCTTCTCCCTAACAATATATATATATATATATATATATATATATACAGGGTGTTTTTTAAGCTTAACAGATTTGTTTAAAAAAAGCCGTGAAAGTTAGACTTATGCCGCTTGTGGAGGTGAGTATACGACCAGGGGGACAGATAATAGGGGGCTAATCGTAACGATCAGTCGGCTAATTGCTTAAAATTTGTTAATTAACTTTTAAATAATGAAAATAGACATATGGTTCCAATTAGAAATTTGCTCAGCGTCGTCGAAAACCCCTAAATCAGTCATTTTCAGAAAGACTTTGAGCGCGTGAGAAGCGTAGAAGTGAACTGAAGTTACCGCTCGTGGAGCAGGTACAAAGCTAGAGGTTGCGATAAGGCGCCCGCGCGATTTTTCCGTCTCTTATCTAGCCCAGCCTTGTACCTGCTCCACGAGTCGTAACTTTAGTGCACTACCACGCTTCTCACGCGCTCAAAGTCTTTCTGAAAATGACTGATTTAGGGGTTTTCGATGACGCTGAGCAAGTTTCTAATTGGAACCATATGTCTATTTTCATTAATTAAAAAGTTAATTAACGAATTTTAATTAATAGACCAACTGCTCATTACGATTAGCCCTCTATAATATGTCCCCCTGGCCGTATAACTCACCTGCACAAGCTGCATAAGTGTAACTTTCACGGCTTTTTTAAACAAATCTGTTAAGCTTAAAAACAAAAACACCCTGTATATATATATATATATATATATAGAGAGAGAGAGAGAGAGACAAATGGGTGGTTTCATCTCAACTCAGCCACGGATTTAAGTCGAATTTTTAATTTTGCTGAAAAAAATATATGTTTTGAGGGGAACCCTTCTGTCACGGGGAGTGAAAGCCACAAGTTAGGGCCATATTTTGTTCTCGAGTTATTGACATTTTAATTAACCGAGGCGCTAACACCTTCTCTCGCCTGTCAAAGGTGTCATGTTTCACTCTTTTTTACTTTTTGCCTTTCTTTGGTAAGTGCAATGTAACATTCTTTCGGCCACTCTCAGAATAGGTATTATATATGGTCAATAATTTTATTGTGATTAGTTATCTTCCCTTCTTGTCCAGTCTCAGGGTTTTGTCGGAATGTTTAACCACCACCAGCTCGTTTGCGCCCTTACCATTTGTTCACTTATCTTCCCTTCTGTTTTAAATCTTGTTGAAGTCCGTCCCTTTGACAATAGTTGTCAAAGGTTGACAAGCTCCTGCGTGTGACCTATCTGATATATCGTAACATATTTAGTATTTCCAGAAGGCTAAGAGTATATTCCTTCTAATGACAACGAATTCGACATTGTGAGTGAAAGAGAAAGGGCAGACTTTTCTCGTAAAGCAAGGACTATTCAATAAGTTCGCCACTTGGAGTCGATTTTCTAAGAGCCTATTTTTTCTTTGGCTAATTGGTTTTATTTAGCTACCTATTGCAGTGGTTTTATAAAGTAAAACAAAGAGAAAACGTAATATTTCCTTTATATGGCGGCTATAAAAGCTTACATTTGGTGTTTGTTCACTTCTCGCCCAGTAATACAAGTGATTCACAAAAAATACACTAACTCATAATTAACGCCTCTGAAAGTTTTAGTAGCTACCTTTAAATTCCTTTATTAAAAGATGCAAACAGCGAGTTATGCTAATTGAGCGTCTAGGTCATAAGATGTTTAATGGGTTTTTTTTAATTGTCAAACCGCCTCTCTGCAACAATACTTGACGAAGTCCAGCAAGCTGTGCCGTGTGACCTAATCAATATATTTTTATGATCTTTGCTTCACCGTAATGCTCCAATTAAGCTCTTTCTTTTGAGTATAATTTGAATATTTCGCGCTAAACATATAACGCGCAACATTTGCCTGAAAACAAAAATTTAGAAAAACTCGCAAGTTTGAAATTGATTTTCTAAAAAGAAAAAAACTTTTTTTTTTATTCACAGTTAGGTAATATAGTAGTCTGTCAGGAACTACCAACAGAAATTGTAATGTATTGTTTGTATGGTAGCTTTTAGGACTCGAATCTCGTGCTATGAGAGTTTTGAACGGGACTTTGTATAGAGTTCTGCTCAGCTGAGCAGAATTGTGACCTATGTAAGGTTTTCTATTTAATGTTAGTACTTACCTCATTATCTGAGGGTAAAAGCCAGTGAAGCAACAATAATTATCCTCACACTATTTATTAACTTGACACTGGGGTGATTTGCAAGGTGTGTGAGCTTAAACCTATGTCTATTTTCATTAATTAAAAAGTTAATTAACGAATTTTAATTAATTAGCCAACTGCTCATTACGATTAGCCCTCTATAATATGTCCCCCTGGCCATAACTCACCTGCACAAGCTGCATAAGTGTAACTTTCACGGCTTTTTTTAAACAAATCTGTTAAGCTTAAAAAAAAAAACACCCTGTATATATATATATATATATATATATATATAGAGAGAGAGAGAGAGAGAAATGGGTGGTTTCATCTCAACTCAGCCACGGATTTGGAGTCGAATTTTTAATTTTGCTGAAAAAAATATATGTTTTGAGGGGAACCCTTCTGTCACGGGGAGTGAAAGCCACAAGTTAGGGCCATATTTTGTTCTCGAGTTATTGACATTTTAATTAACCGAGGCGCTAACACCTTCTCTCGCCTGTCAAAGGTGTCATGTTTCACTCTTTTTTACTTTTTGCCTTTCTTTGGTAGTGCAATGTAACTTTCTTTCGGCCACTCTCAGAATAGGTATTATATATGGTCAATAATTTATTGTGATTAGTTATCTTCCCTTCTTGTCCAGTCTCAGGGTTTTGTCGGAATGTTGAACCACCACCAGCTCGTTGCGCCCTTACCATTTGTTCACTTATCTTCCCTTCTGTTTTAAATCTTGTTGAAGTCCGTCCCGTTGACAATATTTGTCAAAGGTTACAAGCTCCTGGTGGACTATCTGATATATCGTAACATATTTAGTATTTCCAGAAGGCTAAGAGTAATTTCCTTCTAATGACAACGAATTCGATATTGTGAGTGAAGAGAAAGGGCAAGACTTTTCTCGTAAAGCAAGGACTATTTCAATAAGTTCGCCACTTGGAGGTCGATTTCTAAGAAGCCTATTTTTTCTTTGGCTAATTGGTTTTATTTAGCTACCTATCGCAGTGGTTTATAAAGTAAAACAAGAGAAAACGTATATTCCTTTATGGCGGCTATAAAAGCTACTTTTGGTGTTTGTTCACTTGTCGCCCAGTAATACAAGTGATTCACAAAAAATACACTAACTCATAATTAACGCCTCTGAAGTTTTAGTAGCTACCTTTAAATTCCTTTATTAAAAGATGCAAACAGCGAGTTATGCTAATTGAGCGTCTAGGTCATAAGATGTTTAATGGGTTTTTTTTTTAATTGTCAAACCGCCTCTCTGCAACAATACTTGACGAAGTCCAGCAAGCTGTGCCGTGTGACCTAATCAATATATTTTTATGATCTTTGCTTCACCGTAATGCTCCAATTAAGCTCTTTCTTTTGAGTATAATTTGAATATTTCGCGCTAAACATATAACGCGCAACATTTGCCTGAAAACAAAAATTTAGAAAAACTCGCAAGTTTGAAATTGATTTTCTAAAAAGAAAAAAACTTTTTTTTTTTATTCACAGTTAGGTAATATAGTAGTCTGTCAGGAACTACCAACAGAAATTGTAATGTATTGTTTGTATGGTAGCTGTTAGTACTCGAATCTCGTGCTATGAGAGTTTTGAACGGGACTTTGTATAGAGTTCTGCTCAGCTGAGCAGAATTGTGACCTATGTAAGGTTTTCTATTTAATGTTAGTACTTACCTCAGTATCTGAGGGTAAAAGCCAGTGAAGCAACAATAATTATCCTCACACTATTTATTAACTTGACACTGGGGTGATTTGCAAGGTGTGTGAGCTTAAACCTATGTATTGACGCAGAAGATACGTAACATCTAGACTCTCGGACAAACTTAACTGAAGAGGAAGAAGTCTAGGTGGCCCGGCATGACTCACTGAAAATAGAAATGAAACCTAAACACATGACTTACCTATTTGAGGCCTTACACGCTACGAAATGCTCGTTATTTTACGAGGGTCCGTATGTGCACAAATCAAACCGCACTTCCTAAGCGTCAGATACTAAATCATACATATGTATATGCACTGCATATCTGTTTAACATAAAAATATGACATTTACATATCAAGTTCGGTATTTCAAACTCAACACGCGACACGTAACCAGAGAAGCGAAGTAATATTTCATGTTGCACCATGAACATGTTTCTTTTATAAAACATATCAAAATGTGTTGACCAAATGTCTCGTATACCCCTAATTAACATAAATACACTCCAATTTAATACAAATATAAACAAAACAAAATTTTCAGCCTTTCCACTTTGGTGAAGAAGGTAGAGCAGCGGAGCTGTAACTTCTGATTTCGGCGGAGGCGTTCCAGACGAGGGACCTGCTCTTCTTTCGCAAGGGAATCTGAAGCGCTCAACGCAGAGTAACTTTAGGCGATATCGGCCTCGCGGCGGTTACGAAACCATTCGCGCTGCTGCGCACTTCGCCGCTCATTTCGTTCCGCCCTTCTTCCTCCGAAGAAATGTTGCCGCGATCTATGAGCGACGGCGGCAAGCGAGAACCGACAAGCACAACACTATGGACAGCTACCGCCATCTATAAGCGACGGCGGCGACCAGAAGTTTGTGTCGACATTTCTTTGCGGGAGACATGATCCTGGGGAAACTAGCCCTAACAGATTCGCTGTAAAAAAACTGAACACCGCCAAATCCCGTATACTTTACGGATGGAGGACGCAGTTCCTTTTCCGTCTTGCACGGAGCTGCTCACACAAAAACAGTGATAAACACCTGGATAGGGATAAACAACTTTCGACGCAGCGCTTTTTGAGAATATAGCTTAGTGAAATTCTGAGCCAGTTTTCGCTTTGTCCACAATCCAGTCAGTTCAGTGTCAAAGTCTATGGCGAGTCATCTGATCACCCAGCGCGCACTCACAGGGGGACAAGAATGAACGCACCGTTGAAACGGGCCGGTCCGGCCAGTCCACGGTCCCACCATTTAGCTCTGTTTACTCGGGGGTTTAGTAAACTCTTTCTAGGATCACAGCACCGCCCCCTTCCTCCATTGCTTTGCTCCACACATGAGAAGATTGTATGCCTCTCGATGGGCTTACCTTCTTCCACTCCTTCCTCTTACACTCCCGATAACGGGACAGCTCCTCTTGGTCGATGAAGAGAAGCGTTATCCCCTTGATTTTTTGACCGAGAGCTTCAACGAACGTTCGCGCGTTAGTTATGGAGCTCAGCTCAGTTGTTTTCAAGTTATGCAGTGACGCATGATGTTTGAGCACACCGCCCACTCCACCGCAAGTGCTTTTGCCCTGCCCTAACGCCGAGTATATCCACCTGCTGACAACGAACTTCTGAAAGTCGTGTAACTGGTGCCGATTTTTTAAATGGCTTGGAGTGCCGTCCGAAACACAAATTAGCTACGAAAAAACGGGCAAAAGTTCCTCGAGACAGTCTTCGATCATTGTGAGAGCAAAGAGCGGATGTGCAGAATCATGACAGATATCATCACTCACGACGCTGAAGCTTAGCGTTCCCTTCGTGGTCGTCGCAACGCAGGTGAAGACTCCAGTTTTCGGCGAAATCAAAGTGTAGGACTACGACACGTGGCTTCACATTTGCTTTTTCAAGCCATATTGATCTCTGTTGTGTGCGCCAAATATAATAGTGGGGTATGTATTTCTTCGTCCACTTTTTGAGCTCGTTAAGAAAAGCAGTGGCCTCTAAATATTTTTTTCACCCACTCGCCACCAGATTCCCCCCACAATGGCAACTCCAGTTCACTTCAGAGCTCATCCCTAGGACCTCGAGGGATATGTCCTTCCGATTCGAACAGGCCTCACATTCCAGCAAAAATCAATTTTGGGGAGGATTTTCACAAAGAAAATGTTTATGGACGTCCTCAAAGGTCATGGTCTTCCCCGCCGCATTTGACATAGATGTCAGAGAGAATATGAAGTACACACACACGTTCTTCATGTGCAGGGCGTTTCTTAACCCACTTGGGCCGAAGAGAATAAAATGTTATTAGGCCCATTTTTGATTCGGGGTTGGCCGCCTTGAATTCTTGGTACGTTTCCCTAATAGATCTCGTCATAAATCAATTCGTGACGAAGACTTCCTGACCATCAATAAAGAGTCTTGCGACATCCTTCTTGTTCGGGCTTTGTCTTGAGCAGTCTTTCGCATGTGATGTGTAGTAAGCCAACGCAACCGCGACATCGTTTTCGTTGAGAGCATATGTCCTTGGTATGGGTGAGGCGTCGCCCAGACCCCCATTTCTTTCTTCAGTTTCCTTGATTTGTCCAACGCATTCTTCGTGACTTCAGGAATTGCTTTCAGGATATCTTTCTTCTTGACGTTAGGTGCGTTCTAGCTGCGACGCGCTCTTGGGGCAGGCTGCTCGTTAATTGCTGACCCATTCGGAGCACGAGCAGCATGGAACTTTTTTGTCTGTGCCCGAAGGTTCTCCGTATACGTCACTTAGTTTCCGACCAATTTTCTTTTGGAAGTCCGCGGTTATGTCAGATTGTTTTCGCTTAGCATAGCCGGTACGACTTCGTGGGGTCACGATAGAAGGGAGTTTAAGTGGTGTGACACTTGCTTCGGCAGCATCAACTGCCTCAGGCACTCCTTGGACTAGGGCTTCCTCGTCAACGAATGATCTCTCCGCTGGTTTCAGGGATGGTGACGATGAGCTTGATGACAACATTTCCTGTCCTTGCTTATGTTCTTCAATCTGACCCAAGAGCATTGTGTAGCAGTTATTGCACACAACATGTATAGGGCGTACGCGCTGTACGTCCTTAACCGGTAGAACTTGTTTAAGAAAACTTCGGTTAAGCTCCCAGACTTGATGAAAATGGCGTCCGTAAAACGCTCTTCTGTTGTGTCTTCTTGAATAGTCGGAGCACGCTTTCCGGTCTGAACTGAATGATGTATTAGCCATGGCAGTAACAAGCACTTGTGGCTTTCTGGAAGCAGGAACAGTTTTAAGTTCATCAAGCTTGAACAGCACGGAGGTAGAATGAGTACCAGCTTTCCGCCGTGGCGTAGAAATTCAAGAAAAGAGCCAGAAGGGGACCCAAAAGGCTGTTATCAGTTAGACGGCGTGCGAAGATTCGGCTTCTTTTGTGTCCCCAATCTTCCCGTCGATCCAGACACGAACATTCACTCCCCGCCTCGCGCGTAATGAGTGGCACGCAGCAGTGGCGTCTCTTTTCTTTTTGTTTTACTTTTTGTTAACGTAAACGGAACTTCAACCTTTAACCAAATTCAAGTACAGACCGTTCGGCTTGTGTTCCTCTCGTTTGCGAGAAAAATACCTTAAGCCCCCACTTTCTTTCTTTTTCTCCTAATACAGGTCAGCGGGGCGACCTCCATTACTGCCCGCGGATTAGCGGCACCGGTGTGTTAGAAAGACGAGGAGGGAAGCTGGGAGACAGGGGCGGGGGCTTGCGACGTTAGCTCGAACCTCGAAACGCCTGTTCTCCCGACATTCTGGGTTTCCGCGTCGGTCGCACCCAAATGGATAATCCTTAGAGGCAGCAGGACCCCGACGAAGCTAGAGGCGGTAGCCCGGTGATGCTGAAGATAAAGTTTTCTACTCACGCCGCCTGACTGGGGAGGCATCCGTAAAATCTCAAAGCCGAAAGCAAAAGGCCTCAGAGGAATTCTCTAACGATCTGCATTCCCCCGTATTGGGAGGAAGTTAGCGCTGCTCCCGCATTTCTAAAAACGGACTTCTAAGTAACTTTTTTTTTAAGTGTAGTACTCCAAATTTCATTAATGTTTATGGTTCGATATTGAGGTAACTGCTCACGATAAATAGAAAACTTTACCCAGACCAAACTTCTGCTCAGCAGGGCGCATGCGCGAAGTCCCGTTCAAAAGGCTCATAGCACGAGATTGGAGTCTTAATAGTGGCAATGCAAACAATATATTGCAATTTCAGTTCGTAGTTACTGATAGACTACTATATTACCTAATTGTGAATAAACAATAAGAGAAATAAAAGGTGGGTTTGTTCAGAAAATCGACTCCAAACTTGCCTAGTTTTTCGAAATATTCGTTTTTCAGGCACGAGTTGCGCATTATATATTTAGCTCAAAATATTCAAATTACACTCAAAAGAAAGAACTTAATTGGAGCATTACGGTGATATGAAGCTAAAAAAAATAATGTTGATTAGGTCACACAGCACAGCTTGCTAGACTTAGTCAAATATCATCGCACAGAGGCGGTTCGACAATTTAAAAAAACAAACAAAAACATTAAGAATCTCATAACCTGGACGCCTAATTAGTTAAGTTAAAGGTTATATTCATGTAGCATAAAAAGTAGGGAAAAGGGATGGAGTGAAACGTGGCTCCTCCCATAAGGTGAAAAAACGTCAGTTTTCACCTCGGCCAATGCAACGGTCCCTAACTTTAGAACAAAAAACACGACGAACTCGCCGCTTGCGTCTTTTTTTATTATACACCAACTCATGTTTACAAACAAACCGGAGCGCCCCTAGCGGACGCTACCGGCGCCGCGCATGCGCGGTGGCCGGTGGGCAAGAAGCCCGCCGTCGCCCATAAACAAACCATTGAATTGCGTTGTTGTCGGCGTCGGTGGGAGCCCCCGTGCTCTTTTTCGCGTTGGAATTGTTGATTCTACGTCCTCCTAACAATGTCTGACTACTTGAGCGGCTTCAGCAAAATTAACGAGGCAAAACTTTGCGTGAATAATGTGACGTGCGGCGATTAATTTCACGTGGACGCCGCAGAATGGGCGCTAAAGCCTGACTCCCACGATGAGATTCTGCTCGCAATCTTGAGTCGCGACGTCACTCGGGCTGCAAAAGCTTGGACCGTAGCTGAGATGGTGAACGTCGATACTGAAAACCGCAGAGTAGAATCGGGCATTACAAGTCGGTGACGGCCACCGGTAACAATGATCAACATCTTCTTGTATCTACTGTTTACACTTAGCCTACTTGCCCCAACCAACCTTCAAAAGTGTTTTGAGGCCTGCACTTAGTTCTTAGAGCAATTACCGGGTCAACGTTTGGTTTACGGGCCGCTGTCGTTTGAACGAGCTGACGACAAAAAGCAGAGGAGTTTGGAAGAGCAGACGACAGTTCGAACGCATGCGCAATGGTGCGGGCAAGCACCGCGTCCCGCGTCAACAAACCATTGGAATGTCACGTTGTCGGCGTCTGTGCGAGTATGCTACTCTTTTTCGTGTTGGAAGTGTCCATTCATAGCAATGTCTTACCACTTCAATCGCCTGAGCGAAATTATCAAGGCTCGTTACGCCGGTAAACTTTGCGTATATAATTTGACGTGCGGCGATTCATTCGCATGAACGCCGCAAAATGGACGTCAAAATCAAGATGAGACTCTTCTAGCTATTTTCGGTGGCGACGTCGCTCGTGCTGCAAAAGTGTAGAAGGTAGCGGCGATGATCGACGTCGATGCTGAAAATCGGAAGCGGGAACAGACCAAGCGTAACAAGTCGGTGATGGCCACTGGTACCAATGATCAACATCTTGTATCTACTGTTTACACCGAGCCTACTCAAGTCTTTTGAGGCCTGCAATTACTTCTTATTGCAATCACCGGGTCAAAGTTTGGTCTATGGGCCGCTTTTGTTTGAACGAGCAGACGACAAAAAGCAGACAAGTTTGAAAGAGCAGACGAAAGTTCGAACGATCAGGCGGCCGTGTGAATTTGAAGACGCACTGAACCCATGGCTGGTCCGGACAACTTGGCGATTTTCTCTCTTTCACGTTGGAACAAAACAAATACATCTGGCGACCACGAAGTGTTGCCCGCACAAGCAATCGTAGTTCGACAGCGTCTGCTTTGCCCTTTTCACGGCTACTATGCACTTTCTCGGACGAACGGAGAGGGCAGAAACACATGAAAACTGATCTTCAAACCTTTCCAGGCTCTCTTGGCACAGCCCCGTTGCAGTGTTTTGACGAGAAGGCAGGTTTTTTGTCTGGTTTCTTCCGAGAGAACACAGGAATGCCTGTCTCGCACGGCGACTTCTGCCCACCACCCCAGACCGGAAGTGCGATCGACGCGCCACCACCGCGGCGTGACGTCGGAGAGTTGTGTTCGTGTATAGGAATTTTCCGGGAACATGCGTTCTTTTTGACAAAAATTCAAAATTCGACCCAAAATTCGGGCCTGAGTTTGGGTGATTTCATCTCAAATCGTGCAGCAAAAAGGTAAAATTTTTAATTTGACTGAAAAAAAATATATCTTATGGCGTCGTCTCTAAAAACACAGTAGCCATAAACCGCAAGTTCGTCGAATTGTTTGTTCTCGACTTACGAATTTTAAGAGGCCGCTGCGGAAAGCAGTGTTTTTCACATCCGTCGTGGGTCGGATGTTTCGCTCGATCTCCTGCCGTGGATTTTCAGTCCACATTATATTAACTTTTTTCAGGCACTCTGTGAGCACAGTTAAAAGGCTCTAACGCCATGAAAAAAGATAAGGCATTTTGTCCCTTTCTGTAAAAATGTCAAAAACGCCCTTTCGGTTAATTGTTGATAAACTTTGACAATTAAATACTGGAGATCTACTTAGCTTACATCAATATTTTTTATGTCTATGGAGAGCCAAAAACACGTTCTTTAAATATATTATAAAAGCACTCAGCTGTATAAAGTTCCCTTTGCGGTACGTTTATGTTAATGTTATCCAAAAAGCAAAAAGTATCAAATTTGAAATGAATTTTCTCGAAAAACTTATTTTTGTGTTTTTATTTACAATGTAGATATGATAGTTGTCTAATCGAAAAGCAAGTCTAGAAAGTTTGTATTTTGTTCGTATGTTCTATATTTAAGCCTCAATATCTTAGGAAAACGTGTTTCTACGGCTCGAGAGTCGAAACAGACTTGCGAATTGCGCGTCTTCACAAATTTGGAAATATTCTTGCCTTTTTTCAGCGTTCTCACATAAAAATGAAGCATTTCCACCCTGTTATATTTATTGCTATTTTAAAGTTTACTATAGGGGGCAAGCTACACTGGAGGAGTTCAAAATAGAAAGCAACACTTCTAACAGACCAGTAGGCGCCGTAAATATTTAATGTGTAGAAATCGGCAAACGTCATATTGATTTGGGGCCCTCATTTCTATATGAACGTCCCGCCCTTTCGGAACCAGCAGATGACCACGACCTTTCGCGCTCGTTGTGTTAGAAAGGATCGCACGTGACACTAAATCGAGCAGCGAACCCTGTGTCACAAGGAGTGAAATGGAACGAATGTGGCGTTAACGCGGCGTACAGGAGGAGCCACCCAGGAGGAGTCAGTCAGTCAGAGTATTGCAGAAGGGAAAGCAAAGGAACTGTTACCCGGGAGGATGAGGACACCACGGCCTTACAATATCGACGGTCAACATCAGTTCTGCCGGCCAAAACAACGCCGCGTGCGCGCTAAAACCGGCGGCGTAGGACAACAATCCCGCACACGCACACACGAAGAGGGGCCGGTTCCGATAGGGATGTAGGCAAATCTTGAAACCAGCCATCCGTGCACGCGTGAAACGATACCGCGCATTTGCTCAAGCTTCGAGCGCCCTATCCTTGAAATGGCCGTACTATTCTTCCCTCTGTTGGCTGTGCGGAACAGAGGGAAGAGTAGATTCGAGCCTCATCTGGACGCCATCATCCTGCCAGGTGCCAGTCAGTGTCGTGGGACTGGACTTGGCATCGGTCAAGTTAAGACTTTTTTTTATTTCGTTTGTGTTTGTTCGCCCCGCTGAAAACTATGTTTCTTGGGTGCGGTTCCGCTGAACGTTTTTTTTTAGAATGTTTTATTACTAATTGTATGCTAGCATTGTTTGCTTGTTGGGTTTATATCGTCATGACGTAGCGGCCTGGCGTTGCTGTTGAAAGCGTGTTCACAGGCATTTGGTTGCGTCCCGTTTAGGGAATGCCCTGGAAAAGTTGGTTTTTCTTCTCGCCGTGTGCGGCTGAGTTTTTCCGTCTTCATTACATTTTCTGCTTTTTGTTTTACCTTTGCGTGTCGTCGACTTCTTTGTCTGACTCTCCACCAGACGTGGACCTATCGCCTTGCCACCGGTCGAACCTAAATCTTTTGGGTGGTTTCATTTGAAATCGAACACGCTTGTCGGGGTGGGTCTTTCGATTTTTTTTTTTTAAATATATGTAATTGTCCCCTTTCCGGAAAGAACAAAACCGCTTTTCAAAATTAAAAAAAAAATATATATATATTTCGCTTCACAAAAACATATTGAGTAGAGCAGGGTGAAAATCTGTTTTTTACTCCTTGATTTTTCTACCCAGTTCTGTGCGCTGGTATGAATGCGGAAAGCATACAAAACTCACGGTAATTGTTTGTGATCTTGTATGTTATTTTGAATATTTTTTAGTTCAAAGAAAAATACTTTTGTATTTTTTTTTATTGAGGTAAAAAATGACAAACATCGTCTCTTTGACAATCCGTTGACATCTTCAGAGCCTTGTAACTCATGAGTTATTATATTTGTCGCTTACCAAATACTATGCGGGTGTAGCCCTATACATGGGCTATTGACGGGCATAAGTTTAGTTTATTTTATTTTCACTGCATTTTTTATATAAAATTTGAAATATCGTCGAAAATGAAATTAACCGATATTTTGAACCCACTTTATCGAAAAAGGCCATTTTTTATTTCGTTAAATTTTTTTATTATTGCTGCCGATCATATGAACTTTCAATTGGCTTCATGCGATTTCCCCCTTTTGTTGTTGTATCTTTCCTAGAAGTGATCGAAATCGCTCCCACGCGACAATGCGGTGACAACTTCAGAGTCTTGTAACTCATGAGTTATTATATTTGTTGCTTACCAAATACTATGCGGATGTAGCCCTATTCATAGAATGTCGACGGGCATAAGTTTTGTTTATTTTATTTTCACGGAATTTTTTATATAAAATTTGAAATATCGTCGAAAATGAAATTAACCGATATTTTGAACCCCCTTTATCGAAAAGGGCCATTTTTTATTTCGTTCAATTTTTTTATTATTGCTGCCGATCATACGAAATTTCAATTGGCTTGATGCGATTTCGCCCTTTTTTGTTGTATCTTCTCTAAAAGTGATCGAAATCGCTCCCACGCTCTCAGAACGCTCAAACGCAGCTTCCGCAGGTCGGCTTCGCTGCAAAGACTATACTGCTTATTTGTCTGTTAAAATGCAGCGGGTAAATTCATTTTGATTGAGAACACTCGTGCTTGGCTACATATTGTATTTTCTTAATGTTTTAATGATGGAAACTGACATTCCTTAGACTGATAGTTAGCGGTGAAGCGGATGTTCCTTATCCGATGTCTAAAGCCAGGGCACAAAGGGAGGAAAAAACGGAACGAGCTCTTCATGTAGCCAGACCGGGGTCATATATCTGTTTGTGCTATACACAGCTTGTAAGGCACGTACAGCACGCCCGGCCCTTCGCGCTATAGGCCCATCTCCGTTACACCCAGGAAGCATCCGGCACGGGCGCCAATCATGATGTGTCTTGTCGCGTGCGATCGAATAACCATGTAATTGCCTGTTCTTTATTGTCAGCGTGTATGTCAAAAATATGTAATATCACATGCCCCTCCTTAAGAAGGAAAAGCAGTTTGCAGAAAAAAAGTGAGGAAAACGGACTGAGTTTACATGAAGCGAAGAAAATTTTTTACAGAACACAAACACCAATTGGCGATAAATAGTCACTTTTATTAATTAACGCTAATATATTTAGGATGCACTTGCAAAACAACATGTTGTTGTGCTTTAAATAGTCCAGTTCACGAGCAACGCAATATTGGAACTTTTTGACAACGGCATCGGCTTGCCTCTGCGGAGACGATCGAGCGCGGGGGCGAGCTGAACTTTGTACCGCAGCGGTCGGATGCAGCCGAGATGTTCAACAGCGTGGTAAGTCGAGACGGACAGAACGAAAACTGGAGCCAAAGCGAGCGAGCGGTGAACCCGAGACGGTGGCCCTTCTGTTTGAACGAGTGTGTGCAGTTAAAAATAAAAGTGTTGGGTTTTGTTCAAGGCTGATCGATATCTCTGATGCCAAGAAGCAACGATTCCCACATGCATAGACGGCAGCGAAAGCAGTCACTTAACGTCTCTGTAGACTTTTAGTTTCTCCACTTTGTCGCACCGAGCTTAATGCAAAGAATGTACATCCTTCGGGAATATGGAAAAGCGATTTGACGATTTTATTTTAGGTGGCTACGGTAGATTTGCTTTGGCTAGGCACACATTGCTTGGGTTTGGGAATAAATAAAGGTTTGTTCTATTTTCTCCTTCAAAATAATGCGCGTCCGGATAAGGCGGACTTGGCACCGCTGCATAAACAGCATCGGCGAATGTGTCTTTCATATTGCCGGAGACTGTACATGGTGTGCTAATATCACCTTAGGTTCCTGGCCCGGCTCGCGAACTGTGCACCACACACGTGATTAGCGTAATCCAGTGCGAGCACCTACTGAGGCCCATTCTTTTTCTTTTTTTTTGTGCTTCCTGAATATATCGATTTTTTTTCTCCGGTAAGTCGAAAAGCTGAACGCTTCTTGTCATTGTTTTAATATTTTTTTTAACCGAGTCCTTTGACGTCCGCATCAAGGAGCCGTCCTGCGAACGAAAATTGTGTACTGTGGCGAGGTGCTCCAAGCCTTACAACCTGTGTATAACACAACCAGATACATGACACCGTTCTTGCTACATGAAGAGCTCGTTCCGTTTTCTCCGCCCTTTGTGCCCTGGCTTTAGACATCGGATAATGGAACATCCGCTGCACCGCTAACTATCAGTCTAAGGAATGTCAGTTTCCATCATTAAAAAATTAAGAAAATACAATATGTAGCCAAGAACGAGTGTTCTCAATCAAAATGAATTTACCCGCTGCATTTGAACACACAAATAAGCAGTATAGTCTTTGCAGCGAAGCCGACCTGCGGAAGCTGCGTTTGAGCGTTCTGAGAGCGTGGGAGCGATTTCGATCACTTCTAGAGAAGATACAACAAAAAAAAGGGCGAAATCGCATCAAGCCAATTGAAAGTTCATATGATCGGCAGCAATAATAAAAAAATTGAACGAAATAAAAAATGGCCCTTTTCGATAAAGTGGGTTCAAAATATCGGTTAATTTCATTTTCGACGATATTTCAAATTTTATATAAAAAATTCCGTGAAAATAAAATAATCTAAACTTATGCCCGTCGATATTCCATGTATAGGGCTACACCCGCATAGTATTTGGTAAGCGACAAATATAATAACTCATGAGTTACAAGACTCTGAAGTTGTCACCGCATTGTCACGTGGGAGCGATTTCGAACACTTCTAGAGAAGATACAACAAAAAAAGGGGCGAAATCGCACCAAGCCAATTGAAAGGTCATATGATCGGCAGCAATAATAAAAAAATTGAACGAAATAAAAAATGGCCTTTTTCGATAAAGTGGGTTCAAAATATCGGTTAGTTTCATTTTCGACAATATTTCAAATTTTATATAAAAATTTCAGTAAAAATAAAATAAACTAAACTTATGCCCGTCGATAGCCCATGTATAGGGCTACACCCGCATAGTATTTGGTAAGCGACAAATATAATAACTCATGAGTTACAAGGCTCTGAACATGTCAACGGATTGTTAAAGAGACGATGTTTGTTATTTTTTACCTCAATAAACAAAAATAGAAAAGTATTTTCCTTTGAACTAAAAAATAGTCGAAACAACATACAAGATCACAAAAAATTACCGTGAGTTTTGTATGCTTTCCGTATTCATACCAGCGCACAGAACTGGGTAGAAAAATCAAGGAGTAAAAAACAGATTTTCACCCTGCTCTACTCAATATTTTTTTGTGAAGCAAAATAGTTTTTTAAAAAATTTTGAAAAGCGGTTTTGTTCTTTCCGGAAATGGGGCAATTACATATATTTTTTTCAGAAAAAATCGAAAGACCTACCCCGACAAGCGTGTTCGATTTCAAATGAAACCACCCTTTTATTTTTTTAACGTAATTTTCGTGAAGATCGAAGCTGGGTAATTTTATTCTTATTTATTTAATTTTATTCCCTACCCCTCTCCGTGACAATCTCTCTGTGTGTTTCGGACCGTTTCTGTGTCTTCACTTTTGTGTATTACGGAAGTGAAAGTCCATTCCCTGGTGATCTGCGCGAAGTGCGGTGAACAAACCCTAGCGTTTGGTTTCGGAAGGAATTGTATATAATATATTATTGATGTGGCGACTTTCTATGTCTTTGTAATATGACAGCTAATAGCTAGTCATGTTAGTTTACAGTAAAGTTTTATAAATCGAAACAATGCAACGTCTGTGCCTCTTTGATATTGAAAGTTAATTTTACTAGGTCTGCTGATTTGATTATATATGTGGCTCGTGCTTTGCTGCTCTTATCAAAACAAAAATAACTATTCAATTCCACGAATTGCGTTTATAATTGATTACAAAACGCAGACGAAAATGCAAGAAAACTTTTTCACAATTCATAGAAACGCACGGGTCTCTGTCTGAATTAGGTCTTACAAAACGAAGACGTCTTTTTTCCGATATTGAGGCTTAAATATAGAACATACGCACACAATACGCACTTTCTTGACTGGCTTTTCGAGTAGACAACTATCATATCTATATTGTAACAAAAATAAAAAATAAAAATGCGTTTTTTGAGAAAATCGATTTAAAAATTGATACTTTTTGGTTTTAGCATCACACTAACATAATCGTACCGCAACGGTCACTTTAAACATCTGAGTGATATTTAACATATATAAAAAGCATGTGCTTGGCTCCCTAGACATAAAAAAATATCGATGTAACCCAGGTATATCTCCCGTAATTAATTTTCAAAGTTCATCAACAATTAACCGAGGGGGCGATTTTGACATTTTTACAAAAAGAAGCAAAGCGCCTAGAATTACTTTACGGCATTAGAGCCCTTTAACTGTGCTCACACAGTGCTTGCAAAAAGGTAATTTTATGTGAACTGAAAATCCACGGCGGGAGATCGAGCGAAACATCCGACCCACGACGGATGTGAAAAACGTTGCTTTCCGCCGCGGCCTCTTTTAAAATTCGTAAGTCGAGAACGAAAAATAAAAAAAACTCGCGGTTTGTGGCGACTGCGTTTTACGAGACAACGCCCATATATCATGTAGAGCCCTGCGCGGATAAGAGTTTTAGTATCCGCATCCGATCCGCATCCAGCAGACTTTGTATTCGCATCCGAACCGCATCCGCAAAATGTGGAACCATGTCGATGTTCTTGCTAACCACCAGAGGTTACGATTACATTTAGACTAGCACAATCAGCGGAAATCACGCCGACCGCCTTATTTACCGCCGCACGCGGAATCGGAAGTCTGAACGCCTAAAAAAAAAAAAAAAATAAAAAAATTAAAAAAAAAAGTCTGGAAAGAGAGGAGGAGCAGTGGTAGGAAGACAAAATCCTTTCTGTGGTGTTACCGAGCGTATGCGGCCGCCTCGAGTCTCACGGTGTTTCGTGTCAGCCAGCGGGCAGATGCGCCGCTAAGTCAGAGTCCAAGACCTGATCGGATCGACTAATGTGTTGTTCGGGAAAGATCGCGGCCTGCAGACGCCCAAATATATATATTAAAAGAAAACTTTTTTTTTTTTTTTTGCTTGAGGCGGCTACTCAGGTTGCGCGCGGCAGCCGCTGGCATTGCTGGCGCTCTGGCGTCGTAACCGGACGAATATGAACTACCAGACTTTCTTGGGTTGAACTCTAAGCATACAAAAAAATAAACAGGCAATTTAAGGGCTGCCTATGTGCGTGCGCAGCTGATTCCGAAACTTTGCGAACCGTGGCGCCACAGGGTCGCGCTCGCTGTCGAAGCACTTCTTTTATTTTTGGTATCATGACCACACCATTCTCTGCGGAGAGGGGTAGGTTTCTTCTACTTTCTCGTGACTTGTTCGTTTAAGGTTTTTTTTTGCCCGATAAAGTTTTCCGCTCTTTCCCTGACAAATAACTAGCTTTCTCGCGACGATTGATGCCCTGCATTCTTTACTTTTACTTTAGCTATAGATAGCATTTATGACGAGATGAAATACACTAACTGAAGCAATCTTCAGTAAGAATCAGATTTATTTTAGGATCTCTGGACCTCTATCGTTTCTTTGAAACGCGTTTTGTGGAAATACGTTTCGTGGACAACTTTTCACGGACATACATTTCATGGACACACGGTTCGTCGACGCAGTACGTTTTGTAGGCACATGCCCCTGCGACGTTTTGTCGACAACGTATTTCTTCACTAAGCAGCTAAAAGCTACCGCGCGATTCACTAAGGCGTGCTTAACCAAACCATGTCCCCCTCCCCCCTGTAATCCAGACGAGACGCAAAAAGCCTGTTACGAAAATAGCAGGGTTGTGTGCGACGAAACGTCTCAGGCTTTTCGATGAAACGAACACGGGAAGCCTTTCGATCAAACGTCGCATGTCGACGAAACGATCTGTAGATGACACGTCAGTCGACAGACTGAATGCCACCAAGCAAAAAGTTAGATACGGATCCGCGGATATCCGCATCCGCAGCCCCTGACATCCGCATCCGATCCGCACTCCTCCAAAATCCGCCTAATTTTTATCCGGATCCACCAGTTTACTGCGGATATCTGCGGATATCCGCGGATAATCCGGGAGTATGCAGGGCTCTACATATATGTATATATTAAGAGTGAAAACTGCATAGCCAAGCTCGCAAAAACGCATATTCAATTTTAGTATTTTATAGTGAGTACGCTTACATCCACGCCTTCGGCTCCCTGTCCATCTCACCTAACAAAACACATCGAGAGACCATATTTCCGCCCTAACTTCTGATCAGATAATACAGCAGTGTGTCCTGCATCAATCTCCCCAACTGCTAACCGGAAGCAAAAAGCCCAATCTAAAAAAAAAAGAAAAACAAATAGAAAAATAAAGTCCTTTGTGTGTGTTTGTGTGTGGGTGGGTGGGGGGGGGGGCATTTAATCTTTCCCTAGATTACTTTCACGTAGAAAGCTGTAAGTTTGCAGCCCACCACACAGAGAGAACAAACCCATCTTTACTACCAGAACAGACGCTACCAGCAGTGAAGACCAACTGGCTCACCAAAGCCACTCAACTGAATCCGAAGATACAAGTGGAATGAAAGAATTCAAGAGTGATCTTACATAATGTGTTGAATAAAAACCCGCTCATCACGCCCGGAAACTTGGTTGTGGATCGCCAGATAGATATTTATTTTTAAATTAGGTTTTCTTACTAAATATCTTTATTTATCATTCGCCTTATTAATTTTTTATCGGATTGCCCTAACGTGTGCTGTATTCACGGGGAAGCACACTGGGGAACCTCTATTTTTCATTCCTTTTACTAAACTATGAATTCAAAACAGGTACTTGAGTTAGGTGTTGGCTGATGTTTGTTGGGTACATGATGCACGTGGTGGTATGCGCTTCTGGGGCCTCTAGAAACTTTAACTTAGAAAAAAAGAACACTACGTTTTTTTATCACAATTTAAAAATTGGTGTTGCAATTTTAATATAGGATGTTGGCTCGTGTACAGTAAGTGGCGCAAGGTGTCACCTTGTTCAAGAAGCTGAGCGTTAAATGAGCTGTCATGTACCTATTGATTTACAAAAGCAACTGAAACAACTGGCCGGATCCCACCACCTCTGTTCACTAACAAGCGTGATAATCTTTCCACCGAGTTACCTGAATGCGCGTTCTGTGCTCCTGGAGCTGCGAAGTGCAGGCTAGAGGAGTGCACGGGCCGAAATTTCTTGGCCCGGCCCGACCCGGCCCGGTAGAGACACGGCCCGGGGCCGGCCCCAGCCCAACTGAATATTTAATTTATAGGCCCGGCCCTACCCGGTCTGGTAGTGGCACTGTCCTGGCCCGGCTGAGAACGAAATAATTTTTAGACATAAGCCCGAGCACGTCCCGAGCCCGACAATTTTTTTAAAGATGAGCCTGAGCCCCGCCCGACCCGGAGCCCAGCCCGAGCCCGACAGATTATAAACATGAGCCCGAGAAAGTTTGCAGGTTTTAACCTCGAAACTTTCTTAGCATTAAGCGCGCACTCTCCCACTATACTGTTGGAGACCATATGTTCTATTTTATTCACTTGAAGGCTTTCCAAGTGCAAATGTCTCCTTTTTTCTTTTATTTTAAAGCGCCGTAACAACTTTGCACTTCGCTTGTTCGTTTTCAGTGAACCTAAAATATCAATGAGCACACTTTTTGCTATCAACAGTTTAGAATTTGCGGCCCACGACTGCCCAGGCACGGCCAGGGCCGGCCCGGGCCAAACGTCCCAAAAATATTTTTGTTCAGGCCCGAGCACGCCCGGGCCACAGAGAATGCGTGTTACTCGGCCCGAATCCGGCTCGCGGGCCGGGCCGGGCTCGGGCCTTTCGGTTGGCCCCGGCCTGTGCAGTGCTCTAGTGCAGGCACACACGCGCACGAATGGATAACTCACGTCGGCTAAGGTCGGCACGGGCAAGGACCCTATTGAAAAAACCAGCTTAAGCTGGTCCCATCTTCAAGCTGGTTCATTTTGCTCCAGTATGAAGTTGGGACCGCGCGATGTCCGTGGTGGTGCAGAGGAGACTCAAGTCAGGCACCAGACCGGGCTCAGCGGGAACGACGAGGAGCCGCGATCTCTCTCGAATAGGCCATTTGCAGTATTTCCAAGCGCCTGGCCCGCACTCAAGAAATCATGGGAACGGTGTTCCTTCAGCTGTTCAGAAAAATTTATTCCACAAATATGAACGCTCGCTTCACGCAACAAACATATCCAAGAGTCTCGCGGAGGACTGATCTATAGTACCAACTAAAGCTTAAGGCCCATCAAACAGTAAAAAGTTGATCATGACGCGACCCCTCACCACACAGAGGTAGCGGCACGACCACCGGTGGAGGAACTCTTGTTCGCCAAGGGAGAACCGCTGTTCGTCCAGGTAGGCGGTGAGTTGTTTTCGGATGTCCCATGTTCGAGGCGGGGCTTAGGCCGCACGTCCGGAGGCTTCCTGACCTTTGACGACGACCATTCCCCGAAGTGAAGAACCCAGGGGTCCAGTGGAGGTGGGAGAATTGGTAACGTAACGAACGGTTTAATTACATGGTAGCGATACAGTCGTCAAATCCAAGAGAGCAAATGGAGCCCTCACGCCCCGCCTTATATAGGGGTCCGTTTTCTCCCTCTCTCTCCGCCAGGGCAGCAGGTGCGACCGCCACGTGCTTTGCAGCTGGGTCCGCCGCGTCGTAGTCAGAAATGAGTCATAGCCAAGGTTCTCCGCAGTTAGGCCAGGCCTCTCTCCCCTTCCGGAGCGCACGAACCCACACGCACACACACACACGTCCCGTTGACGTCACGGACGCGTTGAGACACGTTTTGGGCAGCCTTCGACAGGTGGGCGTCAGTCCTGAACACGTCGGGACTCGTTTCGGGACTCGTTTCCGCAGCGTTGAAACTCGGAAGAAGGTTGCCGAAGGTTCCATTCTTAACAGCCCCTCCGGGGCCAGGGAAACCTCGAATGGCCGGTGGTACAATCGCTGGCCTGAAGAGGTGGGCTTGGAGTAGGCCTTGAGAAGACGCTGCAAGCACCAAACAAACTCCCAAACCTCTCACAACGGAGGCATCAGCGGAAACGTCCCCCACAACACCACGCCACACCGCAGTCAAACGCTCGGAATTCGCCAAAGACCCGCCAGACTGGATTACGGATTACCAAAATTTGGTACAATTCCGGGTATCGAGACCCCCTGTCGCCAAAAAAACTCATTTTTCCAACGAGGTCACTAAGAACAAAAGACAAAAGACAAAAACTTTTCGCAATTTGTGAGGTCCTTTTGGGGTTTCAACGAAGTGCCCCCACTTAGATCCTCATTCCCGTGGATGACGAAGACCTCTGAGATTATCCCTACTATTTTTCGTGATGTCAGAAAAATCTGCTCAACCCATCGGCATTGCCGTTAAATTTGCCTTTCCTTTTTCTTACGCTAAAGTCGTAGTGATCGATTTTCACGTGATTTCTAGACGTGAAAATGCGGTCTTTATAGCGCCGATAAAACAATCCGCCTCTTTCATTCCCCGTCAAATTGGTCCTAGCAATCTCCTGAGCTGTATCGCGAAACCCTGACACACTAGGGTCGCTCTTCTGCTCGACTCTGTCTACTCGTAGCAGAGGACCAACGTTACGCGACGCCGGAGCTACGAGAGATCTTTCACTGATCCCGTCTTCCTCCGCCTTTTCCGCCGGCGCGTTGGGACGGCGTACGCTTTCTAGTGCTACGAGGTCAGGCTGTTCTACAACCTGGTCCCTCTCATCCCGGTTTTCTGCCTCCAACTCTGGGAGTGCTTGCTCCCCGTCAGCTGCCTCTGGCTCTGGATCACTCGTCAACACAGGGGCGACCTGACGCGATTTGGACCTCGTACAAGACTGAACTAGCCCTTCTCCCAGTTGTTGACCGCTTTCGCGCAGCAGGAAATCTGACCGGTTAGAAAACAAATAAGGATACTCCAACGGGACTGTTTGCGAGACAGCCGCCTCTGTCACTAGCTCTCCGAACGGGCCAGTTATCCTTACTGTCGCCATAGGCAGACAGACACTGTGCTTTTCGAGCAGCTGCTTGATCCAAACTACCTTTCCCGTAAAATCGGATGGCGTTACATACGACGGATGGACAACGTCCATCGTCGCTGCACTGTCCCGAAGCACCCTGCACGGCTTTCCGTTTACCTGGAGCTCGTGAAGATAGGGACGAAGGAGCTTCAGGTCCTCGTCACTACCGTTCACGTACGAGAACACCACCCGCGGTTTCTTACATCTGGCCGCTGTGTGTCCCGGCTCCTGACAGTTGTAGCACAGGAACGGCTTCCTTGCCTCGAACTGCCCTGTTGGGCTTTTCCGCACCTCGTCTCCGTTCGAGTGTTCTGCGCTCTTTTCTGGGACCTTTTGTCCTGCTTCGGGCTTCTCGGGCCCGTTTTCTCGCGAGCCGTTACCCTGTCGGAAGGTCTTACGCTGATCGCTTCGGCCGGATTCGCTTTCCTCTCCGCTCAGCTTTCTACGCGTTGCGTACTCTTCGGCTAGCTCAGCGGCCCTTTCGACAGAGTCGACTCCCACCCTGTCCTGCACCCAGAGCTTGACTGACTGCGGAATGCTACGAAAGAACTGTTCGAGGCACACACACTCGACTACCTTGTCTCGGCTTTCGTACACTTCCTCGCTCTTCAACCATTCTATCAGGTTGGTTTTAAGCCCGTACGCGAATTCCGAGTAGCCCTCGCTGCTCTTTTTGGATGCGTTTCTAAACCTTTGACGGAACGCCTCGGCAGAAAGGCGGTACCGCTTCGAAAGGCTGGACTTCACCTTGTCGTAGTCGTCCGCGTCTCCAGCACTAAGGCGCGCGACAACCTCTGCAGCCTCACAGGGCAACAGAGTCAAAAGCCGTTGCGGCCACGTTTCTGGGGAGAAGCTCAACTTCTCACATGTCCTCTCAAAGTTAACTAAGAATAGGCCCACGTCTTCCCCAACTTTAAACGGCTGCATGAGCTTCTTCATTTGATACGACTCGGTCTCACTTGCTCGTACCGGAGCCCCAACTCTACTGTTCTGCGAGTTTAATCGCTGTTGTTCAATTTCGAGCTCTAGCCTTTTCAGCGCTCGCTCCTCTGTCGCAGCAGTCTGTGCTCGCTCTCGTTCCTCTTTCGCTGCAGCCTGTTCTCGTTCCTCTTTCGCTGCAGCCTGTTCTCGTTCCACTCTTGCTGCAGCTTCACTCTTAGCGTTCTGAAGCAGTTCCCACGTAATTTTAATTTCCTCTGCTTCCGCGCTCTCTGAAATCGCTTTACTGATCTCCGATTTCTTCATCTTTTGCTCCACCTCCACACCCAATTCTTCACATAAACAGAATAAATCTGTTCTCAGTAACCTCATTAGATCCATGATCGCTGCTCTTTAGCTTTGGCTTTGTTCTAAAACTTGTCGCGAGGTTGTACACAAACCTAGCGCACGAGTCAAACACTAAGGATTCCCAGCAGTTCAAAATTAATCACCCATAATCTGAAGCCTGGCGAATCTCAAAGCAAAGTCCAAACGCTCACCCGCAGATGTAGCACGATGTCGCATGGTCCGATCCCAACCGCTGCCATCCAGTTGTTCGAGGCGGGGCTTAGGCCGCACGTCCGGAGGCTTCCTGGCCTTTGACGACGACCATTCCCCGAAGTGAAGAACCCAGGGGTCCAGTGGAGGTGGGAGAATTGGTAACGTAACGAACGGTTTAATTACATGGTAGCGATACAGTCGTCAAATCCAAGAGAGCAAATGGAGCCCTCACGCCCCGCCTTATATAGGGGTCCGTTTTCTCCCTCTCTCTCCGCCAGGGCAGCAGGTGCGACCGCCACGTGCTTTGCAGCTGGGTCCGCCGCGTCGTAGTCAGAAATGAGTCATAGCCAAGGTTCTCCGCAGTTAGGCCAGGCCTCTCTCCCCTTCCGGAGCGCACGAACCCACACGCACACACACACACGTCCCGTTGACGTCACGGACGCGTTGAGACACGTTTTGGGCAGCCTTCGACAGGTGGGCGTCAGTCCTGAACACGTCGGGACTCGTTTCGGGACTCGTTTCCACAGCGTTGAAACTCGGAAGAAGGTTGCCGAAGGTTCCATTCTTAACAGCCACAACAGCGGCCACAACGCACGGCGTCGTTGTCGCTGGGCCGTCGCGACACAACGGTTTCGCCACAGAACCCACTCACATATTGCCACTAGTAGGAGCGCAAAGGCGCCCCGTGGGCAACGGCCTCGTGTGACGTAGACGTCTACCCCGAGACCACGAAACGAGCGCTGTATTATGCGCCATAGGACCCTCGCCGGTACACACTCTCTCACGACGTGCGCGTTTGTTTCTATTGCACCACAATTGACGCACTGTGCGTCCCGTACCACACCCCAGCGGAAATGCCTGTCTTTTGTTGGGAGGACACCCCAACCCTTTAACCATTCAAAGTCGCGCACGAGGTCCGGCAGCGTGGACGACGTCAGTGCCAGCCACGGGTACGGCTGCACCGCGCCCGGCGGCGGCGGGGGTTGGTCTGCCACAACTAGGCGTTCGACAAGCCTAGACGCCGGGGCCTCGAGTATCTCCTCTCGTGACACGTGGACGCTGAGCTTGTCGAAGAGATCCGCGGTAGACTTGTAAAATGCAGGGGTCGTCTCCGCGCGGGGCCGAAGAGGACTCGGAACAGTCTCCCAAGAGACGGTTATTGGCGCCGAGGAAGTAGAGCGTGAGCGGTCGGGCTGGGTTGTCGTGATCGTCAAGGATTGCCAGGGTTGTCTTCAGGGCCAGTATGGGCGCTGCCAGCTCGATGCACGGAAAGCTCCACCCTCCTTCACCGCGGGGAAGGCATAAGCGGGAGCGCCTCACTAGTTCCGTGCGGTTGTTCCAAAAGAAGGTAAACAGCGCCGAGCGCACTTGGAGAATTGAGGGGCGCGGCGGGAGGGCTACTCGGGCCACATGCCACAACCTTCCGCAGAAAACCGACTGAACAAAGTACCGCCGCACAGCCATGGGGAAGTCGTAATGGCCAGCCTCAGCGGCCTTCTCGATGATCTCTTGCCGCAGGTTGGCCCAGGTCTCCGGAGCCACGCCGGAGGCGTCGTACAAGACCCCAAGAATGGTGACGGACTGGGCTCGTGGCAGAGATGGCGGGCACGTGGCGGGAGCCCCGATGCAGAGAGATTTGCTTTTTTGGGGTTCAACCGTGCGCCGGAGAGACACGCGTACTCGTCGAATAGCCGGAGGGCCTTCACCAGGCTGTCTTCGTCGCGCAGGTAGAGGGTCACGTCGTCCGCATACGCCGAGACGCGAAGCTCATCGGACCCAGGTAGAGCAAGTCCGCTTATGCTGGGGTGCCTGTCGACTCCAACCAGAAAGGGCTCCAAACTGAGGACGAACAGGACCGGGGACAGCGGGCACCCCTGCCGAACTCCTCGCGTCACCGGAAAGCGTGTCACTTAGGAGCCGTTCAGGAACAAGTCACTTCGCAAGTCACTGTACAAGGCTGCGAACAGCTGAGCCCCTCTCCGAGGAGAAGCCAAACCCGTCGAGAACATCGAGCAGGTATTGGTGCTCGACGCGGTCGAACGCCTTGGCTTGGTCCAACGACACGAGAAGCCCGTTCGCCCGTCGGGAGCGTGTGAACTCCAGGATGTCGCGAGTGAGAGTCGTCAAAGTATGTATGCTGCGGCCCGATACCGAACACGTCTGTCGGGGGTTCACCAGCTCCGGCAGGAAAGCTTGCAGACGCGAGGCTAGGGTCGCCGCGAGGAGCTTGTAGTCACTGTTTAACAACGTTATCGGGCGCCATGCCCCGGGGTCGGCGTGGTCACCACCCTCCTTGGGGATGAGGACGATCCGACCCAGCCGAGAGGATGGCGGTAGGAGGAGGTCTTCAAAGTAGACCCGCACGACAGCGGTAAAGAAGTTTCCGAGAATGTGCCAGAACGGGCGGTAGAACTCCGCTGGGAGACCGTCTGGTCCTGGTGTGGAGCCGTTCTTCATCCGCTTCAGAACGTTCCACAGCTCGGTCGCGGACGGGGGCCGCCGCAGGCCCGCGTCTTCCTCGGCGGAGATCTTGGGGAGGCCCCTGACGAGAGGGTGCGAGGACACCGATGTGCGATCAACCAGCGCATCCGACTGGGCCAGCGACCGGAAGTGGGCTGCGAAGCGACCATTGTCAAGGCGGCCGGGGGACTCCGACGCGGCGGGCGTCTGCTGTCTCTCGAAGGCTTGTAGGCTTGTGCGATGGGTGTAGCGCAGTACCTCCGGGTGGACCGACGGGCTCCCCTGAGCCTGCAAGACGGTAGACGCGGTGGAGTCCAACCGAAGTTATCGTTCGTAGCGTCTCTGCAGCCGGTCGAGGTACGCCCTCATGAAGGGGGTCAAGGCGCCCCCTCGGCGGACGATACGGATTCAGAGGATAGTGTCTTGCAGAAGCCCTCGATGCCGTTCGCGGAGGTGCCGTCCCATCAGAGTGCTGAAGCTTTGCCATTGACCTTTCAGGCGGTCCCAAGACGCCGGCTCTGGGCGCACACCCACTAGAGACTCCTTGACCAGGTTGCCCAACGTGCGGCGCGTGGTCTCGTCGTAGAGGATCCTGGAATCCAGACGCCACGGACGCGAGGAGCGTGCGACCGCAGAGTCGAAGCAGAACTTGATAAGTAGCGGACGGTGATCGGAAATCTCTTCTGGGCACGACGGGAAGTCCACCGCAGTACAGGTCTGTAGCGCGGCTGATAGCGTGCGAGGCAAGTACAACCGGTCTATACGACTTCCCGAAGCCCCTCTGTTCCACGTCGACAGGTGGGTGGATCCATGCAGTAAGGACCATCCGTCCACGAGGTCGAAGTGCCTCACAAGCCACCGAAGTTCACGGGCGGACCAGGTTGAGCGACCCTGACCAGGGCCCCGAACGTCGGCGTAAGAGTCCAGGACGCAATTGAAGTCACCGACCAAAAAGCACGGGCCCGCGTCGAGTAGATGTACGTCTAGACTCCAGAAGTAGTCGTGCTGGAAGGTCGATACAGTTGGCGCGTAGACAGTGACGAGGCGAAATTTCCGTTCGCCGAAGAAAAAGTCAAAACGAACCGTCCTTCCCTCCGTATCAAACACCATCTTCCCGAGGGGAACCATGGGGTGATGCGGAGCATCGCGGATCGTTATTAACGGTGTTATTAACGGTGTTAGTAACGCTGTTAGTAACGTTGTTAACTTGCGTGTTATTACGTTGTGAACTTGCGTTGGTTACCACACATCGCGTGAACGTTGTTGGAAACTCCGCGATGCTCGGCATCACCCCATGGTTCCCCTTGGCAAGATGGTGTAATTTTTTTAGATGCGGCTTTGTCTTCAGTGGACGTAGCGTTGCTGTTAGTTTGTGGGGTGGTGCTGACGCTTGCTTGCGCCAACCCACTAACTGACGGGACTGTTGCTTCCATCACACTTCATCGGAAGAACGGAGTGAAGTGGAGTCAACAGCGCTGAACTGAACGCGCGCAGCGCGCTACCGCTGCTTATATTCACACTTGAAGGAGAGGAGACTAGAGGAGGAAAGTTGCGCATGCGCGCGCGGTGTGAGTAGAAGCGAACGCACGCGAAGTGCACGCAGCTGGTAGAGAGAGAGAGAGGAGAGAGTAACGCGCAGCTGTTGGAGAGAGGGAAGGAGGAGAGTTGCGCATGCGTAGTGTGAGTGCGGACTACGACGCCGCGGGACATAGACCCGAGCAAGAGATGCTCCGCATCTAAAAAATAAGTGGCGTTGCGCAGCAGACTACGATTGAAGACAACCATGCCCACGCCTGTTGCGCGGCGCGGCGCGTAAGAAAAGAAAGCAGTCACAGAAAGCCGAGCTTCGAAATCCGCAACGTCACGGAAGCGGGCAAAGTTGGTGTCTTGCAAGCACAGAAGATCGCAGTTCCGCATCCTCGCGAAGTGCATCACTTCAGTTTGCTTCGCTGGGTTTCGAAAGCCCCGCACATTCAGAGATAATATGCGAAGGGTGGCCAGAATAAAATAAAGAAGGGGGATAAGGACGCCGGCGTGTTGCTTAAAACGTGGAGCTGTCGGACGATGCTAGGGAGGGGTCCCGACGTGAGGGGGAGGACTTTCGCGGTTTCTTGGGGCACGTGGCTCGTGGGCCCCCACTGTCAGGTGAGCGGGAACCGCTGCTCGTGAGGGGACGCTTGGAGTCCTCGTGCGGTACTTGGCTCGAGTCGGAGTCCGGTGTGTCAGTTGTGGTCGTGTCCATACTGTCGGTCGGTGTCGCCGCGGGGCCGCCTGGAGCAGGGTTCTCGTCGATGACAAGGTGGTCGCTGTCGCTGGAGACCTTGCCATCACCCGACGCTGGGCTCCACGCTGCATAGGCGGTGTCGCCGACAACAACCGCGGCGGCTCGGACAAAGTCCGTCGCTTCGGCTGAAGTCACCCCCGAGCCGGTCGGGCTTGGCTCAGGTGGGGCGGGTGGGGGCGGCGTCGGAAGAGGCGGGGGTGCGGCCGCCGCTGCGGCGTCAGGTAGTGACGGAGGGGCGACGGTGGAGACGGGTGCTACGGCCGGAGCCTCGGCGGCGACGGGAGAGATCGCGTTTCCCGGGTCCAGGGCCGGGAAATCGCTGGCGTAGTTTCCGGCGACCATGGAAGAGTAGCTTCTCTTGGCCGTGCAGTCCACGGTTGCATGGGTTCCACCGCAGCGTCTACAGCTGGCGGTGCAGCCCTCAGTGGGGTGCCCGAAGCAGGCACGTAGCCAGGATTTTGTTTCGGGGGGGGCCCGCCCATGAAAGAATGCTGTATGAGGGGGAGGGGGGAGAGGAGGTCCCAGCAAAATGGAAGATTTCGGGGGGGGCTCGGGCCCCATGGGCCTCCCTCCTGGATACGTGCCTGGCCCGAAGACAACGCACCGGTCGCAGTAGCCCGTCGTACGCTGTGCCCTGACGTGGCCCTCCTGCGTGCAGCGTCGGCATACGCGCTTCAGGCCGCGGTAGTCTTAGGTAGCACGATGACCGGCGACGCGCAGGAAGTTGGGCAGGGGGTTAGCCTCCTTCATCTCCATGCGGATGAAGCGGGTTCCTGTTTTCACAGTCGCCGTTCGGGGGTAGGTCGCGTAGGAGACGTCGATGACTTTGCCGTACGGGACCAGGGCTTGGACGAGCTGGTCGTTGCGCACAAACGTCGGCAGGAAGAGGCAAGTCACATTCGTCACCTGCGGACCCGTCGGCACGATGGGGACTGACTGGTTGGCGATGGAGACGCTGCCGGCCTCACGAAGCTTGAGGGCGGCGGCACGGGTGTTGACGACGACTTGGAAGTTTGTACCTGCTAGGTGCTGCGCCGAGAAAATTTCGGGCAGCCCCACAATGGCGGATACCGCATCAATGAGGTCGTCCGCCGATGTGCCTACTGGCACGACAACGTCGAAAGCGTGCGCTTTCGGCGGGGGAGAAGATTCCGTCGATGCGGCCGCCATGGCGGTCGCCACCCTCGCCGGGGAGTTCGACGACACGTAGCCAGGGACCGCAGAATGCAGCCCCCGGACGAGATGAAACCAGGAACTCGGGAACAGCGACGAGACGTTTCAGCTCCCTAGGGATCGCTAATTTTCGAGCAACTCCATGGTTACACAGTTTTTGAGCGTAATTCGAGGTCACCCTGAACAAGCACCTGATATACCCCAAGGACCTGTCATTCACTTTAAGATTGCTCGTCAACGTCAGCATTTTTGATACTGCGCATGCGATCCACCATTCAGCCTGGGTGAGCTGCAGAAATCTCTTACAATATTATCATTCTTGTGATTGTTGTTTGAGCAGGAATTGCTTAAAAAGCCGGTAATTCACAACAACAAAAACCAGGATTTAGCTCGGAGTCCGCGGGGCTGTTTATATCATTTTTAGCGTTTCTAACTTAATATCAGCAGGATAATAATGTAAGAGATTTCTGCAGCCCATCCAGGTTGAAGGGTGGACAGCATGCACAGTATCGAAAACGCTGACATTGAGGAGAAAATTTAAATGCAATATGACAGGTCATTGGGGTATGTCAGGCGCTTGTTCAGGGTGACCCGAATTACGCTCAAAACCTGAGTAACCAAGAATGGGGTCGAAATTGCCGATCACGAAGGGGCTGAAAGAACACCGTTCTCATGATTCTTTTAGCGTGGGCTGGGGCACTTGGGGGTTATAGCAAATGGTCTATTGTACACTGTTTATTTTCATGATATACTACAGTGGTTCTCAAATGGGGGTCCGCGAAGCGCTGCCTCATCAGTCAAGCCCGGCAATAAAAGTTGTCTTTTTTCAGGTCGAGAAGAAATGTTTCAATTTTCGGGTGAGTTTTCTTCTGTGTATGTCCATCGACAAAGGTCTACTTTACACTAGCCCTTAGTTATATGCATTTATTAAATCATTATTATATTGAACCTATACCTTTCCCCTCCCCTCATCACAACGGGGTCCTCCATCATCTTTGCCGATCCACAAGGGGTCCGCGAAACTTCGATGGTAGAGAACCACTGATACACTGTATAGTTGGTTCAGAGACGATATCTAGCAACCATCCGCTGCCCATTTTCTAAGAATTCCTTTTTTCACACGCCCCTAGCTCTTTTACCAATGGCGGTGACGCAAGAGTGCGAAACGTTCGAAGCCCGCCCCCCCCCCCCCCCCTTCTTTCCTGCATCCGCAGACGCAGCACACACAATGGCACGGTTGGCGCCGAGGCACTCCTAGTGGAAAGGTCCGGCCATGGCAGAGGCGTCATTGTAGCCCGTAATATGGGAAGTTAAGATTAGCGGCTTGCACGGAACGCAGCCCGGAACACCAATCCACTAATCCGGGTTGCGGCTGAGGTACTCTCGCTGGAAAGGTCCGGTAGGGCCTGGAGTGGTTGTCGTTGCAGGCGATGTCCGGACTAAAGATATAGCGGCTGGCACCGGATCCAGCTTCGACCCCAAATCCACTAATCCGCGGTTGAGGCAGGAGGAAATGCGGACGTTTTTTTCGCTGATCGACGAGGGTTGAACTTTGCAAGGGACACACCCACTTCTAAAGTGGAGGGCTATCCTAAACGGGACCCCCCCCCCCCCCCCCCCTCCAGCGAAGACCTGGTTGAGTTCATGGTACTTGACCTCTCCCTGGATTACGTGTCGCCGTCGCTCCGGATCCTAGCTCGGGACTAGGCTAGGTGCGGCATCCGTCGACAATATTGGGCAGGTTGGTTGATCTCATGCGTCGATTGACCCCCGCCATGGGCCATACCTAACAATGCCTCGTTTGGCATGCTGGTCATGCTGGTTGGTCTGGTCATACACGTCATGCTATTTGCTCTGGTCCCAGCTTCAAGCTGGCCCTAAGCGAAAAGTCGGTCGAAATCAGTATACTGAATGTATACTAATAGTGCACTAAGAGCATATACTGAAATCGTACTAGTTTCACACTTTTATGAAACAAAATAGTATACTTTTAGTACAGCACAAGTGCATATGTAGTATACCATAAGTGCACCTCGAGTGCACATCTAGCAAAATATAAGTGTACATTTAGTACACTACATGTATGCTTTTTTTGCACTAAATGTACACTACTTGTACATATATACGGGGTGTCCCAGGTAACTTGCACCAAACTTTAAAAAGAAACCGGGGCGTTCTGCGGGAGTGAAACCAACTGTACGCTGTTAGCAAGTCTCTTGCGAAAGTGCACGCAATTTGTTTTTTAGTGTGCCTAGTTATTTAATTTAGACTAACAAGCTAACTTTTGAAATCTTCATTTAAAAGCCGAGGTGTGCATTGGAAAGTTGTAGAGCGCATTAAAAAACACCCCATTAAACTATTTTCAACAAGGTGCACTTTGCGTGCTCCTTTTTCTGTGCGCTCTTTGAAGGCCGGAAAAAACCACGAAAGCGTATTATGTTGCAAACACTTTAATTGGGTGTTTCTCAGTGAGCCCTGCAACTTTACAATTGACATCTTGGCCCTCAAAAGAATATTTGAAAGGTTAGCTGATTAATCTTAGTTATTTAGATAACTAGGCGCATTAACAAAATCTGTGCACTTTCGCAAGACGCTTGCTAATGACAGTTGATTTCACTCCTGCAGAGCGCTCCGGTGTTTTTTTAAGTTTGGTTTAAGTTATCTGGGACGCCGTGTATGCCGGGCGTTCTGAATGGAAAGAACGGTCTAAAATTGTCCAGAAACATCGGCGCCTGCATTTAAAAAGCTGACTTTTCAAAGGTGTTTCTTTGAACGGCTGGATTCCAATTTGTTAAATTTCATGACACATAGCTCCATTCTCGTGAAATGTTAAGAAACACCGTTGACAACACTCAATTGATGATAATGCAGAGGTGTCATTATCGGGAGATGCACTTTTAAAAATGAGTCAGGAAATTTCCGAGGAAAGTCTTGGCAGCTCTTTCTCCAAACATTTCTCGTCAAAATGACGTACAATCATGTTATGAAATTATGTGAGAAAAGTTGTCAAAAAAAAAAAGAGGCACCGCGTTTTTAAGTTGCGAGTATAGACGTGAAAATGACAATCGAATCATTTTCTAATGTTCCCTCGTGAAAATAATGTACTGCCGTTTTCCAACATTGACTAGGAGAGTTGTCATTTTGATTTGCGGCTATGTACGTGAAAATTACGAGGAAATCTTTGCCACCTCTATTTTTAAACATTTCTCATAAAAATGACGTACCAGCGTCTTCTGAAACTGTGTGAGAAAAGCCATAAAGAAAAGATGCATTGATATTTTCAACTGAAAGTATGTATGTGTAGCATACAAACATTATGATCACTGTTCTTCACATAATTGATAAGACAGAAACTGAAATCCTACTTATCACTTTATTCAAGTTTCCGAGCCTGCCTCACTGTACACTCTCCTTTGTGATGATGGTGTGCCATTACATCCTGCGTAAAAAGAGAAGAGAAAATTACCCTATGCCACCTTATGATATAACACCACATAACTCGCTCAAAGGACCACTATGTGAGGAAGGCAAGATAGTAACCACTTCATCCTGACAGAAGGGTGAGGAAAATCGGACAATAGCATTTTTGAAAGCCTGATATGTCAGACATTGGTGGTGTGACTTCTTTGCATGCCCAGGGCTCCGCTACAGGTAATAGTGTTCATTGCAGGGCACAACATTTATTACCTAAAATCGTAGGCACCATAAAGCAAATGTGTGACAAACAATAGCCTTTTCCAGATTCAAGGTTGCAGCTGCTACATTTTAAGCACATATGAATTAATAAAGGCCACAACGAAAACATTCGAGAATGGCCATTTTCAGGGCTGTACTAATATTAACATTTTATTTTAGAAGTTTAGTAATTACGGTATTCAATATTGGTTTCAAGATTAATTGTACAACTGTAAACTACTAAAGTTTTACGAAGGCTTAGGTTTTACGAGTTCATCGAAATTGCTTAAAATTGGTCCTGCAAAAAAGTAACCCCATGGATACGAATGCATTGAACATTACTCCTGATTGTGAAATTTTGTACCTGCAAAGTATTCTTAACACTAACACTTCATAAAATGTATGAAATATTGAGCTCGCGAAAATAAAGTCGTTTATGCCATTCAAACCTTTCAAAGCGCTCGCAAAGTCACCAGTGCGATGGATTCGCTTTGTTCAGTGCGCTTCTCCGCATGTGCCAGTGCGCTGCAGAGATTATTTCCGGATTAAATCCCAAGAATAAGACATTTGAACGTGGGACATATGCACTTTTTGATAAAATAGAATCTCCAAATTTTCACATCGAACGGTTTCCCAGGAGACTTCTCGGGTCTGCATGCACTGTTACTCCGCAACAAGCAGGCTCTCTTGGGATGACAAGAAAAAACCCAGCGCCTGAACGTTGCTCGAACCAGCACTTGGGAGAATCGAAAAGCCTATCAAGCACTCGCTATCAGGACAGGCCGCTTACTTCCGGCGGCTTCATACCTGTCTGCTCGACGCACCATTCAGCCACCCATAATAGAGATCAGTGGGCGGACGTCCCTTTTACTCTTGTGATGCAGTTCCCTGCAGGTTCCCATAGGTTGCAACCTGCTAGCCAAACTGAGTCAGGCCTGCAGCCCTGCGGGAAACGTCAATTCCACTTTTATGACGTAGACACCCACATTTTGCGTGTACCTGAAAGAAGCTCCAACACAGAGGACACAAAATGATCGGCCCTTTTTGAATGCATCCTTTTCTTTTGCTGAGAACATATATACAAGTCACATGCTATTACACATGCAGTGGTGCGGCTTCATTTATGATTTGCACATTTTTTATATAAGTTCGAGCTTTTAGAGGGAAGATTCAATATAATGAGTCGTACATAAATGGTTGCTATGAACTATCCTACACATTACCTGATATCATAAAAGCACTAGAGCAGCGTAGGGCTGTACTGCATCAATTACAAATTTGTAACAACCACTTAAAAGTTGGCATTTATTTAAAGTATTACTATCGTCTATTATTCTTTGACAAAGAATAACTGGGCGAGTTGGTACGTTGGTAGTCTTTCAACTTCATCGAATATTCAGGTCCTTTCGAATTTTTTCACGTTTCTGCTTCCTCTCACTGCTCTGCTTTTTGTAGCGACTTTCGTCACCACTCACAAACGTGACATCCAAACTCACTTTATTTACATCACGCAATCGTAAACTTAGAAAGCGTGCCGCTTCGGCATACGCAAAGAGACCGCACGTCTCTACGGCACAGGCATCAGCACAGGCAAGAAATCATGCTGCTCGCTCTTGTAACGCTTTTCTCGCTCCCGCTTTATGAAACAAATCGTTGGCGAGAGGCTGTTAGGACCACACGTCAGAACTAGCATGACCTGTGATTGCTTGATCTGCCGTCAGACTGCACTAGAACGCTCCGCAAAAGCGTCGTCGGGCGAGCGTCGTAGGACGGCGCCACCGACAGGCCCTCGGTTCGCCCTCGGTTCCGCCGCACGTGAATCTTTCTCACTCTGCGGAGAGAGCCATACATTTTGAAGATACGCTCTTTTCAAATGACGAAATAACACCGGGTAGAGCATAGTTAGAATCAAGCATAGCTTAGCAAGCACACGGTAAAACAGCGGCGCACTACGCAGAAACAAACGAAACTTCCTCACCGGGGCTTGCACCAGTCGGCCATGACTGTCTGCCACTTACTTGCGTTGGTAAGACGCAGCGTCTCCCAGCTCTCAGTAATCGCTTGCTATTCTTGAACACGGTATTCGCAACTAAGATATCTAAAATATCCGCTAAAACGGCTAAAACGTAAAAAGGGAGCGATGCTCGAAGCCTCCGGAACTCCAAGGGCGCCGGCGGCCGAAGGGAAGCTGATTGCAATCGCGATGGTCATGCGCAGTTTTCAAAAGTCTATTTTTTTGTTCTTTTTTTTTTTAAGACAAAACTAGGCAAATCAATATATATATTAATGATAATAATGTCACTATATCAATTTTGTAAACAATTAACAAAAATTTAGTCAATCTTAGGTTTTATCTAAACTTTATGCTTTTCTCAGTGTAAAACCGAAACTATATCAAGCAATTTCTCCTTCGTCGCCAAGGCTATTCTGATTCATCTGCGCATGCTTGTACTCCTGGGATCTCGGCTTTTCTGGAAGGCTCGGCTCTCGCGACAAGTAAATAATGAGGGCAACCTCGTATTTTGTAAACAATGAGCGTGCCCGACTTTTTTTTGCCGAGGGAAAGACACGTAAAATTTACGTCGATATTTTACAGCGTGGAACTCTCGATACACTGTGTTGGCGTGTTCGTTGTTGCAATTGTCAAGTTCTTTTCACGAGACTTCAGATGTCTTAGAGTTTTGCAAGATAAATCTACACAATGAAATACTTTCGGTGAAAGCTTGAGGTTGTCACATGTAGGCGCCGATTTCTCCAGCCAATTTCAGAGCGAGCTTCCATTCATAACACCACTTCGCTTATGCGGTTCAGAAGTTGATTTGCGCTGCATGTGACTATGCAAGGTGGAGCATCTTCTGTCTCCGTTATTAGCCGTGGTTTTCTTTGCCTCCTGTCCTTTTGCTTGCTGTGGATGCAGATATCTGAAACAGCGTATAGTGAGCTGAGACCTGCATTACAAAAACACTGGATCATCCTGCAAACGTTATTTGTCTACTAGCCTATGAGACAGCACGCAAGTGGCGGTGCATTTTGAAAACAGACATGTGCATGATTTTGCATCAGCAGCATCAAACACTTGGTGCAATTGCCCTCGATCGTCTAGCTTCAGAATAGTGCTGACAGTTTTTTACAGTAAACTTTTATTCTGCAATAAAGGTAACAATATACAGTTCAGGAAAAAAAAAAAAAGCTATCTTTGCAATAAAAGTAGACTTTTATATTGATAAATATAGTAGAAATGACTAGCTAAAATAATTATTGACAAGTTAGATAACGCTACTTTCCGTGGCGTACAATGTAGCTAACGTTTCTATTTGTGCTTTTTTTAGGGCTATAGTCCATGCTGCATTTGCGACGTATACGTATGCTCTGACAGTACCAGTGCCGGTCGTTTCCCCGGGGAACTTTTGGACCACTTGGTCTGCAGTGAAATGAGAAATGAAGCATTATTTTGTCACATTATGTCAGCTACCCGGTGATATTTTTTAATCAACAGGTTTTTAGAAAAAAAAGGGGCTTGCTGCCACGTTGATGCAGTCTTCAGTGTGTCGTGAGACTCAGCGGACATTACATGGATGGATAATGGTGGCAACATTTTTATTAATTAACTGAAATCTGTAAATTACCTTTTTTTCTACTGCTGTTTTAGAGGCAGTCATTATTGGAGCGTAACCCAATCAAAACTATTCACGAAACAGCAAGGGGCTTTGAGATATTTATTTATCAAATTTTTCACTTTCTTCCCCCAATTCAAGAACCACGCGCGGCAGGGGCGGGGAAAATGTAGAGTGACTTAGCGGTTTTGACATGGAATGTCGCTAATGGCATGTGTGTTTGTGTTACTGAGAACTTCGCATATTGAAGTTCCATGCATTTTTTATTTTCTAGTGAAGTTACAACCCTTATAAAGTGCTGTCGGATTCAGCATGAACAAACTTGCACACTTTTGACAGCGAGCTTTTAGTGAATGCTTCAGGATCATACTTCAAACGGTGCGTTTGAAGCGACTACGCAAGCATAACATCCTGCGCTCTGCATGTCCAGAGCGCTGTTTTTTGATCAGGCGACGGAAGGCAGACTTTGAGCTATGAATAACCCAAAACTCGTCGCCTTTTCGCAAATTGTTTCGGTTGGGCGAGAGTTTATTCATAGCCCCTTTAAAATTCAAAAATTCATCATGGTCAATTACACTGTCAATTAAAAAAGTTAATTAGACAACGTACTGCGACACTTGTTTACTCATCTAATGTCCGCCGAGGCTACGAATATCCTGTGAAAACGGCATCGGGCTATCTATCGCGTTTTTAATGCGTTGATCTTAAAAAATCACACTAATATATATATATATACTGTAGAACCCTTTATTTTCGCGGCCCCTATTTTTCGCGAATCGGTCACAGAGGACATAATCGCGGCCACTAAATTTCGCGAAATCCAGGCGCCTGCATTGAAACTCTTAAGGTTCGAATTTTTCGCGTGCCCTTAAATTTCGCGAATTCTTCAATTCGCGAAATTCGCGAAAATTAAAGGCTCGCGAACATTAAGGGTTTTACAGTATATATATAACTGGTAAGAAAAAACCCTTGGTGAAAACAGCAGCAACGGACGATTTAATCTTCGAGATTTCGGCCGGAGTCCGGCCTTCGTCAGGAAGAACTTTTACAGATGAACGCGGGTGGTATTTATACAATGCTACGGTCGAGTCCAAGTTTCAAAAACGGCGGGATGACGGTTGGAGCTTTGGTGAGAGGGAAGCGTAGGGCAGTTCGTATCCGGGTGAAGAAGCTTGACGGTCGGGGCCAAGTTTCAAGGACGGTGGGATGACGGTTGTAGCTTCTTGAGAGGGGGCGCAGGGTGACTTTGTGGCCGGCGGGCAGGGGTGACGTGAACGATAGCGTACAATAGACGAAGGTTAACGCGCAAACTAAAGTGCTGTCTCAAAAAAAAAAGAAAAAAAAAAGAAAAAAAAAAGAAAACGGCACGGTCATTTATGTTGTTTCGTGGGGCATGCATGCGTCAGACCTGAAAGGGAACAATGTTAAACCTAGACCAAAAAAATATGTATATCAAAACCTGGAAATAAAAGAGAAAAGTTGATGGTCCAGTTCCGGCAACAAACACAGTACCACTGCTAACAATAAGGTCTGGGACCTGAAAAAATGTCCCCTCATCGCTGTTGCTATTCGTCTGTTAGCATTTTAATCGATGCCAGAGTACCGGGGCTTTCATTTATTCCTTGTTTAATTGTGTTGAATCGGTAAATTAGGTAGGATTCACGCTGTTCACGTTCGCGATTTGATTTAAATCCAGATTCTAGGAGCGTCACTGACAATTTATCAAACGAGTGTTTTGGGAGAGCGAGATGTTTGGATAGAGGCAATGTCGGAAGATTTATGGCGTGAGATTTGTGATTATTAAAGCGCAGTCTAAATGCCGTTCTAGTCTGCCCTATGTATTGCATTTTACATACCGTACACTCGAATAAGTACACGACATTCGACGAGGCACATGTTAAGTGCCCTTTAATTTTGATCGAGAACTGCGAGTGCGTGCTGCTGGCCGTGTTTGTGTGCTGCATCTGTGTACAGATCAGACATCCTGGGTGCATGCAAGGCCTACATTCGTTAGGTGGTGGCGATGAATTGATCCGAGAATTTACTAGCGCGTCTTTGAGGTTACGCGATCGTCGGTGGACTACCCCAGGGGCGGATGGAAACGCGCGTTTAAGGCGCTCGCTTTGTTCGAGAATGTTATAATGTCGTCTTAAGATATTATTTACATTAGGATGGTTCATGCTATAAGTTAGATATAGATTTGTGCGTTGTGTGTCGCTTTGCGTGGGCCGCGGGCTGATAAGGTCTGCTCGGTTCAGTTGCTTGGCTTTTCTGATTGCATCGTCGATTATACGCGGTGGATACTTTTGTTTCTCTAGCACTGACTTTAAATTTTGGCTGCTCGCATCAAACTCTGTCTCCTTGGAACAAATTCGTTTGAAACGATGAGCTTGGCTATAGGGAATGCTGTTTTTGCAATGGCGTGGGTGGTCGCATTGATAATGCAGGTATTGCTGTCGATCTGTTGGCTTACGGTACAGGCTCGTGGCGAGTTTACCTTCGTCTATTTTAATGTTGACGTCTAAGAAGTTTATTTCAGTTTGAGAGTACGTATGTGTAAAGCGGATGCTCGGATGAGCAGCGTTGTATCGACCTATGAAGTCCACCAGCTCCTCCTCTGTGTGCGACCAGACAATACATATATCATCTATATCTATATATATACCCGTTACTATAATTTGAGTACGCCGACCGCAAGCACTCAAAGTAGACCTTTAGTATACTTAAGTCCACTTCGTGTATACTGATTTTGAACTACTTTTTACCGCGGGCACTGCGATTCTACTACATGTACTAGTTTTGTACGGTCGAGTATACTTTCAGTCCACCACCATTTTTACTGGAAGTACACTTTAAGTACACTTAAAGTATACATTCAGTACGAAGACCACACTGAAAGTATACTTTTAGTATACTTCAGTGCACTTTTAGTATACTGATTTTGAACGACTTTTCGCTTAGGGGGGGTCATCACCCCCGCATGTCTGTTCGACATCCTGGCCATGTTGGTTGAACTGGTCATGCTGGTTAAGCTGGTGCACTTCCCCACCAGTGTAGCCAGTTTCAATTAATACACAGGATAAACAAGCCAAACTCTTCAGAAAAGCCAACTCGCTATCCAATTTAGTATTTTCGTAGTCGCGGCCTGCTCACATGAGCTCAGATGCTACACATCCTCGGCGCTGACAAAGTACTAACCGACGCACAGACAGCGGTTCTCGGTGCAAAAGAATGTTACTCAAACTATATTGCTTATCTCTCAACATGAAAAATGCTAGACACACGCCAAAAACAGGTAATAACGATGGAAGCTACTACACAGATGAGAGAAGCAAACCTGGGTCCCGCCAGTGATGGGGTCTGTGCGGCCTCTTGCGTAGTCGCCAGACTCGAGGAAATCTGTGTGGCTTGGATGGCATTGGCGATACTCCTCGGCACTGCCGTCGTTCACGACCGCACACCCGTTCGAAGACATGAAGCGACGCCTCAGACGGGACGTCTGACCTCTTCCCGCGCTCACCGGACTGCTGCTAGCTGAAGAATGGGAACAAGAGGGACAAAGGACAAACACAAATCTCCAAACACAGCTAGGTGACTGGTGCGCGACCGGAAAAATCCGCCTGGTCCGGGTAAGATTAACGGGTGCTCGCTGATCGCTGTGTCCTCAAAACCCGCTTTGCTCCTACCGCCGTCCAAGAACACACTGCCGTACATACAGCATACAGAACACACTGCCGTCTCTTCGAAATTCTGTCCAAGCTAGCCAAGCGTGTCTCAAATTTTTCGTTCCTACCACTCTCTTTTTCACACACACAAAGGCAGCTCGCAGCGCGCCTGAATTGCGCCCAGTCACATAAGTTAAACGAGAGGACAAAAAAAAGAAAGTGGCATCGTCCCAGCCCAAGCCGACCTTGGCGCGCTTGCTCCTACGAAGGCCAGTTCGACCAGCTCTAGCCAACTTTGGTGTGCGCGCTCCCAGCAAGACCAGCTTGACCAGCACGATTAGGAGTTTGACCAGCTTCACCAGCTTATCTCCCAGCTTGGCCACATTAGCTCCATGGAAGACAGTTTGACCAGTTAGGACCAGACTCTACTGAAAAAAACCATATGAAGTTATACCGGATCGTACCGGTATATTCCGGTCCGGTATATTTAGACCGGAGGCCGTTAGCATCATACCGGCGGCCCGGAAGAGTTATACCGGGACCGGAATACGTTGTCCGGGGTCCCGGTGACGCCATACCGGCGGCCCGGAGTGTTTCAACGGGACCGGTTTACTTCGTCCGGAGCCCGGTAGCTTGATAGCGGTGGCCCATATGGTGTACCGGACTGTGGCTCCGATCGTACCGGGCATTACCGGAACTCCAGGAAAGCGAAGCGGTCGCCCGGTACGCTAAGCCAGTGTACCAGATCGTCACAGCGGTCACCCGGTAATTCTACCGATAAACGGGAAAGCTGTGGCGGTTTATCAGCTCGTCATACCGGCGAAGACGCATAACTAAAGCGATAAGGCCGGTGACTCGCGAAAAACGGAAATGTTTCATTACACCTGATTTTGACAAATTTGAAGCAAATTAGGAACAAGAAAATAAAAATATCTCCATAAATGTGCATCACGCAATAAAAATGTTTGCGATTGTAGTTTCTGTATAAAACAAAAGTATAAAAGGATATGTATCACAAGTAAAAAAATTGAATGTTCACAGATCTTTATTAAAAGCCCTACAAACACAAACAGTGAAAAACAAACCTGGAATCTGAAAAACGGTTTGCATAAATCAGGAAAAGTACCACATTTAAAAAAAAAAACGGTTTAACAACTTCGGTCTATAACGGAAAATATACCAGGACAGAAAACAAACGCTTTGCATAAACCAGCCAGCAAACCAAGCCCTACTGAACCCCCATGCACCTCCGGAAAGAGAGTCCCGTACCATTTAGTACAGCGAAGTTGCGTCGAAAACACTCTTTTTTTTTTCAGTGTGAATCATAAAAAATAAATGTAAATATCGCCAAATGCCTCAACAAAACAAAATATTCCAGAAAAAAATTGCCCTATTAGGTTCGGAATTAAAAACAGCGCGAAAAAACGAGGACCAGACAAAGAAGTGACACGGACGTAGTGCTGACTTACAACTGAGTTTATTGAACGCAAAATCGCAATATATATTTGCGGTGTCACGAACAAGAGAAGAAAGAATTCAGCCCATGTGATACATCACCAATAAAAATAAAACAATAAAAAAATTATAAAAAATAAAAAGATACAAAAAATAAAAAATAAAAAATGCGCCATGACACAGTCGTAAAGAGTACGTGCTAAAAACCGAGCAGGTCAGGGAACCAGAAAATTCATCTCTTTGCCTGAAGGACTGTTTACACATGCTGCACCCAACCTCGCTATCTCAACAGCCTCTAGAATTTCCCGAGTAAGCTGGTCCCTATGACGCTTAACAATCTCACACCGTTGGAAGTCGGGTAGGCAACCACAGTCGCGGCAATGAATGCCCAGATGACCAGACACGGTTGTGGAGACTGTAAGCGTGCTCTCTTAACCTGTCATTGAGACAGCGGCCAGTCTGGCCAACGTAGCGCTTGCCACACGTCAGAGGGAGAGAATAAACCACCCCCTCAGAACACGAGACGAAGCGATCTCGATGCCTCGTACAGCAAGCCGTGGCCGCCCTCGGAGAAGGGTTAACAGCTCTGCACAACCTGGACAACTTGTCCGGAGCAGAGAATAAAACGTCGACGTCACACCTGCCCGCAATGCGTTTTAGGTTGTGGGACAAGCCGTGTATGTAGGGAATAACCACAAACTTCCTTCTTTCCCTTCCCTTTCTGTTGTTGGCCTCTTCTTCACTTGTCATAGGCCTGCTCTTGATATCTTTCAGCAAAGACTCGGCGACCGTTGTTAACACGTGGGAGGGAAATCCAGCATCTGCGAGGCGTTCAGTTTGCCTGTCAAAGTTATGTTTAATTTTAAGATAACAAGACCTACGCAACGCATGTGTATAGCAAGTCCTCGCAATCGCCTGCTTGACAATTTTTGAGTGAGCGGACTCGAATGACAACAGTGCCCAAGCAGCACACCATTGTTGGACCAACATGGGCCCGCCACTGGCAAAACTTGGCTCCAATATTGGCCTAACGTTGGTTTTTGTCGAAAGCGCTACCCGATCCAATGGTGGACCATTCACTAATGCCAAGGTTGGACCAAGATTCGACCAATATTTAAACCAATATTGGACCGTCATTTATGCCATCGTAGGACCGCCTCTTAACCAACATTTAAGCCAACGTTGGGCCACAATTTAACCAACACCTAAGCCACCATTGGACCGCTACTGGTTGTGGGTCTTACAACCAATATTGGCATCCAAGTTTAAGCATTGGCTTATCCAATATTTGCTCCCAACCTAACGCTCTGGATATTTCGATTTCGGCATCCGATTTTAAGCTCGAGCTGCACTATTTTCGGCAGCCATTTTAGCGGGCATGCAGCTTTCTTTTCAGATGTATTTATAGTGTTCATTAGAACACTATATATACATCTAAAAAGAAAGCTGCTGTAGACAAGCCACATTCACTGTGGAAAATATTAAGTCAATATTACATGCAGGTAAATATAACAGTCTGAAATGCAAAGTGTACCGTCAATACATTTTATTAAAGTTTCGATTGAAGGAAAATTTAGACAACAATGAGTGCCAGGGTCCATCACTGCAAGCTGTGAACCGGGCAGGAACTTGATGGAATTCCACGCAGGGGCCTGACCACAGGGTTCTGAAAGAGACAAAAGCGGGGGTTTGGATTCAGGTGAAGGGTTTTCAAAGACTCTCAGTCCTCTCTTACGCTTGTCAATAATGAATATCAAAACAAAACATAGCTTCATTAATAATCGCCGCCCTTTAATTCACTATTCGATTAATCAGCTCAGTTGCTCTTCAAGTATAAAATCTCGGAAAGGCCTACCGACGTTTTTATGTTTTCTTTTCCATAATATAAACTGTCGTTTCCAGTGAATTATTTTTAGTTATTTTGTATGTAAAAAACTTAGTACTGCCTTCTAAAATAGATATATGCGGAGGTAAGACGCCGGGGCCGGCTTGCTGGAATCAGTATCTTAGCTGAGACTGGGTGAAAGAAAGCACTGTAAAGGCTGGGGCGCGCGAGCGTCTTGAGTTGAAGTTTGAATCCCGTTCAGCTCATACGCTGGCTTTAAAAGTGCTTTCTTTCCCCCCGTCTCAGCTGAGACGCTGTTTCGAGCAAGACGGCCCAGGCGTTTAATGTTGTTTCGTTCGTCCGACTTGTCCTTACTCAGAGCACGATCGATCTAGATTAAAATATTTATAGTGATTTAAAAAATTAATCAAATAGTACGAAGGTTATTTTATAAATTGCTTAGCTCTACTCTTGCAGCACCATAGCGTCCCTCAACCCTTCATCTAGCTTTAAGAAGTCCTAAGAATTACAATCTCGCCATTTAAGTTCACACCGATATTTCTACGTTGATGTGAAAAAAAAAAAAAAGATTTTGAAGATTTACGGTGTTTGCAGCACGGAAATATGTAGCTATAAATGTACCCATATTGCCTCCATAATATTTACAATTTATAAATCTAACCGCTGGCCTCCCTCTTCAGCTCACCAGTGCCAAACGCACTACTAAGTTAACAATTCAATAAATACCCCGTTATACGTAAGAAAATGACAGTTGAACAGAAATTGATGCTTCAATCAATCAAGAATTTAAAATAAATCAGGCATATAAAATAGCTTGTCGTGTAAAGACAATTACTGGCAATGACACTCGCAGAGCGCGGCGACATAACTGACACTCCACTCGCCCAACAAGCCGACACTTGGCAAATAAGGACTACTCAACGCTATGTGGTATTCGGCTTTGGACGTACCGGGAAGACTTTTTACTACAGCACACATCTACCGCCAAGAAGACAGCCATATTTTAACTAAAAAAAATGAAATAAAAATTAATTCGAACACAGAAATAATTAATCAGAACGCCTCTCACGGTCTATTAAAATAAAAAGCACTTACAAGTAGCTCTGTACAGGGCATTCCGGGCCGATCGCTCTGAATTACACATTGAACTCGTCGGACATTCCTGGCACAGAGTTCGATACGGTTCAAACTCATCGGATAGTTACAAAACGTACATTTCGTACCAAGAATACCTATCCCCAATGGTCAGGAGGAACTCTCCTTGTCACTCACGTGAAATAGAAGGCGGTCCGTCGTGTCTTCGGTCCGTCGAAGCTAGTGGTCACATGTATGCCCAAACAAAGGAAGATCACCGGTGTGTAGGCGCTGCCGACAGAATATCGATGTTCTTGGCAATCCGCATGTTGAAGATCGCACTTGGCACTAAGACGAAATGCGCTGCTGGTGATCGGAACTCTAGAACCACCGTTCTTGCCGGTTCCAGTATAGGGTAACGTGGATGGCGGAGATGCCGAGCCGCTTCGCCCGATGAAAACAGTCTGCTAAGCAATCAAATGCACTCAGAGAACTTAGAAACTGACACCACGGTGTCCTGATATGCGCATTATTATCTTGCCAACCTTGTTCCTTGAAAGAAAAAACTATTTCTGCCACAAAAAAAACAAAAAAAAACATGCATAAATTGCGAAGCGCACCTGCCCACTTCCAGTTCGCGGATGCGCGTGTGGGAAATTGAGGAGACCGTCCCCGCTGTCTTCTAGCCACTACCTTATCGTATGGGCTTGGTGCATGCGATCCCACTTTCTGTGTGCGTGTGCGTGCGTTTAACGAACAAATGTTTCGCGGGCTGGGCTCCACCACCCCTAACCTGAGAGTGTGGAGGAAGCTAAGAAGCTCGGTAAACCGATCACAGGTCTATCTTTAATCACGTGATCACGCTCTCTCCCGTAACCACGCACAGAGAGCGGTGCAGGTGATGACTGGTCCAGCCGGCGCCTAGCTCCCACCGCACTGTCAGCTTAGGAATGCAAAGTGTCCTCCTTCCTCAAGGACGCCAAGTCCTCATCACTAACAAAGAAGAGATTTGGAGATTAGTGACGGCGTGGGGAAAAAGGGAGGGGAACTGTTCACTCAATACCCTCTCTCGCCCTTTCCGAAATCGTTCCGAGGCCGTCGGCGTGACCCTACCCCTGCACACTTCTCTCTCTCTCGACTTCTTTCTTCTGTCTCTGCTGGTATTTGCTATCCGGGTTTACAAAACCCAATGTAGTAGAGATTGCTTAGACATGATAACTCTAGAGCAAGAGGACGAAAAGGGACTGACAGACACGAAGCTCCGAAATCAGCTTGGAGCCTAATGTCAAAATTAAAAAGAGACAACGATAAATCAAATGCGAAAAAAGGGGCGATATAAATTTCCAGAAAATCGTCCGCCACTTTGGCGTTTCCTCAGGGCACCATTGAAACTAACTAGCTTATGCTTCAAAATAAACAGAACTGGAGAGCATGCGCACAAAAAACATGCGCACAAACATGTGGAATGCGCCACACCGGTAGTGTAAATAACCAACGACATGTGGGCGATCGTACGTGTGTTGCATGATAGCCCGACGTGCAGAATCCCTTTACGCGATTCAACCAGACTTGTACCATGTCATCCTATTATGTTGAGGGTCTACAAATGACGACATGATTACGTTACGCACGCTCGCGTGCACACTTGCTGTCTCTTAATTAAAAGTTGGATGCTCAACCGTCACGGTGAGGACCCGGCCACCTGATCTAGGGATTCGCGTCCTGGGCTTCTGATAAAACTGGCCTTTTGAAGCCGTGACAACAGGGTTGGGTGTTAGTCGTGGAGCATTTGACACGGGGCTTTTGACATCCGGTGCTTTTGTGCACGACCCAATCGTACATAGCACACCAACTTTCTGTAAAGCGGTATTCTTCGGGGAACTTGGAAGTCCACTGTGATAAATGTTCGTGTGATCCTTTGCTGTATAAAACACAAATTCCGGGCAACTGGGAAGCAAAAACAGAGAGGAAAATTTTCTTGGCGTTCAAAATCAGTGTAAAGGAGGATGACGGTTGCATCAGTGCGTCGTCACTCGTTTCATAAAATGCGGAATTTTATTTATTTGGCCGAGGTATAGTAACGTATTATATTTGTTAATGTTGTCTAAATAAAATTCAGTTGCCAGTAGCGCGCCGAGTTTGCAATCCTACTTTTGTTCTCGTTTTTTTTGTGCTTTTAAGTTTAGGTTTTTTGCACCTGACGTCGCTTCCGGCTAGAATCTAAGTCAAGAACAACATTGTCGTCTGCTATCAGTGCATTGGCGCCATGTTAGAGGCATTAGGGCTCTTATTGCGGCACCAGTAGTGCCGTAAAGTCATAAAGCCGTCATTGTATAACCGCATTTCAGAATAGTGTCTTGTTCGAGTCAATCGCAAAGAAGTATCTTCACCTGACACGAAGTGCAGTCCACAAGCCCGTAGTTAGGGTACGAAGCTTTTCTGTCGAGATCATAAAGAACATAATAATCTATTATGTTGACTTTATAACGCGGACATCGTTTTTTTTTTTTTTCTTCAAGTTGGCGGTCCTGATGAGCCCATTTCGCTGGCGACTCCTTAATGTGCACAGTGAAGGAGCAAAATATCGCCATTAAGTTCTGTACCTTGTTATTCTTGTTTACTTTGCAGAAAAGCACCTGAATCGCGCTTTGACAAAATTAAATAAAATTGAAAAGCGCTCGAGCAATTTTAACTTGTTTAGGAAAAGCGAACACGTCTAAACCAGCTTTTTCGACATGTTTCCACTATTAAGCCAATTGTGTTGTCAGACTAACACACACTGACCATTATCTGTCACTCTGTTCTTAAAATGACGATGAGCCAATGGTACTAACAGGACAACAGTAATCAATATAAGCTCGTGTTTATCCAACGTTGCCAAGCCAATGCTACAGTGTCCATTTTATGCCAGTCCCCATCAAATATTGGAATGCCAACGGCACGGACAGGCCAACGCGGACCATTTTATTCCAGTGTTCATCCAATGTTAGCAAGCCAAGGGTACTCAAAGGCCAACATTGTCCGGTTTATGCCAGTATTCATCCAATAATCGCAAGCCAATGGAACAGACAGGCCAAGATTGCCCATTTTATACCAGTGTTCATACAATATTCGCTAGCCAATGAAACTGACAGGCCAACATTGCCCATGTTTTGCCAGTGTTCATCCAATATTCGCAAGCGAATGGAACTGACAGGCCAAGATTGACCATTTTATGCCAATGTGCTTCCAATATTGGTTGGTCATTGGAGAAGCTGGGCCATCACTGAAGATTCTATATAATGGCATAAACAATATTGGGAGCAGATTGGCTAAAGTGGACCATCATTGGACCTTTTTTTGCCAATGCTCTTCCAATATTGGCCCAGCCCCTTGTGCTGCCTGGGTGGCTTTCCAGCACGGGGTTCATAGCTCCAACAAACATGACCTGGACAGATAGTTAAATTCAAATCCAAAATCGGATGCATCCTGCCTCAGGCACCTCATGAGTCAGAACAAGTGGCGAAAGGCAATCACTAAAAATGCCTAAAACTTCAGTCATTGACGAAAGAAAGGACAAGGCATCGGCATCTAACAAAATCAAAAAATCATCTACATACCGGAAGACCTTTGCAACTTTGGTTTCCCCAAGCCGTTCAAAGATGATGCGGTCAAGGCTCGCTAAAAACAAGTCGCTAAGCACGGGGGCAATGTAAGAATCACTACATACCCCTTGCCGTTGCAAATAGATGTTACCCTCCCAAGTCACAAAGGTCGACCTCAGATACATATCAAGGAGCTCCATGAAGCCTTCAACTGAAAGTCCCGCGGCATTTTGAAAGGCAACGGCACGAAACACATCGATGCAATCACGAATGAAGGTAAGGAGTCCATTATGTGGCAAGGAGTAATACAAATCCTTAATATCGAATGAACAGGCCATAAAGCTAGTGCGCTGGTTGTCTTTAAGAAGAGAAATGACATCATCGGAACTCTTCACGAGAAAAGGATCGTGAATCTCAAACAGCTTCAAACTTTTTTGCAGAAACAAGGCAACCGACTTCTGCCAAGTACCATGCCTCCAAAACAATAAAACGCAAAGGGCAACCTACCTTGTGCGTGTTAGCTGCAAAGAAAAGCTCCAAGCTAAGCTGTTTCCCAGCGTCAATTTTCCTGACAACCCGTTCGAGGTTTGGCCTCTTGCACAGTTTTTTCGCCTCAGATTTTCGCTTAGTTAGGGAGACGCTGTCCTTAGGCAGGAACACAGACCAAATAGCCACACGTGCCTTGGATTTATAAACGTCAACTGGAAGGACAAGGAAACCCCCCCCCCCCCCTTCTTTATCTGAGGCTAATAAAGACAAAGAGTTATCCAAAAAGGTTGATACCTGCTTAACCGGGATGTTGCTTGAGCCAGGCGTGCCTTTGATCAACACACTCCGAGATGCACCTCTCGGCCTGCGCTTCCGGAACTTTCCTGGCAACATCCCGGACAAGGCTCAGAGTTCCGCCCGCGATTTCTTCGGCTCCACGGCTACGTCTGTGTCCCTTCTTTGTCTGGTCCTCGTCTTTTCGCGCTGTTTTTAATTCCGAAGTATGTACAGTCGGGCACAAAAGTCCCCAGGACGCGCGAGCTGCGACTGAAACGCATTGCTCTGCCATCTGCCGGCGGGTCGCCTGGTTTCGAGATCACACAAAAGCGCATGCGCGTCCTACTGTGCCTGCCAACATGTGCGCTTTCCCGCTCTTCTGCGGCGCGGCGCCTAACTCGGAATCGGGCGCGTGGTACCGCCTCGGAGATAGCGCTTACTGACATGGCACCTATAAAGCAAGAAGTCACAGCAGCTCAACTGAGCGATAAACTCAACTGGTTATAAAGCAAGATGCAATGACACGGCGAAATGCGGCGTAATGCCGCAGGCGGTATCTCCAGTTTCGGGGTGTGTAGCAGACGCTTGTCAGCCGCAAGCGCTATCTCCGAGGCGGTACCACGAGCCCGATTCCGAGTTGGACGCCGCGCCGCAGAAGAGCGCGAAAAAACACATGTTTGCAGGCACAGTAGGACGCGCATGCGCTTTTGTGTGATCTCGAAACCAGGTTACCCGCCGGCAGATGGCAGAGCAATGCGTTTCAGTTGCAGCTCGCGCGTCCTGGGGACTTTTGTCCCCGACTGTACCAACTCCCCCAAGCCTCAACTTTAGCCCTATTAGGACTCGAACCCGCGACTACGGCGTACAAGTCAGAGGCGTTACCACTGCGCTACGGTACAACTGAGGAGTAGCGTTTTGAAAGTTAGTGTCATACGAGAACCAAAAGGCATTCACGTCGAAGATTCATATTTTAAGAGCCACTGATCGTAGTAATCGCATTCCAAAGACGCCGCGCTGTCGTAGATTGTTTTTCCCAAGCCAGGTCCTGTAGGGATGAGGCCAGGGCTGGGGGATTGGTGGCCGGAAACGTAAAGGAACCAAGCAAACGACATGAGGCTAGCGGACGCGGTTCGTGGGTGCCGACGACGTCTGAGATACGGTCCAAACAGTCCTAGTGGGGACCTTGCTTCAGAGAAGGCTGGATATTCTTTCCGGCCTTCACGCAATACTTAGACAGCATGATAGTGGCTGATGCGAATCGCAGGAGGTGGATAACAGGACAACCAATGCACAGCAAATAGGTTGAGCACGGCACATGGGACAACGTTGATCGCCGCCATGTTTAAATAAAACGAAGCTAAGCCGGCCAAGCTTCAGTTTAGTACACAATGCACTTTAACATGCTTTATTGCAAATAATTATATAAATGTGAAAACAGTTTATTTTTACATTTGAAAGTTCAAATGTAAGTCGACTATAACAAGCACATTCACTTGCGTCAAATGAGTTTCGTCGGAACCACTGTGGTCGAACTACCAACGGAACCAACGCACTTTGCCGCATCGCCATTGCTATCGTAACAAAACTAAAAAAACAAAGCGAGTGAGAAACTTCATCGAAGAGCGTTTTGGAAACAAGTGTCCCAGGTGCCGGCGTGCCTATGGAGCCAACTGTGGATTTGAGTCTAATTGGTGAGTGCTCGTCCATTTGTTTTACTTTTTCAGTCCCTTCTTTTCGGAGCGTTTATGACGTGTTTGTATGTGTGCAGGCAGCGTGAAAGCGAACGTGTGCGGCTCCTTGTCGCTCACGTGCTTTGCGAATTGGATGACCCTCGAGCTTTTGCCAAGGAAGTCCCGGAACCAACCTGTCACTGAGCGAGCAGTCGGATTGCAGGAACGCACCCAGAGGCAAACGTCCCACCGAAGGCGCGGGAAGGGGGAGGGCGGACTTGGTAAGTGTATCAGGGAGCTTTATCTCGTGGATCAGTGGACAAGGCTTGAGTTCTACAAATCGGGTGGCGGTGTGTTTTGCGGAACCTGTGACTGCTAGGTACCCTTACGCGCTAGCGCTAGTATTTGCACCCCGTTTGCTTCCACTGCGGGTGTTCAGATTAAAGTTCGATTTTTGCCCTCAGAAACTACTCGAAATATTCTGTGCCGTGCGCCTTTAGAAGCGGTGTCTGTATTGATGTGTTGCTTGCAAAGACTATAAAGAATTCGTTTTCGACTGGGACACGGGACTTTTTATACAAAATGCTGTATATGCTGAGCTTATTTGTTAGCCCTCTGGCAGTACTTTATTGTGAAGGTAGGGAAATAAACGCCATTGAGTACTTAGAAAGAAAACATGGTGTTTCGAACCACTTTTTTCAAGAGACCATAAACTGATTTTCCAACTACTTCCACCTCAGCCTTCCTCCTCAGTTCCTAAGCAAAGTGAGAAATCGTGGTCGTATTTCACTGGAACCCATAGTTCTCCCAGCAGTCTGAGAGTCGGCAAGGACAAAGCCCTTGATAAAATTCACGCTTCACATTTTCGCAAGCTCCAACAACCATAAAGCGAGCGACGAGACAAGTGATAGCGACCCTTTTCGTTATCACTCGGTCATCCGCGCCATGAGGCAAACCGCATGAAAGTGACAGGAGCAAGCGATCAAGGCGATGAGCGACGTTTTCTAGAAATTCAAAAACCAAGCGGCCTAAAGAGCAACAGTAAGAAGTCTCCATCGCTCGTCTCGTCGCTCGCTAAATCACTTGCATGTGGTTCAGCCTTAATTGTGTGGACGCAAGAGGTGCATGCCACAAGTGAGTGCTGTGCTGCCACTCACTTCCAAGTGCCTCTGATTTCAAGGCTACACTGCCATTTGCTTCCAAGTGCTGCACAGGCCTTGTGTGCTGGCACTTTAACGCCACTTACAAAACTAACACAAACGCATCAAGGGGTTAGGCGGGGTTAGCCCTCTGGTGTGTTTACCGCACCATTCTTTTTCAGGTAGGCGGGCTTTCAGAAGAAAATTGGGATTAACCTGAGTTCCATAAAACCCATACGGGTTTTGAAAATTAGGCACTATTGCCGCGCACGCAGCTGGCCTAGTTGGCTGTGCTCCCGTGTCCTAACGGTTACCGTGCTTGCCTCCCACACGAAAAACCGAGGTTTGATGCGTGGTCGCTGATACACCTTTTTGTTGTTTCTGTAATGTCACATTCTGGTAAATTTGAGAACCCTGTTGCTTATTTGAGGTTAGAATGTTCTACACCGATTGTTCCAGAAGCCCACGCGTCTACATGAGAGGCTCCGCGTGGCGAGCCCGAGTTAGTCCCGCCCCAGCGTTTGAACGTGCTGTTTCACCGACATTGACGCCTGCGACGCTAAGCTCCTTTTATTTTGTTTTGAGCAAAAGTTCGCCCCATTAAACGTTTAGTTCCTCAGTTATTTGCCGCCTCATCATTTGTCATTCGTGACAATATCGGGGCTGATTTGAAAATGAAGGCCTGCCCATAATGCCTTTGATATTCTTGGACAGTGTCCACCGCATGACTGCAACTGGTTAAGAAAGTGCAGTTTTTTCACGCCACTCAGAATCTACAATCCTGTATCCAGAAAATAATCACTAGGCTAATAACGAGACTATCTTTAAGTTTGGCTAGCCTCCATGGTATGCATACGTTACAGTAAGATTCGTGGTTCGATAATCCAGTTTTAATGTTACCGTGATAAAAGTCATACCGTTTTTTTCGCTGGGGACTTGTTATTGAAATTTTTACTCACCCATTTATGATGGTCCAACTGCCCCAAAAAGATATTTGTAGCATTAAATCTCCTTTACTTTTAATGCAGCTCAAGATTCAATCTCCAGCAAAAGGGCGACGAAGGCGGTTTTTGATGCTGTAAACCTGCAGCGCCGAAGCGTGACGGGGCAGCCCTGCAGGGGGCTGAAGCGAACAGCTCCGAAGAGGGCACTGACTCCTGACAAGCTGGCAGCCGTGGGCAGTAAGTTGTTTCTCTTTGCTCCCAACACGCCAACCTCTGCCATTTATTTGCAGCCATCAACATGACTTCATGTTGACCACTTGAGTGCTTGGTTTCTTTATTCAGTAAATACAAAATGAAGTATATGCATAAAGGTTGCTTGCATGTCAAGAAAGGCACCATTACTTATGACAGTGGTTCTCAATCATTGATTGTTTCGCGGACCCCTTGTGGATCGCCGAAGATGATGGGGGACCCCGTTCGTGGTGAAGGGTAGAGAGAGCTACAGGTTAATTATGATCATGATTTAATAAATCGATAGAAGTAAGTGCTATACTTCTATCATTGACATACACACAAGAAAATGCACTCGAAAGTTGGAAAGTGTTTGTCAATCTAGAAAAATACCACTTTTATTGCCGGTCTTGACTAATGAGGCAGGGCTTCGCGGACCCCTAGAATGCCTTTGCGGACACGAAAGGGTCCGCGGACCCCCATTTGAGAACCACTGCCTTATGATAATGACAGGCCTGACGGAAGAATGTCCCAATCAGGGACATCTGCACAGAGTGTTACAATACTTGACACCTACACGGAATCGCTCTGCTTATTAAAGGGTAAGGTGATGTTTGTACATATTCAACAATCTTTAGTAACTCAGTTAACAAATTTCCAATTGTTTCCAACGTCGTCATGCTTGTTGTCAACATGTAGAAATTTAGTTAGTCTTTTTGTAACCTCCGTTTACTGAAGATCGCTTTGGCTGTCGTCACAGACGTAGCTCTGTTTACATCTGCACTTATAAATGTTTCCACCGAGCCACAATAGGCTGTGGTTGCAGAGGAATATCGGGTACTATTACGAGGAATATGAGCTGAAACGCCATGACATCTTGTACTCGGGACTACTAGTGCTGTTTGTCGTATCACTGGGAAAACACTTGTGCACGCTGGAGCCGAGACACATTTACTCCTGTGCTCGTTACGCCGTTCCATTCCTCGTCACGATGGGTGCACCATGCAACCTAATGTCTATACACACCTGTGAAAGCCACATTTTTAGATAATTTGCCTCTGCATCTTTGCCAGTGAAAGGACAAATTAAATTGTTATTTACCAACTTGCTTTTCACTTGAGTGAAATTAACTTTCTTCTGCAAACAGCTGCACGATTAGGCCTTTCTGGAGCATTCACCAACACGCCCTCAGAACCGGCATTTCTGCCGCTGCATTGTAAATGAGAAATTTAGCTGGGGAATGCTTTAACAGGCATCACACAGCAGTGACGCACGGCCTGCCGGTAAAGTGCTCATTCCTAATGACAACAGGCAAGTGTGGGGAGCGAGAGAAACTCGTAGCCCTAGGTTTTACAGCGCGATTCTTGGTTCTCTTGAATGGCAAGAGTTATGCATGAAACCGTTCGCAAATTTTAATCAAAAACCAGCTCTGCGGTACTTTTGCGCAGAGTCTCGATTTGTGCAACAATCAGTTTGCGTTAAATGGCTCACACTCAGATCTTGGTTGATATTTATGGAGAATGACAAGTGTGACCTTGTCACATTCGCACTCAATACCGCACCCGCCGTCTCGCTACCATACAGCCGGACGCGCACTCTGGCACGAGCACACGAGGAGATTTGTCTCTGCGTCAGTTGGTGCCAGTGTTTACGGAGCATTGTGCCAGGCGGCGCTGATAGTGCCACACGTGCCGTTTCAGCTCATACCGGCCGCGATAGTACCTGATGTCAAGAAGCAGCAGTTCTTAAAAAAGCATGGTAAACTAACGTTTCATGCCTTGTAAAAGAGAACACTTCCACTGGTTGGGAACTCATCTTCAGACTGCAACCCATCGCCTGCACCACGCCGCTTGTGAGGTTTCCTTCGTCATGTTAGCACAAGGGCAAATGGGCTTCGACTTAGACATCAAATAAGGTTTAAATCTTCGTTCTTCTGGGCCCTTCATTGCAGGAGCGTAAAATAACTTGGCATTGTTGACACTTATGATTTCTCACTTTTTTAATGCTTAATTCACGGCTAGCTCAGCTCCCAAGTACTGTGACAGGCTCCATAAAGCAATTCTTTCCCATCTTTCTGTGAGCAATGCTCCAACCATGAGGTAGTGTTCTCCTGTTTGCCACAATCATGTTTAAACTTTACAGATGTCATGACAGATCTTGTTCTCCCATCAACTCCGAAGGCTATCATAGAGCCCTTTTGTTAATTGGAGGAAGATCTAATAAAACAAGCGGCAGAGGCGATCATCATTTATATCCGCTGTTGGTTTTTTTGTGCATAACAACAAAACATTTTTAGTGTCTGTAGGTATTCAATAATGTAAAAAAAAGAGCTGGGGGAATCCTGGGAAAGTAAATAAAAGTGCCAAATTCACATACATTGGCATGATGCAGGGTAAACGGCAAATTGTAAATAACATTCCGCATAAGGCGACCAAACATTGAAGTGATAGATTTAAGCATTTATAGGCATCAGGCACGTAGCCAGGGGGGGCGGGGGGGGGGGGGGCTATGAGGTCCGCCCCCCCCCCCCGAAATCTTCCATTTTGCCGGGGCCTCCTCTTTTCCCCCTCATACAGCATTTTGTCATGGGCGCCCCCCCCCCCCCCCCCCCCCGGAACCAAACTCCTGGCTACATGCCTGATAGGCGTATGCCTAAACTTACGTGCCCTGATTTATTATATTCAGTAAGGACTATAATCCTGAAATGTTGGGATAGATCAGCTCTGTCACCATATTATGTGGTCAACCTGGAGGTGGGCCACAGTTATCGGCAATTTCTATGAGGCGTTTTCGAACCTACTTTCACGGCTCTCCGTTTAGACCGCCAGATGCTATGAATATTTGCTTAGCTCATGTAAACTATTGAACGAACCCACCCCGACAGTTTTGTGTACCCACCCTGACAGTTTTGTGTCCTAGCCACAAGGTGCCGTGGATTTCACAAGTCGCCATTACTCCATTCACCTCTACGCTGACTGGGCCGTAGAAACTGCATGCTCGTTGGTCCAGTCAACTGTCAATTTTAAACCACATGATCAACCCCCTCACCCTCTGCAGACTCACGTGCAGAGAGTGAGGTCAAGCAATCAGAGACAGGACTTTGATTGGTTCGGCGAAAGGCACTCAGTTTAGGGTGAACGTAGTGTAGCCCAGAGGAGGCTAGCTGTGCCGATTTCGAAACAAAGTTGTCATTTAGAAGGTGGTCAGATTGAAGGTGGCGAATATTTTGGCTGACCTATTTTTGGTTGATAGACCAATAAGATCCTTGCTAATTGTTCTCAGTTGCACCTTAATAAGTACAAAATTACAACAAAAATTAACTTGTGATTGTGATGTGTTTTTTCTTTGGCTACAGTGAAACCCGATTATATTGAACCCGGTTAATTCGAACTATCCCTTGTATCGAACTATTTGTGAACAGACTAGTAGCTGCAATAAAGATGCATAGTGCAAAATGTGGTTACATTGAAAGAAAATTGCAGCGTCTCCCGATAGATCGAACTGCTCTGCAAGCTGGCTTTCCCCCCATGCACAAAATCATTGGGGGAAAGCCAGCTTGCCCACAGAGCTGGCTTTTTCTTTTTTTTTTTTGCAACCGTTTTAATTGCTTGGAAGAAAAAAAATCTCTTTTGCGTAGGAAGAGGGTGAGACCTTGAAAAGCGAAGAAGCGGCCTCTGAATAGCCGTATGGAGCGCCCCTCATGACCTACAGACGCTCCTTTGAGAGTAAACATTTCTAAATGTAGCGTGCCTGTTCGTTGTCAAATTCATTAAAATTTTTATATAGAATTGCTCGCTGGATCGAACTGGTAGAGGGTTTTTTTCGAGTTCGATAAAAACGGGTTTGACTTCACAGCAGTGCAATGGATAATTTCCATAATCTTTTCATTTTCAGATCCCTTCGACATGTGCATCGGGCAAGTACCCTTGGATGTGTCGCCTAGGAAACGGAAGGGCCTCATGAACAAGTATATCGTGGAGCAACTTCAAGATATCGACAGGAAGCTGCAGTTTTAAGCTACTTCTGGGAACTCAGTTTTCCTGTAGATGTGATGACGGTGCTGGGTTATTTGCTTTTGTCATGCGTGTACTATATCTTTCGTCAACTGTACCTGCTTTCGAATCCTTGTTTTAGTTCCTTTTGCATGATCTTTTCAGGAAGGTTGCCTGGATTTCATTTCAGTGGAGAGCCTCGGAATACGAAAGGCAGACGGGGGGTTGCCGTCTTACCTTTTTCTGAATAGGAATTGTACGGGTGGACCTGCATCACGGGTGGACCTACATGACGGGTCGGCCGTATAACGGGTTGACTCGCATAACAGGTCGACCCGCATCTTGTCGGGGGCTCCTGTTTGCGACCCGTTCACATATAGGACGACCTGTTTGCGTATGTCCATAATATTGTATTAACCAAACAGGTCAACCCGTATGAAAACTATAAGGGGTTTTTCAGTAAGGGACTGGTTCCCTGCTACACCAGATTGAATCTAAAACCAGATTCTAGTTTAATCAGGCTGGTTCTGACTTAAACTGGAATGACCACCTAAAAGTCTACCTTGCCCAACTTAAACCAGCTTGATTGCCAGTTAAACCATTTTAATTAGCACATTGATCAATTTGACCAGCTTGATTACCAACTTGATCCGATAGATTTTCTTGCTGGTTTTATTCAAAAGGGGAGCGTTCGGAAAAATAGAGGTAGCGTCGGTGGAACTGCAACGTTTCTTGTCGGTGTCGACGGAAGGAACCCAGTGATTCGTCGTCGCTACGTAAATCATACGTTGTATTCAATAAAGCCAGCATTCGCATTCCTCTTGTAACGTTTTTTTGGAGGGTTTTCGCCTGTCGTAAAAATACAAGCAATCTAGCTAGACACCGCCGAGGGTAATCACGGCGAATCCGCAGCACGCAAATTGAGACTATCAGGGTTAATGAACAGGCGAGATAGTGAACGATCATAGCAATAAAAAAAAAGGTTGATACTAGGGACAAGAAGTGCGGCAACAGAACACTGTCTCAAAAAATCACCGCATCTCCACGTGGTGAATGATGTTTATTGGGGACGAAGCTCTGGTGGAGCTGATGATACTGATTTTATTGTTCATAGGTAGTGCTCATGGTGCTGATTTTTTTTTTATTGCTCATAGGTAGTGCTGAGTTCCGTGTTGCGTTTCGACTTCATTATTACGGCTTTATGGTCGGTGAAATGCAGAGCCAGTGGTTCTTCTAGCGGATCAGCTTGGATCCGCTAGAAGCCGTGGGAACGGATCTCCACCGCTTAAGACAACGGTCCATGTCAGAAAGAGAATGTGTGGTATGGAACGTGGTTATATACGCATTTGAGCATTTGGCCGCAGCGCCCTCTCGTCTATAAACGTTGAGCAAATGCATGCAAAGTTTAACGCCATTATATACGCATTTGACCGCAGCGCCCTCTTTTGTATAGACGTTGAGCGGCTACATGCAACGTTTCATCCATGACACCCCCAGCTCTTGAGTTGCTACCACTTCTCAGAGCCCCCTATTCGTCCCGCAGTCGTGGCCGAGTGGTTAAGGCATGGATTAGAAATCCATTGGGGTCTCCCCGCACAGGTTCGAATCCTGTCGACTGCGCAAATATATATATATATATATATATATATATATATATTGTTTTTAAGAAGACAGATGGGATGGCAATCGATGTGAGCACGGATGGACGCACGGACGGACGGACGGACGGACAAGGCTAGACCCTAAGGAGCTTCGCCCCTAAAATTGTTGTCCAATTTTTGTACCAAGTTTCAAGGTTTTTTTTTTTTTTTTCACGCACACTGGCGTCCTTAATGGACATATATACGGTACCGGTGCCTGCGGACGGATTTTTAGAGTGTCTGATGGCGTGTGGAAGACGTCGAATAGGCATATGCGCCCCATTCTCTTACTCGGCTGAAAAGTCCAAAAAGCCGTGCTTGTCTCTCCCTTACCGGCCGCCGTATTGTTGTTGTTAATGTTGTGTTTTTGTTGTTTCTTTATGGGGGGGGGGGGGGGGGGCGGGGGCGGAGGAGGTGCATTCACTTTTGACTACTGGCTGTTTGACTACGTATGGGGTCGTCTTTTTCGGCTGAAGTGTCGTTACATCTGTGGCAAAGTGTGACCATACCTATGACGAATTTTTTTATTAGAGTGTATGTCAGCCAGTTCAGTCAGTCAGTCAGTAAGTCAAAATAATCACCCAGGCATTCAGTCAGTAAGTCAAATTAATCTCCCAGTCACTTAGTCAGTTTGTCAACCACATAGTCCAATCATTTTGTCTGCCAGGTAAATCAATGAATAAGTCAGTCAGTACAATGAATAAGTCAGCTGAACGTGTAATTCAGTCCAGTGAGTAAGTCGCTGAATGTGTCATCAAGTCCAGTTAGTCAGTGAGTCACGACATTTTCTAGCATGTCAAATCCTACAATCAGTTATGCAAATCAGACAGTCTAATAAGTCAGTGAGTCTACCAATCCTTTCACTCAATCAGTGTAATCTTTAATTTAGTTCAATCTGTCAGCAAGTATAATGAGTTTTTCAGGCTCATTAACAAGTCAATAAAATTAGTTAATCCGTTCAATCTGTCAGTGAGTGAATCAGATCAATCAGTTCAGTGAATCAATAACTCTAATTAGTCAGTCAGCCATCTAATAAGAGTGTCAGAGTAATTCTTCAGTCAGTCACTCTGTCGGTCAGCTTGTCAATCAATCCATTTTCTAATCAGCAAAGCCCTCAAACACAATTATTGCATCAAACACTCCAATATACCAATCAACTCATTATACATGCAAACAACCAACACATTGACTAATTCATTATAATCCCAGAATTTGCGTCAACTTCGAAGCTCTCATGGTACTCGAGTAATCGCGCACATTATTAAAATATTACAGAAATTGCGATTACTCATCACAAAACGACTGGGTAGTAGACTGCACGACAGAGTTCGGAGAACAGGAGGAAGCCTCAAACAAACCCTTGTCGAACGAAAGCTTCGATATTTGAGAAGCTTTCGTTCTCTCGACCATGCATTCTCCGTGTTCGAGAAGCAACGATGATGAAGTGTGAATATCGGCTCTCTAACGTCGTATATAGGTGAGAGTAAACGATGCCTTTACATCGCTTGTCACCCAGGCGAAAAATGCTGAGTCACTGAGGTGTGTACGCATGCGCAGCGTCTGATATACCGCACAGAAAAGCAACAGCGCATGCTCAAAAGGCTTGCCACAGCCCAGCAGACGAAGATGACAGCGCGCAGAAGGCGATTTTTGCAAAGGTCTCTACTTCATTTCACTTGAAGTCTGATCGCAGTGAATATTCGATGCAGCCAATCGAGGATCGCCAAAAACCCATCGTCAGAGCGTCTTTCTGGGTTTGCTATGAGGGGCTGAACCAACACAGAAGAAATGAGGATCGCGGCGGATTCACTGGCGCGGACTTGCTTTCGTTCGCGATTGTAGCGTCTGCTGCGGTCGGACTTGAGACGGAATACAGCAGACTCTGGCACGCACCACACCAAATAAGTGACAAAGGCAGGAAAGTGACAAAATACAAATTCACGCATATCATGTAAACAAAAACGTATAAATTAGCGGCAGCAAAAGTCAGAAATGTCAGTGAAATATTTTGACTTAAAGTCAAAATATTTCTGAAGTCGATTCAGAGTTTGTTCTTTTGTGGTGACAACTCAATCTAGACGCTCTAAGCATCCCAACATATTGAAAATCACAATTGTGCGTTGCTTATTTCCTCGTTAAAAGCGTGTTCAATGATCGCACCACGCTCTTTTTGGGAAGAATTTTCTTCCGAGTTAAGTGGTCAACGAAGGGCGCTTGTCGGCGAGTTGCAAGCGATGGCTTCGCCTGCGGAAAAAAAGAGGTGTCGTATCCGAATGTGTACCTATCAGACTATCTTCGAAACGAGTTATAAAAAAAATCATTCGGAATCTGCGCGTATTGTAGGGCTTTCATTGGTCCACACAGTGTAGTCCGCGAGAAAAAAAAAGAGTCCATATGCTTTTATCTTGCTCTGAGATGAATAGGCGGTTTTGTAATATAGGGCTTGGTAAATATGAGAACTACCACATTTTAAACAATATAAGATCAAAAACGACCTTTTCCAAAATTGGCTCCAGTGCCCCTTTAAGAACCATAATAACAACTCCCACTTTAAACTTTGGGAGAAATACCGCATATATTAAATGCTGCGCGAGACAGCGAAGTAAGATTGTAGCATTTCGATAATTATGAGGATATTCAGCCTTGTCCTGGGGATAGCGTGCTCGGTATTTATTGAAGTTAACGCAGCTGCAAAGTCTTTTAAAAAAAATGTCAAGTGAAAAAGCCTCTTGCAGTGTTGTAGGGACACCGAGCAGCAAGAGTCAAAGCATCCGATGTAAACCGAATTAGAGCGTCCTGCCCACGGAACGCAGCGGAAAGAGTTCTCCTCTGAACTCTAGGATCCTCTCAGCGTAAGCTTCCTGCTCCTTGAATCTCTAAATATAGCCTTCCGACCGTCATGGAAAGAAACTCCTCAAATAACCAAAAAAAAAAAAAAAACATAGTAAAAAAAAAAAAAAAAGAACAAAGCTCGGAACTTGAAATCGGGTTTCTGACGGCAGCTCAAGGCAGCGTCTGGATCGGAAAGCCTTCGGACCTGCGGTTTGAATCGACACAGCCGAGCGTGAGATGAACCTGCTTCGAAGATCCTGCAGGTGTGCGGACGCTTCTTTTTGTTTTCGAGTTCTCTTTATGTGTGTGTGTTTTTTTTTTTCTTCTCCAGAGCCGAACCGTCGGTTCTCGGGTTCTTTCCAGCCGGAAACCTGGCGGCGGTCAGCCAGGCGAGAGACGGCCTTATCGGCATCAGCCAGATGGCGTCCTTACGGGCTTCAGCTTTGGGCATTATCCTTCTAGATGGAGCTTTGCCGCTCGGTCTGCAGTCGTCGCGATTTCGACTCAAACTGTCGCGTAGCGCGGCGCCGTCAGCGATTTCGCGTATCGAGGCTAGAGCCTTTTGTCGCAGTCGAGGTTTAAGGCATATGGTATACACGGACATTCAGTTGAGCCAGAAGATGCCGTATATACGACGTCTTCAACACTAACAAAAGAGCCCCAGTCATTTTCATCCGCGGGAATGTTTCAGGCGCACACTGATTGCGTGTATCTTTGTGGTGACGTGAAACAACGAAGCATACATGCGTCAGAGTTCAAAAGATCAGATCAACATCCCGTGTCGTTCTCTTCGATTAGAAAGTTTTTTTTTTTTCTTCTTACAGGGCGGTTCATTTGAAATCGAACACGCGTGTTGGGGTGGGTATTTCGATTGGCATGAACAAATTGTATATTAGATCCCCATTTTCGCCAAGAACAATTGTCACTTTCACAGCGAAGCTGTATATGACTCGTTGGTCGGGTTTTTTCGTGTCCGTCGACAGAGCAGTAGTCGACAAAAAAGTCGACAGAAAACCATCGCGCGAGCCTTATCACCGTCCGCGCGCGCTTTATCATTTATCATGCAGTTTTGACACTTGTTTCAATCGGAAAACCACAAAACAAGTGTCAAAATCACATGATAGATAATAAGGCGCGCGCGAATAATGCGAAGCACCTAGCGCTCCCCGCATGCGTTTCGTGGTAAAGATTGTGGTTGCATAAGCTGCCGCGGCCACGGCAGCGTACCAAGTCTTTTGTATATAAAACAGTTTTGATACAGTGCATTTACTTTTATTTCGTTCTTCATTTGGTATAGACCATTTTGCTGTTTACAAACATGAACTATCGCTTGCGTCCCAAGCGACTTCCGTTCGAGTCCTTCTATGCAAGCCTGTTGAGCTCGTATGTCCCCAGTGCTAGAAAGCATAAATACTACACGGAGAGCAAAGTTGGAGATTTAATGAGGAATTTCGGCTGTACAATATGACATCTTGCAGGAGGCAAGTTGGTTTGTAAGAATACTCAAATCATTTTAACAGATCCCGCACTCCTTCGTTCTTTTAGCGTTTACCTGGAGAATGAGTGATTAAACATTTCATCTACATTTCAAGCACCGGTGTTAAGGTGGCCTTTGTTCATTCTTTTTTATAAACCGGAAGTTCTTTGGGACGTCAAAGTCTGGAGAACCACCTGGTGGCGTTTTCCATAAAAAGGGTCTATAGTGCAGTGGGCAATCGTTGCAGGTGATACCACAGCTTCGCCATCCGACCACCTTCACAACGTGGATTGGAGCACCAAATTTTTGTTTAATTTCTTTAGACAAATTATTTTTCGCCTCGAACATTCTGAAGGGGAGCGAGGTTAAAATCTACGCTTAGGTTCCTTAAATTCTACCCAGTTCTGTCGGTTGTTATACATAGTTAAATACAAGAACATTCACAGTCATTGCTCTTGTAAATATATGAAACATGGCCTATCTTTTTCTTTTAAAGTAGACTGATTTCGCATATTTTATGTCAGATATAAAAACAAATGCGAAATATCGCATCTTTGACGTTTTAGTTATATATGTGGAACTTTGTATCTTAGGATTCATTATACCTTTGCTTATTCAATACTCTATTTCCTGTGGGCCTACCCATGTACTATCGACTCGTACCATTTTAGTTTAATTGATTTTGAGGCAATAATATACATACATCTAAGGTTTTAGGTTTTGTGCCGCGATCATAGAGTTAATATAATTATCTAGAGCGAAACGTCCCATGCATTTGGCCACAAAGGAACGGCGAGGCATAGACGCAGACATCGGCGGTCGCAGTTGGCGCTCCGGATGAGCACAGGATTTCGCATTCACAACTAACTATAAGAAGTGCTTATGTCTACCTCGAGCGTTTTTTGCATGGGGTCCCACGAGCCGCTTTGACAAATTTTTGAATTTCTTTTCAGTGAAATGAAGAATCGTAATGCTCCCGATGTATAGAATAGCTGCCGACTCATAGCACACGTCACAGTTAAAATTTTGATATTTTAATTAATACCTTTTACTCCTCGAGACTTTCCGTATTCGGCCCGCTTTTTGCCCCTGTACAGTTAGCACTCCGCCGTGCACGAAAAAGCTTGCGGTCAAGCTACCTTTACATAGGCTAATCGAAAAAAAGATTTGCACAATGCGTTTGTGACAGCCTATAGACTGAGAACGTGGAGGTTATAATATGACTATATAATAATTAGATGTTTACAACCAAAATTTGTGCCCTGGATTTGAAATATAAGCAGGGTATATATTTGAAATATATATAGGGTCAGAAACACTTGCATCGTATCTATTTTGCTTTGAATATGTCTGTGACTCTGTGTACGTAAAGTTTTAGCTCGGTTACAGCCACAAACTGAACAAACTTATTTCAGACGTGGATAACTAGAGATATTTTCGGCGCGAGGGAAAGGCTACACACAATTCAGGCACGTACGCCCATGGCGAAAGGCCATTAATTGGAGGAAGGGGAGAGTAGGTCCCAGGCAAAACTGTGGTTTTCGGGGGAGGGGGGGAGGGGGGGGGGTCGGCCGGGCCCCTTGAGCCACTCCCGTCGCTATGTGTCGAGCGCATTTGTTGAGAATGGCCGTCAACCTTCAACGTGTTTTATGGTTTCATGTTGTGCTGACTAGTGTTTCTTTTATGCATTAAGCAACTGTTTGCCATAATTTAGGGGGAAGAGTAGATTGCGCGAAACGTATTAGGCTGACCACTTTCATACCTCTTGCATCTTAGATCGTATAAAATTATTAAAATGAATACCATAGTAGCCGCGCAGCATTGTTTCCAGGGAAGTTTGTAGGATTCGGTAAGTTACGCGGATTCTGACGTATATTGACATCCGTGACATTTTCTCTTTCCGTGGACGTGGCGCTAGAAGTTTCACGTCACCTAAGGTGACCGAACCCAATATCTAGTACGCGCGAGTACGAGCCCTAAAGGATGTTTGCAAAACAAAACAAAACAAAAAGTTAGGCCAGCTTGATCATGCTGACAAAAAACCGAAAAGCACAAAATGTGTTGGACTCACTCAAGCCCATGAATACTGTGCGTGGTCACGGATAATGGACAGTAGTCACGTAAGCCATGAATCTTGGTCACGTGAACATCTGACCACTATTGGTCCGCTATTTCCAGCCTGGTCGTGAAGTCGACCGAACCCTTGAACCATGGTCACGTGACCGTCATATCCGACGGTGACGTGGCCGCATAATTTATGGTCAATTGACCATCTTACCACCATTGGCTAGCTATTTCCAGCTTTTGACAAGGTCAATGGTCGCGTGAAAACTGATGGACAATGGTCAAGTGCCATCACGGATCATAGTCCTGTGACCATGTGGCCATCAATCATTTGCTGTTTCCTGTTTTTTCTTCCTATTGACTCCGCGAGCGCCTGCTGTTGGAATCGAATCCCACAAAAAATGAACTTGAAGCGTTTGCGACGTGAGCATCCCATTGCACTGTTGGTAGAGCATTGGGCTACAGATCACAGGGTCGTAGGTTCGAAAGCATGCCGACACTGTGGTATTCTCTATTACCTGCGTAAATAGGACGTTTTCATGTATAGCAAACGTCACACACAAATTTAACGGTTTTCCTGAGACATTTGGTTGATAAGACGTTTCCTTTGTTTTGCGCTGAGTCAGTGGTGCCCCCCCCCCCCAGGTCGGCACCCAGCTGACCTCGCTGTTTCTTGTTTTCTTTTCTTTTTCGTATTTTAGATGCGGAGCATCTCTTGCTCGGGTCTATGTCCCGCGGCGTCTTAGCCCGCACTCACACTACGCATGCGCAACTCTCCTCCTTCCCTCTCTCCAACAGCTGCGCGTTACTCTCTCCGCTCTCTCTCTCTACCAGCTGCGTGCACTTCGCGTGCGTTCGCGTCTACTCACACCGCGCGCGCATGCGCAACTCTCCACCTCTAGTCTCCTCTCCTTCAAGTGTGAATATAAGCAGCGGTAGCGCGCTGCGCGCGTTCAGTTCAGCGCTGTTGACTCCACTTCACTCCGTTCTTCCGATGAAGTGTGATGGAAGCAACAGTCCCGTCAGTTAGTGGGTTGGCGCAAGCAAGCGTCAGCACCACCCCACAAACTAACAGCAACGCTACGTCCACTGAAGACAAAAAATTACACCATCTTCCCGAGGGGAACCATGGGGTGATGCGGAGCATCGCGGAGTTTCCAACAACGTTCACGCGATGTGTGGTAACCAACGCAAGTTAACAACGTAATAACACGCAAGTTAACAACGTTACTAACAACGTTACTAACACCGTTAATAACACCGTTAATAACGATCCGCGATGCTCCGCATCACCCCATGGTTCCCCTCGGGAAGATGGTGTAATTTTTTATAAGAATATTTCCAACAACAACAAACCCATTCTGTGTTGGAAATAACGGGCGTTTGTGACATCAAAGAGTAGGTGGCCCCATTTTACTGATCGCACATTTTTTGACCCCATGCTTTTTTTAACACATACTGTTTCTATACGCCAGTTTTCAAGAATTTTTGGACTGTCAGGACAGACTGAATCGTCACGCTGAACTGTCACGCGGGACCGTCACTGTCGACCATCAGAATGAATCGTCACGCTAAATCGACAGATAGGACCGTAACGCTGGACTGTCAGATTGGTCCGCCAATTTGGACCGTTATGAAAATAGCAAGCAAAGTGTGGTCGCATGGTCATGTGACCATAATGCGTGCTGCAAGTAGCCATTTTCCATGGGCGGTCACGCGCCTATTTTCCAAGGCGTCCCATCCACTTCGTCACATGATAGAAATAGCGGGAAAATGGTGGTCACATAGCCACGTGACCGTGATCCGTCGGGTCATGTGACCATCATTCAAGTGTTGTTACGTGACCATGGTCCCAGATGTTCCGTCCACCTAGTCACGTGTTGTAAATAGCGGGCCAATGCTGGTCACATGGTCCCACGGCCGTAATCCGTGGGGTTCCGTTACGGCTCAGTTCAGGGTGGTCGAGTGAGCATTATCCGTGAGGTCCCGTCCACTTCGTCACATGCTGGAAATAGGCGATCTGCAGCTGGGTGAATCCGCCCAGAGGAAAATTCTGGGCGGACTCGCTTGTGGATCCGCAAGTGTAAACGTACCATTACGCTGAAACGAAGTGGAAAAAACATCGATCATGCGGCATTTACACCACATCCGAATGTACTGCAATATTAAAATTATCACATTTCTATCATGAATATATACGGTGTTTATTTTAGGCTTTTTTCATCGTTTCAAAAATTAATTAAGGCAACACTAATGCAGTATAATCACGTAAGTGTGTGGCAAGGGGACAATGTGGGGCTAATCGTCACGATAAGCTGAATAATTAACTAAAACTTGATTGAATAGTTTTAATTAGTAAATATAACCATATTGTTTAAACTGTATACTTGCTGAGCGTCATGGAAAACCACTAAATTCATAAATTTGAGAGCGAATTGCACCACATGGGAGAACACCGTGGTGTGCTAAAGTTACAAATCGTGCAACAGGCGCAAGGTTGTCGATGCGCAAACGCGGACGATAATTTCATCATCCGCGTCCATCACGCCAAACCATAAGAAAATGTACGCATACCGAGTAGCATTCTCTAAAAGTAGAACTGTATCGACCTTTTTTTATGGATTTAATCATATTGTGAAATCTGGGCACTCGCGCCTCGCCAGGTAACTTTTTGACGACACTTCAGTCCCCAACTAAAGGCGGAATCTCAAATGTGGCGCACTCGAGCCCATTCTGGTACTATGGCAAGTACTCCATAGCAAATCTTTTTTTCACAAAACCAATCCCAAAGTGGGGATGCTTCGGTTGTTTTAGGCATTCGTACATATTTTGAAATGTGGGCCCCCGCGTCTCGCCAGGGAACTTTTACAGGGCACCCCACTTCTCAGCTATAAACACAGAATTTATAATTTAGAGCCCTCGAGCCCATCCTGGTAATATACCGAATACTCAAAAACAAATCCTTTTTGAGAAAACCGTTTTCAAATTGGTGATGGTTATGCAGTTTTAACGCATTCGTTAATCTTTTGAAATTTGGGCACCCGCGCTGCACCAGGGAACTTTTTGAGGACAACACACTTCCCAGGTAAATGCAAAATATAAAACGTAGAGCCCTCCAGCCCCTCCTGGTATTATGGCATACTCAAAAAGAAATCCTTTTTAAGAAAACCAATCTTAAATAGGGGATGGTTCGGCTGTTTTTAGGCATTCGTTCATTATTTGAAATTTGGCCACCCGCCTCTTGCCAGGGAACGTTTTGACAACCCAGTTTCCAACAAAAGACGAATATACAATGTAGAGCCCTGGAGCCCATTTTGGTACTATGGCAAATAGTCGCAAACGAATCATTTTTGAGAAAACAGGTGTCAAATAGGGGATGGTTCGGCAGTTTCTTACACATTCGTTCATCTTTTTTTTAAATTTGGGCACGCGCATCTCGCCAGGGAACATTTTGAGGACAACCCGCTTCTTAGCTAAAGGCAGAATGTAAAATTTAGAGCCCTCGAACCGACCTTGGTACTATGGGAAACACCCAGAAACGATTGCTTTCTCAGAAAACCGATCTCAAATCGGGGCTGATTCGGCTGTTCTTACGCATCCATTCATCTTTTGAAAGTTGGTCACCCACGCCTCGAAAGGGAACGTGTTGAGGGCAACGCGGTTCCCAGCTAAAGACATCATTTAAACTTTAATGCACTCGAGGCCATCCTGGCACTATGGCAAGTACTTCAAAGTAAATTGTTTTTGAGAAACCTGGTCCCAAAGTGTGGATGGTTCTGCTCATTTTAGCCATTCGTTCATCAGCCAGGGAACTTTTTGAGGACAACCCACTTCTCAGCTAAAGGCAGAATATAAAATTTAGAGCCCTCGAACCGACCTTGGTACTATGGGAAACACCCAGAAACGATTGCTTTCTCAGAAAACCGATCTCAAATCGGGGCTGATTCGGCTGTTCTTACGCATCCATTCATCTTTTGAAAGTTGGTCACCCACGCCTCGAAAGGGAACGTGTTGAGGGCAACCCGGTTCCCAGCTAAAGACATCATTTAAACTTTAATGCACTCGAGGCCATCCTGGCACTATGGCAAGTACTTCAAAGTAAATTGTTTTTGAGAAACCTGGTCCCAAAGTGTGGATGGTTCTGCTCATTTTAGCCATTCGTTCATCAGCCAGGGAACTTTTTGAGGACAACCCACTTCTCAGCTAAAGGCAGAATATAAAATTTAGAGCCCTCGAACCGACCTTGGTACTATGGGAAACACCCAGAAACGATTGCTTTCTCAGAAAACCGATCTCAAATCGGGGCTGATTCGGCTGTTCTTACGCATCCATTCATCTTTTGAAAGTTGGTCACCCACGCCTCGAAAGGGAACGTGTTGAGGGCAACCCGGTTCCCAGCTAAAGACATCATTTAAACTTTAATGCACTCGAGGCCATCCTGGCACTATGGCAAGTACTTCAAAGTAAATTGTTTTTGAGAAACCTGGTCCCAAAGTGTGGATGGTTCTGCTCATTTTAGCCATTCGTTCATCAGCCAGGGAACTTTTTGAGGACAACCCACTTCTCAGCTAAAGGCAGAATATAAAATTTAGAGCCCTCGAACCGACCTTGGTACTATGGGAAACACCCAGAAACGATTGCTTTCTCAGAAAACCGATCTCAAATCGGGGCTGATTCGGCTGTTCTTACGCATCCATTCATCTTTTGAAAGTTGGTCACCCACGCCTCGAAAGGGAACGTGTTGAGGGCAACCCGGTTCCCAGCTAAAGACATCATTTAAACTTTAATGCACTCGAGGCCATCCTGGCACTATGGCAAGTACTTCAAAGTAAATTGTTTTTGAGAAACCTGGTCCCAAAGTGTGGATGGTTCTGCTCATTTTAGCCATTCGTTCATCAGCCAGGGAACTTTTTGAGGACAACCCACTTCTCAGCTAAAGGCAGAATATAAAATGTAGAGCCCTCGAACCGATCTTGGTACTATGGGAAATACTCAGAAACGGTTCCTTTCTCAGAAAACAGATCTCAAATCGGGATTGCTTCGGCTGTTCTTACGCATCAATTCATTTTTTTAAAGTTGGTCAGCCGCGCCTCGCCAGGGAACTTTTTGAGGGCAACCCGGTTCACAGCTAAACACATCATTTAAACTTTAAAGCAATTGAGCCCATCATGGTACTACGGCAAGTGCTTCAAAGTAAATTGTTTTTGAGAAATTGGTCCCAAAGTGGGGATGGTTCGGCTGATTTCATCCATTCGTGCATCATTTGAAATTTGGGCACTCGCGCCTCGCCAGGGAACAATTTCAGAACAACCCACTTCCCAGCGAAAGACGTACTATAAAATGTAGAGCCCTCGAGCCCATCCTAGAAAAAAAATCCGTTCTCAATGTGGGGATGTTTCGGTAGTTTTTACGCATTCGTTGATCTTTTGCAATTCGGGCACCTGCGCCTCGCCAGGCAGCTTTTTGAGGGCAACCGAGTTCCCAGCTAAAGACATAATTTAAACTTGAAGGCCCTCGAGGCCATCCTGGTACTATGGCAAGTACTTCAAAGTAAATTCTTTTTCAGAAAACTGATTCCAAAGTGGGGGTGGTTCGGCTGGTTTTAGCCATTCGTTCAACCTTTGAAATTTGGGCACCCGCGCTTGGCCAGGGAACTATTTTAGGAAAACACACTCTTCAACGAAAGGCGGAATATAAAATTTAGAGCCCTCGAACCCATCGTAGTAGTATGGCAAATACTCAAAAACAATTCATTTTTGAAAATAAATCGTGTCTCAATGTGGGGATGGTTCGGCAGTTTTTTAAATATTCGACTCTCTTTCGAAATCTGGGCAGGCGCGCCTCGCCAGAGTACCTTTTTGAGGGCAACCCAGTTCCCACCTAAAGGCATAATTTAAAATGTAAAGCCCTCGAGCCCATCCTGGTACTATGGCAAGCACTGCAATGTTACTTCTTTTTGAGAAAACCGGTCCCAAAGTGGGGATGGTTCGTCTGATTTGAGCCATTCGTTAATCATTTGAAATTTGGGCACCCGCGCCTTGCCAGGGAACTGTTTGAGGATAGCCCCTTCCCACCGAAAGACGAAATATAAAATTTAGAGCTATAGAGCCCATCCTAGCAATATCACAAATTTTGAAAAACAATTCCTTTTTGAAAAAAAAAAACGGTCTCAAATTGGGATGGTTAGGTAGTTTTCACGCATTCGTTGATCTTTCGAAATTTGGGTACGCGCGCCTTGACAGGGAACTTTTTGAGGGCAACCCAGTTTCCAGCTAAAGGCATAATTTAAAATGTAAAGCCATCGAGCCCATCCTGGTACTATGGCAAGTACTGCAATGTAATTATTTTTAAGAAAACCGGTCCCAAAGTGGGGATTGTTCGGCTGATTTTAGCCATTCGTTAATCATATGAAATTTGGGCACCCGCGCCTTGCCAGGGAACTGTTTGAGGATAGCCCCTTCCCACCGAAAGACGAAATATAAAATTTAGAGCTATAGAGCCCATCCTAGCAATATAACAAATATTCAAAAACGATTCCTTTTTGAAAAAAAACGGTCTCAAATTGGGATGGTTAGGTAGTTTTTACGCATTCGTTGATCTTTTGAAATTTGGGTACGCGCGCCATGACAGGGAACTTTTTGAGGGCAACCCAGCTCCAGCTAAAGGCATAATTTAAAATGCAAAGCCCTCGAGCCCATCCTGGTACTATGGCAAGTACTGCAATGTAAATTATTTTTAAGAAAACCGGTCCCAAAGTGGGGATTGTTCGGCTGATTTTAGCCATTCGTTCATCATATGAAATTTGGGCACCCGCGCCTTGCCAGGGAACTGTTTGAGGACAACCCACTTCCCAGCGAAAGACGAAATATAAAATTTAAAGCAATAGAGCCCATCCTAGCAATATGACAAATTTTAAAAAACGATTCCTTTTTGAAAAAAACGGTCTCAAATTGGGATGGTTAGGTAGTTCTAACGCATTCGTTGATCTTTTGAAATTTGCGTAGGCGCGCCATGACAGGGAACTTTTTGAGGGCAACCCAGTTTCCAGCTAAAGGCATAATTTAAAATGTAGAGCCCTCGAGCCCCTCCTGGTACTATGGCAAGTACTGCAATGTTAATTATTTTTAAGAAAACCCGTCCCAAAGTGGGGATTGTTCGGCTGATTTTAGCCATTCGTTCATCATATGAAGTTTGGGCACCCGCGCCTTGCCAGGGAACTGTTTGAGGACAACCCACTTCCCAGCGAAAGACGAAATATAAAATTTAGAGCAATAGAGCCCATCCTAGCAATATAACAAATATTCAAAAACGATACCTTTTTGAAAAAAACGGTCTCAAATTGGGATGGTTAGGTAGTTCTTACGCATTCGTTGATCTTTTGAAATTTGGGTACGCGCGCCTTGACAGGGAACTTTTTGAGGGCAACCCAGTTTCCAGCTAAAGGCATAATTTAAAATGTAAAGCCCTCGAGCCCCTCAAGGTACTACGGCAAGTACTGCAATGTTAATTATTTTTAAGAAAACCGGTCCCAAAGTGGGGATTGTTCGGCTGATTTTAGCCATTCGTTATCATATGAAATTTGGGCACCCGCGCCTTGCCAGGGAACTGTTTGAGGACAACCCACTTCCCAGCGAAAGACGAAATATTAAATTTAAAGCAATAGAGCCCATCCTAGCAATATAACAAATATTCAAAAACGATTCCTTTTTGAAAAAAAACGGTCTCAAATTGGGATGGTTAGGTAGTTCTTACGCATTCGTTGATCTTTTGAAATTTGGGTACGCGCGCCTTGACAGGGAACTTTTTGAGGGCAACCCAGTTTCCAGCTAAAGGCATAATTTAAAATGTAAAGCCCTCGAGCCCATCCTGGTACTATGGCAAGTACTGCAATGTTAATTATTTTTAAGAAAACCGGTCCCAAAGTGGGGATTGTTCGGCTGATTTTAGCCATTCGTTGATCATATGAAATTTGGGCACCCGCGCCTTGATAGGGAACTGTTTGAGGATAGCCCCTTCCCACCGAAAGACGAAATATAAAATTTAGAGCAATAGAGCCCATCCTAGCAATATAACAAATATTCAAAAACGATTCCTTCTTGAAAAAAACGGTCTCAAATTGGGATGGTTAGGTAGTTCTTACGCATTCGTTGATCTTTTGAAATTTGGGTACGCGCGCCTTGACAGGGAACTTTTTGAGGGCAACCCAGTTTCCAGCTAAAGGCATAATTTAAAATGCAAAGCCCTCGAGCCCATCCTGGTACTATGGCAAGTACTGCAATGTTAATTCTTTTTAAGAAAACCGGTCCCAAAGTGGGGATTGTTCGGCTGATTTTAGCCATTCGTTCATCATATGAAATTTGAGCACCCGCGCCTTGCCAGGGAACTGTTTGAGGACAACCCACTTCCCAGCGAAAGACGAAATATTAACTTTAAAGCAATAGAGCCCATCCTAGCAATATAACAAATATTCAAAAACGATTCCTTTTTGAAAAAAATGGTCTCAAATTGGGATGGTTAGGTAGTTCTTACGCATTCGTTGATCTTTTGAAATTTGGGTACGCGCGCCTTGACAGGGAACTTTTTGAGGGCAACCCAGTTTCCAGCTAAAGGCATAATTTAAGATGTAAAGCCCTCGAGCCCCTCAAGGTACTACGGCAAGTACTGCAATGTTAATTATTTTTAAGAAAACCGGTCCCAAAGTGGGGATTGTTCGGCTGATTTTAACCATTCGTTCATCATATGAAATTTGGGCACCCGCGCCTTGCCAGGGAACTGTTTGAGAACAACCCACTTCCCAGCGAAAGACGAAATATTAAATTTAAAGCAATAGAGCCCATCCTAGCAATATAACAAATATTCAAAAACGATACCTTTTTGAAAAAAACGGTCTCAAATTGGGATGGTTAGGTAGTTCTTACGCATTCGTTGATCTTTTGAAATTTGGGTACGCGCGCCTTGACAGGGAACTTTTTGAGGGCAACCCAGTTTCCAGCTAAAGGCATAATTTAAAATGCAAAGCCCTCGAGCCCATCCTGGTACTATGGCAAGTACTGCAATGTTAATTCTTTTTAAGAAAACCGGTCCCAAAGTGGGGATTGTTCGGCTGATTTTAGCCATTCGTTCATCATATGAAATTTGAGCACCCGCGCCTTGCCAGGGAACTGTTTGAGGACAACCCACTTCCCAGCGAAAGACGAAATATAAAATTTAGAGCATTAGAGCCCATCCTAGCAATATAACAAATATTCAAAAACGATACCTTTTTGAAAAAAACGGTCTCAAATTGGGATGGTTAGGTAGTTTTTACGCATTCGTTGATCTTTTGAAATTTGGGTACGCGCGCCTAGACAGGGAACTTTTTGAGGGCAACCCAGTTTCCAGCTAAAGGCATAAGTTAAAATGCAAAGCCCTCGAGCCCATCCTGGCACTATGGCAAGTACTGCAATGTTAATTATTTTTGAGAAAACCGATCCCAAATTGGGGATTGTTCGGCTGATTTCTGTTTGAGGACAACCCACTTCCCAGCGAAAGACGAAATATAAAATTTAGAGCAATAGAGCCCATCCTAGCAATATAACAAATATTCAAAAACGATACCTTTTTGAAAAAAACGGTCTGAAATTGGGATGGTTAGGTAGTTTTTACACATTCGTTGATCTTTTGAAATTTGGGCACCCGCGCCTCGACAGGGAACTTTTTGAGGGCAACCCAGTTTCCAGCTAAAGGCATAATTTAAAATGCAAAGCCCTCGAGCCCATCCTGGTACTATGGCAAGTACAGCAATGTTAATTCTTTTTGAGAAAACCGGTCCCAAAGTGGGGATTGTTCGGCTGATTTTAGCCATTCGTTCATCATTTGGAATTTGGGCACCCGCGCCTTGCCAGGGAACTGTTTGAGGACAACCCACTTCCCAGCGAAAGACGAAATATAAAATTTAGAGCTATAGCAGCCCATCCTAGCAATATAACAAATATTCAAAAACGATTCTTTTTTGAAAAAAAAACGGTCTCAAATTGGGATGGTTAGGCAGTTTTTACGCATTCGTTGATCTTTTGAAATTTGGGCACCCGCGCCTCGACAGGGAACATTTTGAGGGCAACCCAGTTTCCAGCTAAAGGCATAATTTAAAATGTAAAGCCCATGAGCCCATCCTGGTACTATGGCAAGTACTGCAATGTTAATTCTTTTTGAGAAAACCGGTCCCAATGTGGGGATGGTTCGGCTGATTTTAGCCATTCGTTTATCATTTGAAATTTGGGCACCCGCGCCTCGCCAGGGAACTTTTGGAGGACAACCCACTTCCCAGCTAAAGGCAGAATGTAAAATTTTGTGCCCTCGAGCCCATCGTGCAACTGTGGCAAGTAGCTCGAAAATGCTTCCTTTTAGAGAAAACCGGCCTCAAAGTGGGGATGGTTGGCTGCTTTTAGGCATTCGCTAAACTTTTTTTTTTTTTTAATTTGGGCACCGGCGTTTTAACCAGGAACGTTTTGAGATAGGCCTAGAACTTAACTAGTGATGAAATACAAAATGTAGGGCCCTAGACAATAACCTGCTGCCTTGGTTAATCCTCTAAAATGAGCAATATCTGTGTAAACGTGTCTCGAAGTGGACATGGTTCAACTATTATCAGGCATTCGGTCATTATTTTGAATTCTGGCACCCACGCCTCATCCAGAAACAATTTTGAGATCGGCCGAGTTCTTCACTGTTGACCAAATATACAATTCATGGCTCTTGACGTCAAGCTGCTTTTACGGTAAATCCTCTAAAATGAGCCAACTTTGAGAAAGTTTGTCACGAAGTGGACATAGCTCGACTATTTTTAGGCATTCATTCATCATTTAATATTCGTGCACCCGCGCCTTATCCAGGAACTTTTTGATCGGCCTAATTTTTAACTGTTAACGAAATACAAACTTTAAGGCTGAAGGATACAAGCCTCTGCTATTGCAAAATCTTGGGCTTCAGCCCTTTACGAAGAATGTGATATAAAGTCGGATATTTCGATACGCTCCTTTCTCTATTTTTTTCTTTTTTTTTTGCTGTTTGTGTTCAGGGCGATTGGGATAATGAATATTCATATTTATATTATATAAATAAAATATAAATATTTACTGCGTGCCTAAATATTACTTTTGACATCGGAATGTTAGGTGAACAAGAACGATCATCCTCTCATAGATCTTTTATTCACCGCAGTGCTTCCATTTCTTACAATAAAAAATCATTGTTATAATCACATAACAATAATAATGAGTTAAAGTATTTTGAAAACTTTTATAAATTTATATTATCGTAATACAAGCAGTTGCTTTTGTTTTCTGGCTTATTTATGTCAGTATCAGAATACTGGAAATGAGCGTAAACGTCTAAATGAGAATGAATCCACCTCATTTGGCAAATTGGTCTCAGGAACCCAAGACAATAATTTTGAGAAAAAACAAAATGTACCCAACACATTATTGATTCTTGTGGTGCACTGGAGTTGAATGGCAAATCTTGTATATTCTTTTATTTTTAAATTGTGAGCGTTTGAAATTTATTGTTTCTAAAAAATGGTGTGAGCTGCCTCCGAAATATATTCTACGAAAATAATACACATCTTAGACACTGCAGATTTTGCCGTGCTGTTGAAGATGGATCCTATTTGATTTATACAGTCATAAACATTATTTTATACCCAAAAATAAACTGTAGGCTTCGATTAACTTGGATACTATCCGTAGTGGCAATACATCAAAAAGTTTATTCGACTGAGGAACCTGCAGTTGACACATCATCATTTTGATATTTTTGCACATGAATAGCGGTAAATGATAAAATAAAGTAGTAGCATGGCAAATTGTTCAAAGCGTAACGTTTCGTCCTTGTGGCCATATTTGTATATGAAACACATGGGCTTCTATGGGAGCGCTGCCGTAATTCGCCAAGAGATGTCGGAAACGCACGATGGCACATATTTCTGGGGATTAATAAATTTGCCAAACATAGCAAGCTGGAGAAATATAGAATTCAGTACACATGAGTCGTTATGAATTGAGGGTATGTTTGTGTACGGATATGATATATTTTTATTTTTTATCTTGTAAATTAGAAACAGTAAAATTCAGCACCGAATTACTGAGAACTGGAAATTTGAGTAAATAATTAACTTCGATAAACCCCGAGTTTTCAGCGAAAACTAAGCTCTAACATGCACCCTCCAAAATAAAAAAAAAACGTAAACACAGAAGCTAAGAGCAATAAAACAAAAGTTAGCTGAAGTACTATATGATTACAGTCTTTGATGACATTTGCTTTAATAAATAGTACAATAGCCGCTGTTCACGTTCACTTGTTTCACGGTGACTGCTTATTTACTCTCAACGTTTACAGAAGTAATACACACTGCGTTGACGTTAACAAACGACTGTACTCACTATGTTAATCATGTAGACATATCTCTTATTTTATTGAGACATTGCTGAATTGCGTCTTTTTTTAATAATTAGATTTTTTAGCAGGAAATGACACGCACTTGCACAAATGTGCGCGCCGCCTACTGGCCCTTGCCCGTTGTATGGTTACAAAATGACACTGCGTCTGTTGCTGAGGGAGCGCAGCACCACGCGGCGTAAATGCACCATCACCGCCATCGGTCGTCTTCGGTACAGCCATTGATCCTACTGGCGGTGACGTTCGTCACACCTGTGTGAAAATGTATGCCATGGTTGACTGTTGATATTTTTTGTATATTTGCTCTAAAATAATTAAACTTTAGCTACTGATAAAGTGTTGTCTTCTCGTTTTAAAACAGTCATTAGTTTTAATATATTGTCTATTGTTTCGTGTTCAGAGGCAAAAGCTACATAGTTATTTTTTTTTTTTGCGGATATTTAAGTACACTAATTTTTCATACGAGCACGATACAACACTTCAGTATGGTTCCTATAAAGTTCGGAATGCCAGTATCTAGCCAAAAGCTGTGTATACATTTTTAATTTAATAAATAATATTAAAGACGTCGTAAAGCCTTCTTTTCAGAGACCATTTAAAAGTTAAAATTTGCAAAAACATAATTAAGATATTGCAGTTCCAAATAAATATAGGCACTCTACGTATCCTCAAGATAATATAGAAATATTTCATCATGATTGGAAGATTATATGTACCCAAAACGAATTGCACGACCTGTAAGGACAACCCAAAGTTGCTAATCGAGAAAAATGCAGTTGAAAGTTCAAGGGATGTATGCTATACAAATCTCGTCTACAATTACATGAAATACGGCCAGAACATATTTAGGCTGTTCAGGAAACATTCAGAGTCTATAAACACGTGCCACACTGCATGCTGTGAGTTTTCTGGCCCCCCTTGCACCATGTGCCGTCAGACATCAGCCACGTTACACTCTAAACAAAAAATTACACCATCTTCCCGAGGGGAACCATGGGGTGATGCGGAGCATCGCGGATCGTTATTAACGGTGTTATTAACGGTGTTAGTAACGTTGTTAGTAACGTTGTTAACTTGGGTTCCGCCGCTCGCTTCGTACGTTTACGTTGAACTTCACGGCCCCGAACCTCAGGTTCTGCTGCTCGACGTTCACGAACCAACGCGGCTTCCCAGTTCTCGAAGGTGGCGTTCCGCCGCTCGCTTCGTACGTTTACGTTGAACTTCACGGTCCCGAACCTCAGGTTCTGCTGCTCGACGTTCTCGAACCGCCGCTGCTTCACGTTGTCGTAGTTCAGCATCCGTCGCTCTACGTTGACGAATGGACGCCGCTTCTCGTTGCCGTAGTTCAGGGTCTGCCGCTCGCTTCAAGCGTTTGCGCTCAGCGTCGCGTGCTCTTCGCTGAGCAGCTTTGTCTTCAGTGGACGTAGCGTTGCTGTTAGTTTGTGGGGTGGTGCTGACGCTTGCTTGCGCCAACCCACTAACTGACGGGACTGTTGCTTCCGTCACACTTCATCGGAAGAACGGAGTGAAGTGGAGTCAACAGCGCTGAACTGAACGCGCGCAGCGCGCTACCGCTGCTTATATTCACACTTGAAGGAGAGGAGACTAGAGGAGGGGAGTTGCGCATGCGCGCGCGGTGTGAGTAGAAGCAAACGCACGAGAAGTGCACGCAGCTGTTAGAGAGAGAGAGAGCGGAGAGAGTAACGCGCAGCTGTTGGAGAGAGGGAAGGAGGAGAGTTGCGCATGCGTAGTGTGAGTGCGGACTACAACGCCGACACCGACGCCGCGGGACATGGACCAGAGCAAGAGGTGCTCCGCATCTAAAAGGTAGTCATATGTGACTACCTTCGGGGTAGTAAAACGTTGCCACAAATATAACGACCACCAGGATAAAAATGACGACCCCACATGTGGTCAAAAAGCCGGCGGTCAAAACTGAGAACCCCCCTTCCCCCCCCCCCAGAAGAAAAAGCCGACCGGTTAGGGACGGTCGAATTCCTCAGTAATGAAGGTTCCAGCACGACTTTTCGGCCGAGTGAGAGAATGCAGCGCATATGCCTATTCTAAATTTTCCAATCGCCATCAGATACTCTAAACATTCATCCCCAAACACCGGTACCGCACCGATCCTATATCCAGTAAGAACGACAGTGTGTGTGCCGGAATCGCAGCGATTTCCCCCGCGAAGGTGACTTGCTAGATTGTGAAGAAAGGTTAAAAAAACGCAGGCGAACTGGTGTTTTAGAGACTTCGTTGTTCTGTCCGTTTTTTTTTTGTTTGTTTTTTTATTGTTTCTACATCTCAGGGTTACTATGGATATCGCTCGATTGTCTGTATTTTTCCCGCCGGCGGAAAACGCTCAAAAAAGAAATCGTTATACGAGAAATGGGCATATTGACTTTATTGAAAACAACGCATACTTGTCGTAAGCGACGACAAATCCCTGGGAACCTTAGCGTACACCGACCAGAGGCGTTCAACTCACCCAACGCTACCACTATTTGGTTTCGACCGCTTCTTGTTTGTGTAAAGTGACCACATAGGCCTCCTCCTTTGCGCAGGATGTGCTGCGGATGATGATGATGATCTTGTAGCTGTTCCCTTTGAATCGGGCGGTTCCAAACCATGCTCGTACATAGTCAAAAATATAAAACGAAAAAAGCACTTATTTCTTTCACTTTCTCCTTGTCCTTCGCGTTCACTTTACTTTCGTCCTTCGCCACCATTCCTCCAGTCTCCTTTTCCTTCTTTCGGTTGCTTCCCCGCTCTCTCCAAACGGCTTCGTGGACGCTCTGGCGCGCTTTTCAAGCTTACTTTCAGGGATAGCAGCAGCATCTCTGTCTAAACTCGCGTTCAGCACCGACCCCGTAGCAGGTGATTAGAATCCGAGTGCTTCCGCCAGCAATTGGGCTTGTGGAAGGGCCTGGCCCGGTGTCTGTACGTTTTCAGGGGCGTGATACCACGGCACCGGATGCCTTGGTTGCAGGCTTGAGCCTAAAATGACGATGTGTTCGATGGTTTCATCCTCTTCTCCACAAACCCGGCATGTTGTTGTTTCCACCATCCGATTATATTTCTGTTGGTACATTAGCGTTCTCAGGCCTCCTGTACGTGCCTCAAAAAGCAAGTGGCTGCCCAGGCTGTTATCGTAAAACTGAGCCTCCGCTGATATTGTATTTTTGCTGATGTTGTACACCCGCAGCGTTGAGTTGCTATTGGCCGCCTCCGTCCACTGTAGGACCTCCTCCTCACCCACTCTCTTCGGCAGCTCCGTTTCCCACTTTGTGTCTGTATTGGAACTCACGGGCACTGTGAAGAAACCGATTTTTTTTTTCCAGTTGATATAGTCGCTTCCTCCCTCTTGTATGTATACTTGTAAGTTGGATGTATACAAAGAGTCGCTTTGCCCACCGACTTCGGCCCATGAATCACAGCCACCTGTCGTGGCTGATCTTGCTCGTCGCTTATCTGGCTTCGAAGGATGACCACCCGATGTCTCAATGGACAACCTCGTTTGCCACCATACCATGGCATCTTACGGCCTGCCTCCTGACGTCTCGCTGACGGAGCTCCTAGATGTCCCACACATCTCCGGGTACGCAGTTAACAGCATTGGCAAAAGTCAGCCCAGGTACTATGGCCGCTTTTTAGAGTTGCCATGTAACAACAAACCGGTTGCAGCTCCATAAGTTTCGTTTGCGAAGAATGTTTGTGACTCGTGTAGCTTCCTGTCGGAGATGTAGATGGTGCTAGGCCAAGTACTCTTGCTTATTAGTGAGTGTAATACCGATCGGTACCTGCAAGTGTCTTCCGTGTGGATTTTTTCGCCATTCGGCACGCAGTTACCTAAATTAGGCTCTTGAGGTCCAGCCAGCTGCATCACTGCCGACGTTATGTTGTTAAAACGAAGGCCTCGCGCATCCGCGTCCTCATCGTGAATGTATAACAGTTTATGTAAGTTGTCTGCAGTCTCCGCTATCAGTACAATGTCGTCCGCAAATGTAAGACCCGGCAGTACCCAATTTACCTTCTCGCCTTCCTCTAAATAAACCAATGAGAACCCGATTCCAGAATGAACCAGGCGCCTCTCCAGTCCCGAAACATAGAGGATGTATAAGAGCGGTGAAAGCGGACAGCCTTGTCGGAGACCCCTTGTCACCGTCACTTGTGTTGATTTGGCACCATTTTCGCTGCGTTTTGACCGTGTTGCCAGAATACAGACTTCGGATGAGTGTTAACCACTGGTGCGGAAGGCCAAGCTCTTCTAGGCACAGAATCAGTAGATCATGAGGCACAATGTTGTAAGCCTTGGCAATATCAAGAAAGCAGCACAGCAGACTTATTTCTTCTTTACGGGAAACCTCATCACATTGGGTGATCGTAAAGAGGTTATCTACCAGTCGGCTATCCCCAGTCGGCGATAAGATTTTTCCAAGTTGGTTCCATTGCCAAGGTAGAGCTGCCTCCCTGTTTTTCTTTTGAATGGGCTTTAAGAACTAAATAAACGTCTGGCAAATTACGGCCCCCTTTTTTGTTTTAAACTGGATTAAACCTTTTATACCGTCAGGTGGTGCAGGTCGAGAGAAACAGTTTATTTCCATTATTTTTAACTCTCACTTAAAAATTGAGTCGGCGATCCCGCCGGAAACCGCCCTGGAGCTGTGAGCACCCCATTCCCCTCTGCCCATGTCGCCATATTTTCTTTCACGGTACGCGCGAAGGCTCGGTATATCGTGGAAGCCACTGTTGGTGGCCGATAGTTCCGAAGGTGTTTTCGGTTTCCACCCTTTTCTGGATTCACGACAACACGGCCAAGTCGCCAGGCTTGTGGCAAAAGCTCCGCGCCGCAGAAGGTTGCGCTGAAGATCGCTACCAGTTGTTTCATTAAGTCATTTTCGTGAATTTGAAACAAGAGGCTGAGATCCCGTCTCGACCCTGGGAGGTAGATGTCTCCAGGTGTGTCAGTGCTCGCAGAATTGTCACCCAGCCTATGACCTCTTCTTGAGAGTGTTCTTCAGTTTGTGTCGTCGGCCAGTCTTGTTGCGGAGCTGCTGACTCCTCGGAAACAAAGGTCTCCTTCAGGTAGTTAGTCAAGTAGGTGCCAAGGTCGTTAGGTACCTCCCCAGTGACCTGGTCGACAATAGTGGTTTCCTTATCTCTGCCATCTAAGGAACCAAGATAAGCACACAACTTCCACGCTGCGTCTTTGTCGCTGCACGGGACGTCTTGGAGAGTCGGCATATTTGCAGTTGTTATCTTCTGCTAAATAACTTGTTTAGCATATCTCTTGCAAATATGATACACCTCCCATTTTTCACCAATCTCTTCTTCAAGCCCAGAGCGGAGTGCCAATCCATGACATCTGTTAGCTTTTTGACGGGCATGAATGGCTGACTTGAATTCAACCTCCTACCATCTCCTACGGAGTCTACGTACGATTAACATTTTCGGTGTGTGTCGCTCGATGAGGTCTTTAAACAATGTGATGTAGTCTCAATATCCAGCCGCCAGCATCCTGCTGTCGCTTTTTTTCAAATCTCTTCATTGCGCTCTCAACTGCCCGCTCACTGAAGTATGTTCGCCTGGGGATCTCGTACTCTTTATTTTTTTTTTCTCTGGGTGGCTTTACTGAAGTCCAGCCTCAGACGACTATGATCACTGGGATTGCATTTTTCATCTATCTGCACTTGTGTAATAATTTTTCCTAGCTCGTGAGATACGAAAGCATAGTCAATGCAGGTTTTGCTTCCACGTGCGCACATTAAGTACTGTCCTTCGCATGTTGGTCATAGATTAACCACCTCGAGTTGCAACTCTTCAGCTATATTTAGGAGTCGCCGCCTGTTACTGTCCTCCCACCGGCGGAAAAACTGACTTCCAGCGCCCAATACAATTTGTTTATCGGTATTAGGTAGTACAAACTTGCGCATTTGAATTTGTTCCTCGTGAAAACATTAGCCGGTTGTATGAATTCCCCCCTTGTGATTGTTTTACGGCACGGAATCGAGCCAATTTCTAACATAGAAAGCGTTTTTCCTTCCTCAACACTTCGCAAAGGTAAGAAACTCATCAAGGCATGCTACTGCAAGCTGCGCCTAGGCCGGACAAGAAGCCGCACATTTGGTGTAGGTGCGCTCTTATTCGCAAAAACAGCGACCTTTCTACGATGTCGAGCTTGAGGTGAGCATTACGAGATATACGTTAACGCGCCATGTAAGCAAAACCTCCCAAATTGCAGTACCTCTGTACAGCCAACGCGACCAGCTGATGACCAACCTCTAAAATGTGCGAAGGCAGTCGCAAGCGATCGAGCTGCGACCGGCCGTCTGTCGGCCGAGCAGATCGTTCTATACACCGCATGCTGCTTCTCGAGCTCTTGCAGCCTTTCTTGCGCATTTGCGCTGTTAGCTTGACGCACCATAAGATCAGCAGTAGGAGCTCCGCCTACAGCGCATGCTGCTTCTCGAGCTCTTGCAGCCTTTCTTGCGCATTTGCGCTGTTAGCTTGACGCACCATAAGATCAGCCGTAGGAGCTCCGCCTACAGCGCATGCTGCTTCTCGAGCTCTTGCAGCCTTTCTTGCGCATTGCGCTGTCAGCTTGACGCACCATAAGATCAGCAGTAGGAGCTCCGCCTACAGCGCATGCTGCTCTCGAGCTCTTGCAGCCTTTCTGCGCATTTGCGCTGTAGCTTGACGCACCATAAGATCAGCAGTAGGAGCTCCGCCTACAGCGCATGCTGCTTTCTCGAGCTCTTGCAGCCTTTCTTGCGCATTTGCGCTGTCAGCTTGACGCACCATAAGATCAGCAGTAGGAGCTCCGCCTTGCGCATTTGCGCTGTTAGCTTGACGCACCATAAGATCAGCAGTAGGAGCTCCGTCTACAGCGCATGCTGCTTCTCGAGCTCTTGCAGCCTTTCTTGCGCATTTGCGCTGTTAGCTTGACGCACCATAAGATCAGCAGTAGGAGCTCCGCCTACAGCGCATGCTGCTTCTCGAGCTCTTGCAGCCTTTCTTGCGCATTTGCGCTGTTAGCTTGACGCACCATAAGATCAGCAGTAGGAGCTCCGCCTACAGCGCATGCTGCTTCTCGAGCTCTTGCAGCCTTTCTTGCGCATTTGCGCTGTTAGCTTGACGCACCATAAGATCAGCAGTAGGAGCTCCGCCTACAGCGCATGCTGCTTCTCGAGCTCTTGCAGCCTTTCTTGCGCATTTGCGCTGTTAGCTTGACGCACCATAAGATCAGCAGTAGGAGCTCCGCCTACAGCGCATGCTGCTTCTCGAGCTCTTGCAGCCTTTCTTGCGCATTTGCGCTGTTAGCTTGACGCACCATAAGATCAGCAGTAGGAGCTCCGCCTACAGCGCATGCTGCTTCTCGAGCTCTTGCAGCCTTTCTTGCGCATTTGCGCTGTTAGCTTGACGCACCATAAGATCAGCAGTAGGAGCTCCGCCTACAGCGCATGCTGCTTCTCGAGCTCTTGCAGCCTTTCTTGCGCATTTGCGCTGTTCAGCTTGACGCACCATAAGATCAGCAGTAGGAGCTCCGCCTACAGCGCATGCTGCTTCTCGAGCTCTTGCAGCCTTTCTTGCGCATTTGCGCTGTTAGCTTGACGCACCATAAGATCAGCAGTAGGAGCTCCGCCTACAGCGCATGCTGCTTCTCGAGCTCTTGCAGCCTTTCTTGCGCATTTGCGCTGTTAGCTTGACGCACCATAAGATCAGCAGTAGGAGCTCCGCCTACAGCGCATGCTGCTTCTCGAGCTCTTGCAGCCTTTCTTGCGCATTTGCGCTGTTAGCTTGACGCACCATAAGATCAGCAGTAGGAGCTCCGCCTACAGCGCATGCTGCTTCTCGAGCTCTTGCAGCCTTTCTTGCGCATTTGCGCTGTTAGCTTGACGCACCATAAGATCAGCAGTAGGAGCTCCGCCTACAGCGCATGCTGCTTCTCGAGCTCTTGCAGCCTTTCTTGCGCATTTGCGCTGTCAGCTTGACGCACCATAAGATCAGCAGTAGGAGCTCCGCCTACAGCGCATGCTGCTTCTCGAGCTCTTGCAGCCTTTCTTGCGCATTTGCGCTGTTAGCTTGACGCACCATAAGATCAGCAGTAGGAGCTCCGCCTACAGCGCATGCTGCTTCTCGAGCTCTTGCAGCCTTTCTTGCGCATTTGCGCTGTTAGCTTGACGCACCATAAGATCAGCAGTAGGAGCTCCGCCTACAGCGCATGCTGCTTCTCGAGCTCTTGCAGCCTTTCTTGCGCATTTGCGCTGTTAGCTTGACGCACCATAAGATCAGCAGTAGGAGCTCCGCCTACAGCGCATGCTGCTTACCCGCTGTAGAGTCTGTAGTGCGTTGGTGCGCGCGCACGCTCGTTTTTTTTCAAAGGAAAGCTCTCGCTTGAGACGGCGCTTTTACTACTGATGTGACATTGCAAAAGATGTCGTTCAATCGGATCTCTTCACTAGTCGGACAGTATAGCGTGTTCCCCTTCGTAAACTTCGCATGACATACGTTTCGATGCATGCCACTGTCGCTTGATCGTGTGGCCGTGCTTAGCAGAAATGCCTGGAGGGTGAGAAAAGCAACTGTTTCGTTTACTCAGTGCGCAGATCGGCTAGTATCCTTTCCCCCGTTCGACTTCGTACGGTTTCGATGGGAATCTGTAGAATTTTACGCCGGGGGTAATCCCTTCCTGTTCTTGACAGTTGACGACGCAAAAGTACGGTTGATGGCGACATTTCGAACGCACTGAGGCCGCGCTTGTTGCTCCCGGTTTCGACATGCTTGGACGGAGAAATTGACAGA